>JBCNJP010000010.1:74544081-74604081 GCA_039602395.1 Deinandra increscens subsp. villosa | reverse complement strand
ACATATTCTCAGTTTAGGCCTAACCGCCGGCCCAAACTAATTAACTGGCCAATTTATCTCATTTGGTGATTTTTGGCCCAATCCATCAAGGCCCATCGCCTTTGTATTATATTTTTATAAAATTTTCATGCTAAGCATTCACCTCCATGTATAGATTTTATAAAATAAGTTTAGGATTTATAACTTTTATAATAATTCAAAGAATCTAGATATTTTTTATTAGACCACATGCCTAATAAGAAGCTTGCAAGTTTCCCTTTATACTTTCCCACACTCAACCCTAACCTCCCATACTTCGTAAACCATTACACACACCATCCATCTTATTAATACCAAATAAATCCTTAGCACACAACACCCCACACTAACTCTCTTCTTGTTCGGCCGAGAACACCCCCACCACCGCCACTCTACCACTGCCACTCCACCCTACAACCATCACAGCCCCACCGTCAACCAGCACCTCCACAGCCCGTAACCACCATCCAACCGCCACCACCAAAACCGTAGCTAACCACCCGCACCATCATCCTCATATCATTTTTCTTAAGATTCAAAGGCGTTTTCAAGAAAAATCAAGAACAATATGTAACATCTTAGCTACTAAAGAGCTTCTAGTAAGCATTCTTGTTAATCTTCATCTTGTTTTTTTTCTAAACACCCAAAGGGTCCATGAAAAGTCTTGATGAACTCCTCTTTCTCTCACTTTAAAAATATCTAAAAACGATAAACATAGAATGATGAAAATAAAAGGAAGATCAAGAACCAACCTTAAGACTTTATCTAAAAAAGCTTACTTGGATAAGCAAGATTCTTGCATCCATGACAATATAAATTATATTGGTTATATAAAATGTTAGTCCTAACACATAATGTGTTAATTTATAGGTATAAAAGACATGGAGGTTTAATTGCTCTTAATCTTGTTAATATTGTCTAAAAACTCATAAATATGAGTTTATAGTAACCTATCTACAACTTGGATTATATGACATTTTTTGGACCTTAAAATCATGGGTAAATGAATCTCAAACAAAGCTTGATAAAAGCCTTTAACTTGGGTTTAAAACGCTAGACATTAAAGTGATAATTATAAAAGTTTTGACTTGTTTTAAAACTCAATTTTTATCAAAATAACAAACTGTTTCAGATCATTTTTTAGGACAAAAATATGAGATATTTTGATTATTTTTGTGAACCATAGTAACCAAAATAGAGAAACGTTGCATTAGGACGAAACCAGGATCAAAATGGAGTTTTACGCAACGAGGAAGCATAGTTTTAGTAAAACAAACCCAAACCGAACAAACCAACATTTTTAATTTTTATAAATGTCTAAACTATCATTTCAAATTTGTTAAAGTATTTTGGATAACCGTTGTATCATATGATAAGTTGTAGAAATGGAACCGGGTAAAAACGACTTTACCGGCAAAACCGACAAATAAAACTCTAAAAATATAAAGATTATTATTTTAGGTCTTGAAAATATTAAAATGGTATTTATTTCATTTAACGCTAATTATTTTCAAAGGGAAAACTAATTATGACGCGTATCTATCGATTAGTTGAAAAATATATATTTACGAACGCTTAAATAATAAACATCTCTTATTATTTACAAATGTTCAAGACTTGATTTAAATATATATTTTTGTAACTTTAGTCATGAATTTTCTTACATCCATTTCTATAAGTTATATATATTTATTTGCATAAATATTTCTATGACTTATATATATTATTGTCTATAGTTATAAACTTAACATAAAATATATAACGTGAACTTCAAATAATAAAATACTTTATTATTTGTCTCAATGTTGAAGACTTGATTATATATATATTTTCATAACTTTAATTAATTAATTTCCTTACCATTATTTCTATAAGTTATATATATTTATTTGCATAAATATTTCCATGACTTATATATCACTATCTGCTTATAATTTGTGACAACTCGTAAATTCCAGGTTAACATTAATACTATATATACGTGCAATTATCTGCTTAATTACGTGCATTACGCTTAATTTATTTATATTAGGCGAACCTGCATGCAAACATAGGTAAATTAGACTTGACAACCCGTACCCGTATCGGAAATCAACCACAAAGTTCTACGTTTATTCAAACTAGAATTTTAATAACGACAAAATTTCATAAATTTATTTGTGGAATTTTAACAATAAGAAATATAATATTCATTTTATATTCTTTTCAAACATCATGGTTACGTCGTAACCCATTTCAAAACACATCGTTTATTCAAACGAGCAATTCATTCAAATAAACCAAAAGTTTGTATTCGTTAAACTTAGTCATTTCAATTTCGTTAAAAAAACATTATTTCTTTTCATCAAAACAACCTAAACGTTCGTTTAGATGTAAAACGTCAAAATTTAAACCATTAACGTTCGTGTCAAACAAAACTTATTTCAATCAATCAAAAATATTCAAGTATGCATATCAATCATAATACATCAAGACTAGTGACAAATTCATTTTCATTCAATTCGCACTACGTTTATCATTATTTTTATTTGTTCACAAGACATATATATCCGCTCGCAACCGTTCGAGTTCATGACATCTTCATTTTCAAATCATCTTGCCGTTTCCACCCGAACAAACATTCAATGGACTCATTGGACTTTCGGATCAACCCGGCCCGAAATTAGTAGTGTTCGGCCCAATGGGCCCATCCTTATCCATTTATCAAATTCGATCCAAACAAGGCCCAACATGATCCAATTCCATCCGGTTACCCAACCCGAGCCACATGTGACCCGACCCGGCAGCCCGTTCGGTCCAGTGGTCCGTCCGGCCCAATAGGCCCATGTGGCCCAACTTCTTTCCTCTCTTTTTTTCTTTCCTTTGGCTCGAGATTGCGGCCCGTTCCGGCCCATTCCTCCCTATTCTTTTCTTCCTCTTTTTCCTTGGTTCGAGTCCCGACCCTCTCCTCTCTTCTCTTTTTTCTTTTTTCCGTTCCCATGTCCCATTCGGTTTTAACCGAACCATCCCATTTCACTAACCAAATTTTGTGACAATTATCACATGTCTAATACACACTTGGTTCCCTAGATCCCTAGCATGTGTTCTTGGTATGGAACATTTTGGTCGCCATAGTACATGGCAAAAATCTTATACAATGGTTAATGGTATTAACTAAATCTCTTGTCCTTTCCTCTCTCCTTTGAACTGGTTTTAGACACCTCAACACCCACAAGATATTTTTTTACTATCACATGCCTAATCCATGTAGATCATCCTAATCATCCCTATAATTTCCCCTAAGAACCAAGCATGTCTTGTAGATATGGGATAAAAGTGTTGCATGAAGTACTAGCAAGGCAACAATCCAATGGTTAGTAACTATTAGACAAACTCTTCCTCCTTTGCTCCTCCCCCTTTTTGAACGGTTTTAGACATAAATCACACCCACAATGATTCATTTTCTAGCCAAGAATTAAAGTGGTTACATAAAGGTTCAAGTCCAAGGCTCAAGCCCTTTCAATTCCTCTTCCTTTTCTTGACCGAACCGGTCACTTAACCGGTTTCTAAAACCGTGAACCCAAGCCTAACCCCACCTTTTCTTATAAACACATTCTCATTTCCAACACTTATTCACTTCCTCCCAAACAAACACTCTCATCTCTTCTTCTTCTCTCCCTCTCGGCTCATAAAAAAACCGCCACCATCACCTCCAATTTTCCATCATTCTAAACACTATTTAAGCTTCGAATTGATTCTAGTCTTCATCTAAACTCAAGGTAATCTCTACTAGTCATCATTCCTTCATAATTTTTCTAAATGATCATCTATTCTTATCATTCTAATCCATTTTGTTTTCATCATATCCTTGTCATTTCTTTACCTCGATCATCTAATCTTCCACATTCAAGATTCAAGGGTGGGTTTGGAGCTAAACCAAGGAAGCTAATCAACAACCCATCAAGTCATTAACCGATCGTGTGGAAGCCTTAGTGAGATTCCTTTCTTTCCTAGTGATTTTATTCTTGATTATGTTCATAAACATGTCACTAGTCCATGTTCAAAATCAAGTCTTGATGTTATTGTTTGATAATTAACTAACAAACCATGTTGTTAATAATTATATGCTTACTTTGATGAAAATATTTTAGGGATATAGTTGTTTTTAAAGTCTAATGGATGATTTATTAATGTTATGACATAATTCATATTATGTAACAAAAACATGTTCAAAATCATCTTTGGATTTAAAACCCCTAAATATTAGTGTGTGTATACTTTCTTGATTTTATGTCTTTAATAAAATGCATAAGTGTATTTTAGTAACAAGACTAAAATGGATGTACTTTTATAAAATAAGTATGTTCATAGAAAATATGACATTATAAATGTGTGTCATAGAGATGAGTTTACAAAAGTCCATAAAACATCCATAGATTATCATTATGTTTAGTGTTTTGGCAAATAATGTTACTAATAGTCATTTTATACCCGTAAAACGCTACTTTGTGAAAAGGAACACTAAACATAAAGGGATTTTTCAATAATGACTTTTATGACATAAAAAATCATAAGTTATGGATTTTTGGTAAAAATAATTATGACAACATTACGATGTATTTGAGACCTATAAAATGTGTGCTATAAGTTACCAAAAAATGAATTTTCAAAGTCACATTTAAACCCGACACGTAACATCTAAAAACGGAATATTCAGAAACCGTAACGTATCTTTTCGAACTAAAATATTTATTATTTTTGGATAAAATTAAGTTCTGGTCCAGAACTTAAAACTCACTCATTTTTAAATATAAAAATGTTTCACGAAGTCCAAAAGTGGTAAATAATGTTATGGAAACAAACCAAACGAAAAAAAAACGGTGACTTTCGGTAACTCAAAAACACTGATTTTTTACAAGTTAAACTCCTACCGGCACACTTGGCAATTTAAAATCATAAACCACATCAAAACAGGTCCATAAACATTCCCTAAGTGTTTAGGAAACTCAAGACATCATAAAACGAGTCATAACGATTAAACCGGCTTACTACTGGATAAACCAACATTCAAATTTTACAAAATATAACTTCTTATATTTTGAAATTATTATTTCATAAAAATAAATATATTTTTATGTGTCAAATGATTTTTCATAAAAACGTGACTAATACCATGTATTGACGCGCGGTAGAAAATGCGCGTTCGAACCTTAATAAATGAAAGAGTTTATTGATTATTTTTGGAGGTTCAAAACCTTATTAATATTTAATAACAATAAATATTTATATTTTTCATGTCATTTCATGAAAATAAATATATTATTCGATATAATATTTTCTATACGCGAAAAACCAAATATTATCTATTTATTCAAATAAATAATTATTTTCATAACTTTATATTATTTGTTTGCCAACAAATAATAATTCAAAATTTCCATCAATATCATCGGGTAATTTCTGTCAAGACTTAACTTCGAACATTGGGTGATGTATTCACTAAACCCAATTTGGCCAAACCCTAAGACGTCTTAATATTATATTGTAGACGCTTGCTAGGCTATGTTCAGTTCATATCTGTCAGTCCATCTTCATATCAAGTGAGTTTCACGGCCCCTTTTCACTTTTTATGTTTTCTAAACTATGGGGGAGAATTCAATGAATGCCAATTCAAATTCATTTTTGTCTGATATTATTGATAGCTGTAACACGTACTGATTGCATGTTTTTTTCATAAACCCCAATCTGTGTATTCATGTCGATTCATGCTATATGCCTAAATTCCCACTATTAATTGAATTCAATTAGTTCATTCGAAATGATAGCTTGTGAATAGATCTATTTGGGTTGACGACCCCGCCCCGACTTGGTCCTTCCAGTCCTGACTCCACGGTTATAGTCAAGTGGTACATTAGTTATTCTGGTCATTCGGTGTACATGGGGTTGGACACCAGTAGTAGGTAATCAGTTAGTTTTGAATTCAAGGTTCATGCTTGATCTTTACAACCATAGCATCAACTATATAATATCATGACGGCCAAATATTTCAAACATTGTTTCAAACATTCGAACTTATTTCAAACATTTTCATGTATCATTAAACCTGTGAACTCACCAACAATTCTGTTGACCTTTTAAAATTCTTAAATTCTCAGGTTATTAAGGATGCAATTCAATGTCTTTCTGCATAGATCCTGCTTGTCTTATATCATGGTGTGCTTGTCGCGTGTTCATGCATTTCAATTGAAGATTTAGTTAAATTACACCTTAGGGTTGTTATGATTATAAATCTCATGACATTGAATTGTGTGTGTTGTTCGTATTGTAATTTGGTGTCTAATGCTAGGTCTAGGTGTGTGTGTTGTTCGTATTGTAATTTGTATGTATTCTGGTTCCAACGTACCATGGGGCGGACCAGTTCAGCACCGTACCAACTGGTACGTTGACTTAATTGGTACACCGACCAGGTTGACTATAAATAGGTTTAAGTGTTTTTGTCAAAGTAGAAGAGTGAGAACAGATAGTTTGAGTGTGTGAAATCCCTGTTGTTTCTCTCTCTAGATTCTCTCTCTACTTTGCCTATTGAATCAATCAAAGAAAGCATTATTTACCTTCGTGTTATCATATCGATTAAATTATGCAGTAGTAAGGTCGGCTCGTGTCTTTTCAAGTGGTATCAGAGCACTCCAGGTTGCTTTACTGCTGTGATTTGGTCGTTTTTGTTTTCTAGTGAGAGAAAGTAGGTTTTTGGGTCATTTTTCATCATTTCTTCTCATGTCCAAGTGTTTCCGATGTCAAGTTTGATTCCAAAATGTTCCTAGAGTGTTTTAGTTGATTCCTGTGTCAAATTCCAGTTCAAAAATCAAAAAATTCGAAAAATCAGTCGATTTCATCATGGTACACTACTGGTACGCCGGTTCAATATCTTGGTATGCAAGGCAATCTTCATAGACTGTCTGGTACGTTGAGTCTTGGTACGCAAGGTAATCTTCATTGGTGGTACGTGACGGTTACTGGTTGGTACGCAAGCGGTTACGTCGTACCAAGTTGGTACGCTACATTCCTTGGTACGCTAAGTTGGTCTGGTCCGTTTGTTGGTACGCGTGAATTTACTGGTACGCCGTTGGTCCGGTAGAAGTGGTTGGTATGGAGATTGATTGATTGGTACAGAGGTCAAAACTTTGGTACGCTGAGTCAGTTTTAACAATTTTCATCATGGATCCGTTTCAAGCGTTCACTGCTATGTCCACATCTGTTCAAGCGTTGCTCAATTACGATAACGGAATTGGGACCACTAGCAAGGTTCCTAAGTTAATGAAATTTGAAGATTTTCACAATCGGAAAACACGATACGAATCGTACATTGGGGTCACCGATGTAAGTGTTTGGGGACCGACGTTAGATGGATATGTTATACCAAAGATTAATGGGGAAGACAAAACGTATAGTAAAATGAATGAAGAGGAAAAAGAGGCTTTCATATTAGAAAGAAAGGCATATGCTACATTGTCCATGGCATTGCCAAAAGACATTCTTTATCAATTCAAAATGCATATGACTTCTGAAGCCTTGTGGGAAGCTTTATGTAACAGGTGTGAAGGAAATGCTCAATATAAAGAGAGTAAGAAGAAAGTCTTAGTGAGAGAATATGAAAATTTTTGTCATGTGCCAAATGAAACTATAAATGATTGAATTTCAAGGCTTTCACACTTGGTAAATAAGCTTGAGATTCTCGGAGTAAAGAAAGAAGCTAATTAGTTGAAGGAAAAACCGTTAGATGCTTGACCTGCCAAGTGGGAAGGTTACTTCTTGTTGTTAACTCATGATAATGGATTTATTGATGTATCTTACGATGAATTGACAAGGAATTTGTTAGCAAGAGAACTAGACATGATGAGGGTTAAGACATTACCAGCACAAGTACAAAACCCGGATGTCTATTTTGGGGTAAATGCTTTAACTATACATGCTAAGGTGGTAAAAAGTTCAAATCCAGCTCCTACTGCTTTGTATGTGGAAAACTCTTCAACTGGGTATTCAAATGTATCTAGACCATCCATGGGAACTTATACTCAAAATGCTGCAGTTACATATCCAGTTCATTCAAGTCAATCTGCATTTGTGTCAAATCAAAGTCAAATTTCTGCAAAAACAACCAATGATTTTATGGCATTGTTTTCTTCTATGGTGTTTTCGTATGATGGTGTGATTGCGGGGAAGTTAACAGGTGTTGAGTTGACCGATGAGGATTATGAACAGATTGATGCCGATGATTTAGAATTAATTGATATTAACTGGTCTATGGCAATGTTGGTTCGAAAAGGGAAGAAGTTCATGCAAAGAACAGGAAGAAAAGATTGGAAAGCTGAAGGGAAGCTTGGGTTTGATAAAGCCAAAGTTAGGTGTTATAATTATCAAAATTATGGTCACTTTGCAAAGGAGTGCAGCAACAACAAAAAGCTAAGAAACTTCAAGCTCAAAAAATAAAGCTTTAGTTTCTCAAGCTTGTGAAGGTTATGATTAGAGTGCTGATTTTCCTGATGAATCTGCCTTTTTGTGCAGTTCTATACCTGAAAATATGGTGGTTGAAGACAATTCTAAACTTCCTGGAGATGATTTTCTTGGACATGCTCATCAAGCATTCATGGCTGATATATAGGTTGATTTTAAACTTTGTGATCATTGTGCTTCAACTGCTAACCAATTGAAAGAACTTTCTAATGAGAAAGTGAAGTATCATGACAAATACTTGTTAGCAAAGGAAAATACCAAAATTTTCAAACAAAGGTGGGAGGCTGTTAAAGTGGAACTGAAAAAGGAACATGCCATGACTCTTAACACTAAAGTTGAGTTGAATAACAAAACTGAGGAATTTATCATTTCTGAGAAAAAGCTTGCAGAAGCTACTGCTAAGATTTCAGAATTAAACATTGAAATTTTAGATCTTAAAAGACAGTTGAGAATTTCAAAAATTCAGCTTCCTTTGCAAGTTATCTGTGCAAAGATGAAACATTGAAAGAGGTGTTCAAAGAGTCTAGGTGTAATTCAGTTCCACCACCAATTTCTCATGGTTTGGGACCTAGTGAGGCTGAAAGCACGCCAACTATTGTGTTTGATTACTCTAAATTCACTGAGAACTTGCTTGGGTCATCTGACCGACATAAAGGCACATATAAGAAAAAGCCCGGAAAACATGGTTTAAAACCAAATCATGTTGAGTCCACACAATCAGAATCCAGTGACCCTGCGGTTGAAGAACCTGTCACTGAGATTAAGTCTAAAGGCGGTGTTAAACCAACACCTTTAAAGGCAGCCATGAAAATTGTAGAAACTGAAAAGAAAATGAAAGAATTTGAAAAGGGAAATTTTGCAAAAGGCGTTGATTTGTTTTATGAAAAAGATAACATAAATGAGAGCAATCAAACCAGTCCCGATATCAACAGGATTCCAGTTCCTATTCCTAAATCTGCTAAATTTGTTAGAATCGGTATTAGATCTAATGCTGAAAATTTTGAGGTCAATCAAAAGAAATCTCTGAAATTTCAGAAGAATGATAACAAAAGTGTCAAATTTGTTGATACAAAATCTGAGAAAATTGATGAGAAATTGAAAGCAAAGTCTGAGGTTGGTGAATCTTTCTCAAATGCAATGTTTCTAATGGGCAGTATTGGTCCAACACGTATTGAAAAAGTTTTTTATGTTGCATCCGGAATGAAAATAGTACATGATATTGAGAATGCTTCTCAATGTAAGTCTCAATCCAGATCAAATGATCAAAGATCTCAATCGAGATCAAAATCACCAAATGATCAAAGATCTTAATCTAGATCAAAATCACCAAATGATCAGAGATCTAAGTCCAAATCAAAATCACCAAAGTACTCACCAAAGAGTTTTTATAACTCTAATTGTCAGTTTTCTTCAAAATCAAAGTCATTTGAGTATGAGTCATATGGTTTTTGTGATGATTACAATTTTTATGATGACTTTGGTGAAGGCTCTTCATATGGGCAATTTGGACAAATAAAAACCATTAAACCAAAATGTTATTCTGAAAAGTGTTGTTTTGATGATTATGGGTTTTATAATGAATTTGGGTATATTGGTCCGTTGTTTAAACCTCTTCCTAAGTTTCATTATACAAGGTTTAAGACCAACAAACGTAAGAATTTCATTCAACCCATGTATGATAATAGTTCGACGGATGAATTTGGAAACCCCTTGATGTGGTCATTATTTATCATCGAAGGTGTTATCATTGTTATTAACGTGGTCACTTACGTAATAGGTGTCCTATTCTTGCTAAAAAGAGAACTTTCGCTGTGAAAAATAAAAATCACAAAATTCTGATTCTGATTCAAAGTCTGTTTCAAAAGACAAGATGGTAGATGAGAAGATGGTTACTAAAAATCACTTTCAATGTGAAAAAAATTTCAAAAATAATCCAAGTACTTTTGGTAATTCATCAAATTATGCTTCCACATCCGACTCATCTATTCCATCGTTGAAATAGAAATGGCTTCCAAAGTTATCATCTAAAGCCACTAAAGATTTTTCCGAGGACCCCGGTCGACCCAAAGCTGAAAGCTTGGGTCCAGTTTTAAACTAATTATCTACTGATTTGTCTAAGGAACTCGGAAAAAGGCTGTCAACAACTTTTGGGTGGTTGATAGTGGAGGTTCCCGGCACATGACGGGTAACATCTCCCTGCTGTCTGAAGTGAAACCAATTAATGGTGGGAATGTTACTTTCGCTGGAAATAAGGGCGGCAGAATTACCGGTGAAGGCAAAATGGGGAATGAGAGTGTCAATTTTGATCGTGTATAATTTGTGGAAGAGTTGCAACACAACCTACTAAGTGTGTCTCAGATTTGTAACAAACAGTTTACAACTGCGTTCACAAGCTTAGAGTGCTTGATCTTGAAGCTTGGAATCAAAATCCCGGATGAATTGATAGTGATGCGTGGACCACGATTTCGAGATATATACGTTCTGAATATGAATTCTAAGTCTTCGCCTGCGGTTCCTACAATGTGTTTCATTTCAAACGCCACTTAAAAAGAGTCTATTTTGTGGCATCACCGTATGGGACACATCAATTATCGGAAAATGAATTATTTGGTAAATCATAATCTGGTTGAAGGCGTTACAAAGAATCGGTTTACATTTCATGATGTGTGCGTTTCCTGCAAAAAGGGAAAGGAACGGAAGAAATCGCATCCTGCCAAACGTATCAATACTATTGTTACATCATTGGAGCTACTTCACATGGATTTATTCGGTCCTGTGATTGTTCGTAGCATTGATGGTAAATACTATTGTTTGGTGATCACGGATGATTTCTCTCGTTTCTCATGGGTGGCGTTTATGAGCACGGAAGATGAAACTCCTGATTTAGTTCAGAAATTGTTATCAAAGTTGGAATCTGCATACAAGAAAAGAATTTGTTGCATTCAGAGTGATAATGGAACCGAATTAAAAAATGCAAGTAAGACAGCTTTCTGTGATGCTCATGGTATTATTCAAGAGTTTAGTGCTCCGTATACTCCTCAACAAAATGGAGTGGCTGAGAGAAAGAACCGAACGATAATAGAAACAGCACGACAATGTTAGCCGATGCACAGTTACCAATTAACTTTAGGACTTGTTGGAACATCCAAGATGATTGAAGATGAAGACATTCAATGTATTTGTTCCAAATGGGTCAAAACGGGTCAAGTCTATGAAACGCGAAGATTTCAAGGATTTAACTTATTTCCTGAGTTCGAAGTTAACGTCTTGACGATACAGAAGTAAATTGGCGGTGTTCAACTTTGGTCATCCCAAGTTGGTGTGTTTTCAGCCTTGGAGATCTCGTTTGTTCTTGGAGATCTCGCTGATAAGCCTTGGAGATCTCGCTGATAAGCCTTAGAGATCTCGTTTGTTCTTGGAGATCTCGTTGATAAGCCTTGGAGATCTCATTTTCTTGGCGACCTCACCAAGGTCTGAAGGCTGTGATTTGTTCTTGGCGACCTCACCAAGGTCTGAAGGCTGCGATTTATTCTTGGCGACCTCACCAAAGCTTGGCGACCTCACGAACCTCGGTGACCTCACCAACCTTGGCGACCTCACCACCCTTGGCGACCTCACCAACCTTGGCGACCTCACCAAGGTCTGGAGTTTGAGACTTGTTCTTGGCGACTTCAGAATTGGTCTTGGCGATCTCGCGGAGTTGTTTGGTGATTTGGAGCAATTCAAACCTTGGATATGATCTGTAAACGTGCCAATACCTTCGAGACAACGTCAAGACAACTTCAACAACACTCAAGACGAAACGCGAGTTGGTTTTAGCCGAGACAACTCAACCGGATCGTTTACCTCAAACGAAGCTTATTTGATTTAATTTTGTTTCACTCCTTGTTGTTGCTATAAATAGAACACTTAGGATATTTTGTAAAGTGAGAAGAGAGTGAGGCTGCTAAGTGTGTGTTTTCCATGGTGTAATCTCCTTTCCTCTCAACACTTGTAATCCATTGCTCTTGATATTGCAATAAACATTGAGATTTAAAGATTGTTCTTCGTGCTCTTGGTTTGATTCGTTTGAGCTTCTTGATCGATCCATTTTCTGCATCTGATCGGCATCGTACTTGTGAGATCCTCGGGTCTAAGTAGGACCTAACAATTGGTATCAGAGCTGTTGGTCTGAACAAAAAACCCATTTTTTGTTCTTGAGGATTTTGTAAGATTTAGCTTGATTTGGTGAAGTTTTTGAAGATCGAAGGTTGCTTCTTGAGTGGAAACATCATTTGGAAGCTGATTTCATCCTTAGATTCATCATCAGAGATCATTTACTTCAATTTTTGGTCAGATTTGTTCAAAAAACGGGAAGAACATTTCAAGAACATAAAGTCATTGTTCTTCATTTTTTGAGTTGATTTGCTGAGATTTGGAAGTTGCTATAGTTTTGAGTATTGATTCTCATCATAACACGAAGCTATTAGTGCATTCAAATCATCATTTGATGAAAGTTGGTTGTTCATTTGATGATTCACGCATGTTAGTGACCTAAAACTATAATCATTAAAGCAATCCAATCTCATTTTTATCAACTTTTGAATCCGTTAGAGCAAAATTAGTGAACTTTTTAAACTTTTCTTAAACTCACTTTTGGTCGAATTGGAGGTGTTAGGCTCAAATTTGGATGTTGGTGTAGTGTTCACTATTGATCCAGATCATATTCCTAATCTATTGGAGCTTTCATAACATCAAATTGACACTACTACAAAAACTGGCTTTCTTGACGTGCATTGCGCGTCAAGAAAGGGCCTTCTTGACACGTAAATGCGCGTCAAGGAAGCCGGGGTCAAGAAGCTTCTTGACGCGCAAAATGCGTGTCAAGAAGCTCTTGACGCGCGAACAATGACACGCTATCCTTGACACTCCATTCTTGACACCCATTTTACGCGTCAAGAAAGGGTGTCGTCTGTGATTAATATATTTTTATTTATAATATTTTTTTGTGTCGTCTGTTTATGACACTCAAATTTGCGTGTCATGCCTTTTATGACACTCATTC
This sequence comes from Deinandra increscens subsp. villosa, assembly GCA_039602395.1. Classification (NCBI taxonomy): domain Eukaryota; kingdom Viridiplantae; phylum Streptophyta; class Magnoliopsida; order Asterales; family Asteraceae; genus Deinandra; species Deinandra increscens. The sequence goes on along the minus strand of JBCNJP010000010.1, from coordinate 74,590,529 downwards.
TTGCGTGTCATCCTTTTAACTGTTTTTTTTTTAAATATTTTTTTCTAAAATTACTGATTTCCCTATTAAATCATATTTCGCAAACCAAAACACAGAATTGCTGGTGTACCAAAACAATGCATTTCATACATATAACAATTGAAAATAATTCGATTTCATGTTCATACATGCAATTGACCCACAACGACAAAAGTAAAGTGTTCAAAGTTTACTTGCATAGAAGGATGCTTTGTTCTGTCTACCAGATCTGGCAAAAATGGGTCGTTTGGCATATACCCTAACCAGACTTTGAAATAAATAAATATACAGCTAGAAAAAACAATATTAACAGCTAGACTTTATTATGTTCTTAATGGTCAAGCAAGATGTCAATCATAAACGTACAGTTCGCGTAAGAATGAAAGCAGAAACAGTTCTTCAGCAATGAATCCCTTTATCAAACTGTTAGAAATGTTACTGCAAAAACAATATTAACAACTCAGAATTACTTGAATGTATATTTTTTAGTCCACTGTATTGAGATTAAAGTATTAAACACATGAATAGAAGGAAAAATAAAGTTCTTACATTTTTATGACATGATCATCAAAACAATAAACACCAACCAACCCAACAACTCTAAAATCAGCATGTTATGAATCATAATAAATTAAATATTTGACGACCTGATCAAAATAAATATACAGCTTGAAAAGAAAAATGACACAGCTTTAATTACCTAAGTTTGAATATGTGCTAAAATTGAAGGGAACATTTTTAGAGGAACTTAACTCACTTATCCAAAGTTTGTTTAACAATCATAAACTTTAAAACTTAACATCTCTATGACTGTCATTAAGTACAAATCCATTTGATGGTAAAAACCAAATGTCTAACTAAGATTCATTATATAATCAACAACTTCATATTTTGCACATACCTATAAAAGATGATCTATCTGTATTAGCTTTATACTTCTGTTTATACTTACAATCGTTTTCTGTTTAAATTCAGGACCCATGAAGAAACGGTGGAAGGAAACTTAGCCTGCTGCCACACCGTTTTACCGGCAAGAGGAGCGGTTTGAACCTTCCTCTCCGGTGCAGAAGCGATCTTTTGCGCAAGCTGCGAAGTAAAATTCTTAGACTCCAATCAACATCAAAAGTAAAATACACGCCATGATGATCTGATCTAAATCTAATACAAAAAACAAATTAAACAGCAACATCAGCCTAATATTTTTGTTCACAAAAGATGGCCACATAGTAGGCAATAAATTAATAAAAAGATATTATGAAATCTGATTTACTAGGCTATTATGTCAGATCAAAGATGTTCAAATACATTTTATTTTATGAATTCCATATCTGGTTAAAGATATGGTCTTTTAAGCAGCAGTGTTTCTGGATTTTCTATGTAGCCTATGAATGCTTTTAGCCCACTCTGCACCAATAGAAGCTAATAAAACAACCAATATGCATTCTGTTAGCATCTCATGTTTTTATTATTATTTTTATTTCTAATCAAACAAATAATTAAATGCGCGTGTGTAGGAGCATATTCCTATGCTATGAGTGTCTCGTGTATTGTATCTATGTGAGCGTGTCTGAGTATGAGTTGTGATAGAAATGTCTTTAGTGGCGTATCACATGGTCCGGCGTACCAGTTTGGTACGCTGGGTGGTTAGTCCCTTACTATAAATAGGTAGTGTTAGAACGAAAGAAATATACTTCTGAACACTTCTGTCATTTCTACATTTTCTGTGTGTGTTTCTAGAGAGAGAAACTAGAGAGCTTGTGTTTGTAATCTTCAAGTGATTCAATACAAAATCTCTTATTTACATCTGTGTTTACTATCATTGATCAAAGCATGCAGTAGTAAGATCGTATCTCGTTTCTACAAGTGGTATCAGAGCTAGTGGTTGCTCTATTGCTGTGTTTTTTATCATTATTTGGATTTTTAGAGAGAGAAAGTTTGGGTTTCTTCACGTTTTAATCAAATTCTTCCAATTTCGAGTGTTTCTGAGATGAAAAATGATTTCTAAGTGTTTCTGGAGTGATTTCGCATCTCACTGAATCAAATTCAAGCTTCAAAAGTCGCAAAATCGAAAAATCATTCGATTACAGTTTGGTCCGCAGGTCGAATTTTCTGGTCCGTGGGATGAATTTTCTGGTCCGCCCATGTATCTTCATCAGCATTTTGGTCCGCTAATCTGGTCCGCGTAGGCAATCTTCATATTTTTGATCCGTGGCAGTTTCAGCGTACCATCTGATCCGCGGCAGTTATTTCAGCGTATCATCTGGTCCGCCGTACGAAATCTGGTCCGCCGGACGAAATCTGATCCGGATTTGGTGCGCAGGTACAAATCTGATCCGCTGGTAGTATTTTGGTCCGCCGATTTGTTTTGGTCCGCTGGCAGAAAAGTGACCTTCACTAAAACTGACATAACTTGAGAACCGTAAAGAGTTACGAAACCCAATACCAGCCAAAACGTTCGTCTCGACGAGATCTAGGACTTGTACCGGCCTATGGCCAGTACCGTTCCAGTTTGACCCCCAAAATCCGCTTGGAAGACCTTCATTTTTTAGTTTGAAGTTTTTGAAGTATCATTTTCGGTGAAAAATGTCCGATTTTCAAGCGTTTGCGGCTATGCAAAGCACGGTACAAGCTATGCTCAATTTTGATAATGAAATAGGAACAAGTCAGAAAGTTCCCAAGTTGTTAAAGTTGGAAGATTATCAAAATTAGAAGCAACTTTTTTCTGCATATATTAGCACAAATGATATTGATTTGTGGATTCCGATTCGAAAGCTGTATGTGCGTCCAACTGACAATGGAGAATATAAAGAGATTCAAGATTTTGATAAGGATGAAAGAAAAAGTTATGAACTTGAAGAAAAAGTTTATGGTTATCTTACCATGGCTTTACCTACCAAGTTGTTACATCAATTCAGTACTTGCAAGAAGGCTAAACAGTTATGGGATGCTTTATCTGCTTGATGTGAAGGAAATGATCAATATAAGAAGAGTAGACGAAAAGTTTTGAACAAGGAATTTGAAAATTTTCAACAATATGACAAAGAAAATATTTCTGCTCTTGTTTCAAGGTTTTCACATCTAATTAGTGAGATGAAAGTTGTCAAGATTGAAAAGACCGAGGAAGAATTGAAAGAAAAATTGTTGGAAGCATTACCAGATAAATGGGAAAGTTATGTGTTGTTGATTACTCATGACAAAGACTATTCCACATTATCATTTCATGATTTGACCGGAAAGCTTCATGCTCGAGAAATGGAAATGATGAATTCAAACAAGTCCACTGCTCAATTACAAAATCCTGAATTATATCATGGACAAAATTCTGCGAGTATCAATGCAAAGGCAAAATCATTCAGTGTTAATTCATCAAATCCACCTCAAACTGCTTTTGTTGTTGGTCATGATTCAGGAAACTCTGCAATTTCATCAAGAGGGTGTAACTTCACTATTCCTAATAATTCGAGTCAGACTTCGTTTTCTGCAGAAACACCAGATGAGCATGTAGCATTAATTTCAGCTTTGTTATCTTCATATTATGGATTACTGAATGGTGGTTTGACAACATGCAATTTGATTGGAGAAGATTTTGATCAGATTGATCCAGATAACCTTGAAAAAATGGACATTAATTGGCAACTTGCAATGTTAGCCCACAGACTTAAAAGATTCAAGAAAAAGACCGGATTTAAATGTTTTAATCCAAATGGCAAGGTTGGCATAGACAAATCAAAGGTAAAATGTTTCAAATGTTCTAATTTTGGTCATTTTGCTCGTGAGTGTTCAAAATCAAATATTTCTTCATCAAAGTCTCCAACAGCTTTGGTGTCTCAAGTAGATAAACAGTATGATTGGGGACACACTTCTAATCCAATTGCTTTAACTGCTGTTGTTTCTGAGTCCAATGAAGGTTATGATTGGGATGCTGATGTACTTGAAGCATTTGAAAAAGCACGAACATCAAATAAAGGCTATGATTGGGCTACTGATGAAATCAATGATGAGTCTGCATGGACTGGTTCATCTGCGATGATTGCTCAAATTGTTAATAGTGATAATGAAGAAGAAGTAACTGATTCTGAATCTGAAATACGTGGTTCTGGAAATAGTGGTTATGAATCTGTTTGTGAATTCTGTTCTCAAAAAGATAAGAAGATTCAAAGTTTGCTTAATGATGTGTGTGGTTTTGGATATGAAAATATAGTTGATTTCGGGCTGAAAAATATTAATATAGACCTTGAAAATATTAATTTACAATTGTTTCTGATGATTATTGTGAGTTTTCAGGTTAAAACAAGTTTGGCATGGAAAACGAGGTGAAAATGAAGAAAAGTCAAAGTTCGGGTCAACCGGTCAAACGCGGAAGTCAAAATAAAAAGTTGTAGAAAATCTTCACGGCTTGCATGCCTTGAAACACCCTTCAACGGCCTAGACCAAGCTATGAAGCCCTTGATCAAGCTGTGATGCTGAGCCGCAGACCAGTCACCGGTGAAAACTGCTTCACGGCCTGACCTGCATGCTGTGAAAGACCCTTCACGGCCGTGAAGGACCCTGCCCAAGCCGTGAAAGCCCAGTCCAGGCCGTGTAACCGAGAACAGTGGCCAGAAAGCCCTTTCACGGCCTGATCTGCTGGCCGTGAAAGCCCTTTCACGGCCTGGAGCCTTTTTAGGAAATTTTTGGAATTCGGCCCCTATAAATACAGGGCTCATTTCCACCATTTGGGACATCTTGGAGAGCAGAGAAAGAGCCATAGGAAGCCCTCATTGAAGCCATTCAAAGACTTGAAGATTTGAAGCATTCAACGAGGCAAAAGTTAGCGTTTTTCATCATTCGAGCTTCTCTTTGGTATTGTATTTACATTAAGCCATGAACTATTGTTTAGATCTGATTTGTTTATGTTTAAACATTAACATGGTTGGCTAAACTCATCGTATCGCTTAGGCGAGGCGAATCCAACCATGGTTTGACTTTATAAGTATCGGTTTTTCGTTTACATTTGCATTTATGAAGTAAAAGTTATGATTCTTTGATTTGGTTGATGAATTGAATTCCTTATTGTATCTAGTCAATCTCTGGTCTTGTGGAACCCTAACCCTAGCTTGCAAAGCCTTCTATCGTTAGGTGACTATTGTATAGCCGACCAACAGAATCTGCGGCGTACGCGTGAACTAGAAATAGTCACGATCATCAGGGAAAGCCTAGAATTCGATTAGGAGTCCACCATAGAGTTTGAGTGAGAAATCACCTTACCCTTAGCTAGTAGATACCCTTGCCATTGTCAAGTAGTCAAGCATTCACCGATAACTCGGGTTTGTTCCTGCTTAGTCGTGTCTAGGACCTACTAGGTCAACCTATCAATCCAATTGTAACCGCTTCACAGCTATAGGACCGTTAGGGCCATACCTATCCTAACACTTCGACCAGTTGTGAGTTGAGCCACCGATAACTCGGGACCCAGCCTAGGGCACTTCATAAACCGCAACCTTGTCAGCACTTAACCATGGAACAGTAGTAACCGTTTAGGGCGTGTCTATAACCCTGAACTGTGAATCCATACATAGGAACTAGGTAGCCTTGTCTTAGGAAACCAGTTCATTCCAGAGATAAGTAGTAACGCATTACCAATACACCTGTCAAACCTAAGTTGGAGGAGCCATGCCTAAGTGATCCTTTACCAAATATCTGTTTTCCAAACAACATTTTAATTACTGTTATTTTCTGTTTTCTAAATTAAAATCAATTTTCAAAACAAAACAAAAACCGGCTGAATTATAAAATCGACTGTTTTCAACAAGTTCGTGTCCCTGAGGTTCGACAACCCGGTGTTTACCAATACCGTGCTACGCACGACAGGTATACTTGCCTTAGTGTGTTGGTATAGTCCCCTGGTGAATAACCAGTTTATAAATTTAAAATTTGATAGTGTAGAACCCCACTTACACTAAACAACACATCAAGTTTTTGGCGCCGTTGCCGGGGACGCGGTAACGTTTTAAATAGTCAAAATTTGTAGTTTAGCCAAAATTTCTAATCCTGCAACGCGCTGGTGTACGCGACGAAGTTCTCAATCTGAGCTACTTATACCTTTCGACGAACCTGAACGAGAGTTTCGACGCAGACGTCAGCAGCAGAGGCAACCGATGGGCGACGCAAATCCGCCACGACCAACACTGTCACCCTACACCAGCCGACAATGACAACCCCTTTTCCCCCACGATCTCTGCCTCTTCTCACGGGATCTCAGCTAACGTCACCGATCATCGTCATTCTCACGTCATCAAGGTAAGAAATTGCATCTCCTCTTCACAGTTACATCATCTCTGCCCTCTTGAATCGACCTCCACCCTCCATTCAAAAATTTTCAAAAAAATTCTGCAACTAAATAATTATGGGGAAGTCGATCTCGAATAAAAATCAGACCTCACTTGTTCGAAATCACAGATTAATGTGTTCTTAAGGTTTTCAACCGAAACCCCCAAATTTTTTTCGAACGGTCCCCATCCCCTTCATGAATTTTGAACTCTTTTCGCAAACAGTAACCGAGGGGATGTAGTCTGAGGTTGAACAACATGTAATGGAACAAATCCCCATCGTTTTGGAGAAGCACCGAGAAACCTGCAATTTTTTTGATGTCTCATGGGTTTCACGGCCTGCATGCCGTGAAACAGCCTTACACGGCTTCAGCCAGGCCGTGAACACGGCGACCAGCTCCGTTCTCGATAACCAAGCCCTTCACGGCTTGGCCTGGTCCGGCCCATCCCGTGAAACAGCTTTCACGGCCAGACCCAGGCCGTGAAAGCCTGCTGACCAGTTTTTATTTTTTTCGTTTTGAGCATCTCGCGGGTGTTTCGACCAACTTTTTACACCTAATCGACCCGTATGTGACCTCTGAACTCAGAATTACAGTTTTTCGATTCGTTCAGTCGGTTATCATGAATTTTGGCTCGTTCTTAATCGTTTTTCACTTTCTTTATGTAGCAATGGCCCAGGCTCATCGTTATCTGCAATTCAACGGAGCTGACACCCGAGACAGAAGATGTGCTACAAAGCTAACAAAACATCAGGACCGCCCCTTACTCGAGATGAGGGTCATCAGTTGGCCTCTTTTGGAGACTTTTGGTCAATGGGAACGTGCTCTGGAGATAGTTAATGATCGTTGGCGCAGACTTTTCAGCATCAGAAGAAACCAGTACCGAGAGATGGTTGTTGAATTCTTTTCGAGCTTCACTTTCTCATATCCATGCTCGAACTTTTTTGCTGAAAATATGGTCAAGTTTAGGTTGGGAGGAACCTGGAGAAACATGTCGGTGGCTCAGTTCGCAGTGGCCACCACACTTTACACTGAAGAGGAACTTCTCACTGCAGCATTTACAGGAGGGATACATGAGTTCCCTTCCGATCAGGATCACCTAGACTTCTGGCGGCAGATCGGTGATGGTCATGATGATGTCGTGAGCACAAAAAGCACTCAAATTCGTGACCCTCTTTATCGTTATCTGCACAGGGTGATCGGGGGGACAGTCACTGCTAGGCACGATTGTGGTGCCGTATCCCTAAGAGACCTGTTTTTTCTGTATTGCATGCACTCAGGGACAAACTGCAACCTTGCGCATTGTCTTCTTCACCTTTTCACTCGTTGCAGTGGTAGCAGGCAGGCAAGTTGGCTAGTTGGTGGCTCAATCATCAGCCTTCTAGCATCATACTTTGGGGTCAGTAAGAGGGGATGCACGAAGACAATAGGGGTCAAAGAGGTGGATTTAACTATGTGTAAAAGATGGAGATGGTGACGGCTGTTAGACCTTGGAGACTCATTGATAGTGCAGGTCGGGTTTGGGATCCACTGCCGATTGTTCAGGAGGAGGCAGCACAGGAACAACAGAGTGAGCAGGCACAGCAACCTCCTAGTCCCACCTACACACCTGCTTATGAAGCAGGTCCCTCTGGAGTCTTACTTTCGATGAGCAGATTGAAGATCGCAGTTGAGAAGGGTTATTGGACGCATTAGAGCACCCCATGCAGCAGCCATGGAACCATAGGGTGCCAGAGCCTGAGGACATCCATAATATACCACAGCCCTCCTCGGCGGATGTACTGGCCTGCATATCTCACCTACAGGCTCACATTGACAACAGGTTTGGAGACTTAACTCAACACTTTGATCAGCAGCTTACCGAACTCCGTTACCAGCCGAACGCTCACGCGATATCTAGACTAGTGAAACCGTGCGGAATCCGGTTTTACACTAGTTGATTCAAGAAAACAGTGAAAGATTTGTAATCGAAAAGTATAACAAAGCTAATGAAATAACAAACCGATTTGAGAAGACACAACGATTGTATTGATCACTGGAATCCGCTTGCAACACCTTGGATCGAAATTCTCAAGGGAGAATTTCGATGAATCACCTCTAATCAAAACCACCAAAACACTAGCAAACCTTTACAAAACATAATAAAACCCTATATATAGGTAAAGGGATTTCGTAAACCCCTAGGCCCATTCTACGCAAAATCAGAACCTAAACCCCCACACATCTTAGCCCATTTACATATTAAAACTAGCCCAAAACACCTAAACAAACCCAAATCAATCTAATGCAAAAGCCTCAATTTTCAGGTCTCTACAATCTTCCCCTAGGCTTTAGCATTAGACAGGCTTCACATTCTGAACTTCTTGGACAAATTCACAGTTGCTGGATCGTACCAGAGCTCCTTGGCTACAATCTCAGCTACTGCCCGAGTGTAACACTTAGCATATTCTTCAGTGTCTGGGCTACACTCAATCTGATGTTTAGCTAAGACCAGGATGTCTTTCTTGTGGAACCGCATCAGATCATGAACTTCCATGACATTAATGGTCTGGGACTTGCAGAGAATCTTCGCTTCACCAGAATAAATCACTATACGCCCATGTCTGAAAGTCATGCAGACAGTCTTCAGGATGTCTCATGGGAAGAGGAATTGTCTTTGTCTTGTCTGTAGGTGGATACAAGACATTTGTAAACTTCTTGAGCTTCTCACCCTCCTTCCCTGGGATACATTTCTTTCCATCCCATTTGAAAACCTTTCTGTACTTCATCACATATGACTTCTTGTGAGGAAACTCCTCAAACTTCCTGAACTTGCTCCTCACAGCTTTCTCCAATTTCTTATAGAAATACGTGGCTTGATCATTGTTTGACGGGTTGGAGAATGGAGCCTGATATAACATAGTCAAATCCACGTTCGTCCAGGAGTAGAATTGAGTCCAGCTTTTGTAATACTCTAAAGGATATTGACCCCTTCTTCTTACTACGAACATGTTCTTTTCACCATCAAACATCCACGTCTTTACTGGTGCAGTAATGCCTTGTCTATCATGATAATGCTCTCCCAGTTGAATGAGATACCTCTCAGGTGGATAGGCAAATGTTTGTGACTCCCACCCTCCATCAAAATCAGAAGCGGGAACAGTCATATAGTCTCTATCTCTGGTATCTTTGTCATCACTAGAGGCTTCTGGCAATACTGGTTGAGTATCCTCAGGAATATTAGCTTCAAAGTCCAATACTGGTGATTGAGAGGAATCACCTTGTTTAGCTTTCTCAGAATTCAGCTGCCTGATCAGCTTGTGAAGTTCTCTAAACTGCCTTGTAAACTCTCTGTTGATTTTCTTCTGATTCTCCAATTCAGTATTATGTACCTTCTGAATATCTATCAGATCACCAATAATTTCACTCTGGGTATCATTCTGGGCTTTCAATTCGGCTATTTCAGCTCTGAGTTCCTTCTCTAATCTGAACTCAGGGGTTTCTACTGCCTTCCCCTTGTCTTGAGCTGTGGGCTGTGAAGAAGATGGACCAGCACTTGAGCTTGTGACTGGTGGAACATAAGAATTTAGTCTTCTTCTGTTTGGGTCACTAGGGCCTTCTGTGTGGTGTGGTGTAGCAGCTGACTCAGTCTCAGTTGTCTCATCAGTCTTATCAGTCTCAACACTTGTAACAGAAGCACCGAGGGGAGGATCCTCTATGGCTTTCCGTTTTCTGAACAATGGAGTCTCAGTTGTTTCGGTCTCAACTTCCTGGATGTCAACATCGTCCAGATATGTATCATAGTTGATTGACTCGTCACCTTCAAAGTTAAGTGCTCCAATCTGCACATCTTGCAAATCAAACTCTTCCCAATCTGAGTCATCTGGAAGATCAACCACTTTCTGCTGAGGAGGGGTCATATAATGTTCTTCATCTACCGATGCATTTCTATTAACAGGAACCTCCTCTCTCGCAATCTCAGCAAATTCTCCAAACTTATCACCGAATGGCATCTGATCAGACAATTTCTTCTTTGGATTGATCATTGGGAACACTTCAATACCCATCGGCTTTGTGTCATGGGTGTTATTTGTCTTCCTCAGGTTCGGGTATCTTGAATCCAGAACAGACTGGATAAACCTGGGAACCACTGCAAACTTCTTATCTCTTGAGACAACAGCCTTCACGTCTTAAAAAATCATTCGTGACCAGTTGAACCTAACACCTCTGATAAGTGACACCATTGCATGGGTGTGCACTTGGTTCAGCTGATCTGTAGAACTCTTCTTTGCAATGACACATTTTTGTAAGTAATGTGCCAACATTCTCCAATACGGTGGAATGAGAGCTTTCATAGTTGGTGGAGAAACTGTGATGTATCCCATTTCCCTCAAACACTGAGACACCATCTCTTTGTCAAGCAATGTTGAATCAGCAGCAGTATCTTTCAGCCTGAGGGCCTGTCTGAAAGTTTCTTCAGTTAGCATGATCTCAGTTGTTTGAATCTTTGCCAGAATCTTCTTTCCATCATCAGAAACATAAGCTGTCTTCCAGAATTCTTGCATCATCCGCTTGCAAATCACTGGATTGGTTGTGAGTGCAAAATATAGACAGCATTTCTTGAGACCAGCTATCATTGAGAGATACTTCTCTTTGTATTCTGCCGGAGGATCCAGTAGGTAAGCGACCTGATTGTGATCTTTGACAAACTCCAAATCCCTGCGCTCACAAACACAGATAAACAACCAAAACACACAACAATTCATTAGTTTTAAGGATTTCTCGAAAAACGGACAGCATAACGGCTTAAAATTGAATGAAAACCATTGAAAATATCATCAGGTACCTTTCCGATCGAAAAACAGGGTTTTCGATCGGAAAGCATCCGTCCGATCGGAAAGCTTCTTTGGTTATCGAGAACTCTGGTCGGGAAGCCTAAGCTCCGATCGAAAAGCATTGCTTTTGATCGGAAAGTCTCTTGGTCAACGATGACCACTGATCGAGAAGTACCTGTCTCGATCGAGAAGCCTTAGCTTCTGATCGAGAAGTCCTGGTCATCTACACTTATCGATCGAAAAGCATCAGCCTCGATCGAGAAGCCTAAGCTTCTGATCGAGAAGCCTATCTCATTGATCGAACGGTGTCAGGGCCGATCGAAAAGCACGAGGGGCTGATCGAAAAGCCCTTAACCTGATCGAGAAGTGTCGTCTCCTTCACACCGAACCTGCAACTTAAACAAACAGTCCATATATGTATGTATTGACACTATTTCAAGCAAAATCAGCACCCATCCCATTATCCCATCGATTCCCGACTCAAAAACAAAGAAATTAACCACATACTCAAGTCGATCAACTGAGGGTCGAGCCGCACGCTTCAGACGGGGCGCCATTGCTCAAAATCAAACACGGGGGTGTGTTCAGTGATGGATTCCGACTAGAGAGAGGGTGTCGGATGGTGGCTGCGGTGGCTATGGGCGGCGAATCAGAGAAAGGGAGGTGGCGGCGCTGTGGGTTAGTGGGGAGGCAGTGGTGGTCGGATGAGGACAGGGATGGTGGTGTTGCAGGAGGTAGACGGAAGTGGTGGTGGTGCGCGGTGTGGTCGGAACAGTGGGTGGAGGTGGTTGGTGGTGGCTATGGAGGAATTAGGGTTAGAAAGGAGAAAGAGGGAGATGAGAGAATGAGGAAGGGGTTTCCGATCGGTCCCCTTCTCCTTCTCATTATCCCTTTTTACAAATTACACAATCCACCCTTCAATTTTAAAAAATGATTACATGCCTCCCAAATCTTTAAAAAAACCTTATAATTTCTTAAAAATATAAAAAATTACTACATCATACCCATTTAATCAAAAGACTTCCCCTGAAATCAAGCCCGAGAGATTTAATATCTGGCAACTTAACAAATAAAAATAATGAATAAGACGAAACAAAAACAAAGCGTTAAGATAAAACAAAATAAAAATAAAACTAAACTAAAATAAAATAAAAAATCAACAAAATAAAAATCTTAACTGACTGAGTTTTGATTGAAAAGGCGTTATAAGGGATCATACCAGATAGTCTGTGACTGAGGAACCCTTTTCAGCTTCAGTTACTTCGCGTGTTCAGGCGATTGCCGGTATTTTGGTCCATTTTTTAAACTCATGCTGCTTTCGCTTACTCAAGCAGTTTCATCACATTAAATTATATTTTTCAGGTCTATTAATTATGACAATCTATCCAGGTCACACACATAAGTCCTAGGTATAATTTGTACATTCTATCAAGCACACCTGGTTTCCGTACAACATTTTTCACGACACCTTTCCTTAAGCCCAACGTCATGCTCCAGAGGGGTTGAGAAAAGAAAAGAATAGATCACGGAGGTTTTGTTGGATAATATACAAAGTCAACTGAATTTTTGAAACATTTTTAGCAACGTTCTCATCAGTGACAGGGGCTGGGGGTTTTGGACGCTTGAGGGTCTCTTTTGCTTGTGCACTTGGCATCTTTTGGTTTATCATATATACAATGTGATCTTAAAAAACGTACGTGGATCAGGGTGGTTCTAGGTCTCCGCTTTCGCAGAACAGAGGAGTCCTGACTCACGTACAACATTCCCAGGTCATTGATTATGCAAAGCAGAGGGAATGGGATTTTTGAGCATGACATCAATACTCAGAACCGGGCGTGTGTCTCAGGATACTTGATGCACAGTCAAATAGAAATTGTACTAACCTAAGTGCGTGTTCCCTTTCAAGCATCATACGTTATCTTCAAGTGTTGTGATAAAACATACCTTTTGATTGATTGTCAGCAGAGCCTACCAAGCACATCGACCATGAATCACTGCTTTTCACTTCCACCTTACGCGTGTCAGTCAGCAAACACCTGGAAATTTATATCACGTCCCACCTGGTCACTCAAAACCAGAAAAAAATTTAAAAGCACACAATTTAGAGAAAATACTTGACATTTTCTGATATCTTCCCCTTGCTTTTAGATTTTTTTAAATAAGTAACTAAAAAAAAGGACACTATTTTTGTATTTTTAATTTATTTTTTTTTATTTTTTATTTTTATTTTTTTTAATAAAGAAAGAGACAAATGGATACAGAAAATGATAAAGTTGCCAGACTACTCATCAAAGGCTATCATCCGAAGGCCCTTGAGACACATTTCAAAATTTGCACTTGGAAGGGGTTTTGTGAACATGTCCGCCACATTGTCATCCGATGCCACCCTCTCCAAATGAATGAGCCGTCGGTCATAGCAATCCCGAATGAAGTGCGTTTTGATGTCTATGTGTTTGGTTTTTGAGTGCTGCACGGGATTTTTCACAATTTGCAAAGCAGCATTATTATCACAAAAAATGGGAGTATCGAAAAAATTCAAACCGTAATCTCCCAATTGATGCTGCAACCAGACCACCTGAGAACAACAGGCAGATGCAGCAACATACTCCGCCTCGGCTGTCGACTGGGACACCGTGTGTTGTTTCTTACTCTGCCAAGACACCAGCCTGTCCCCTAGAAATTGAGCTCCAGCAGACGTGGATTTCCTGTCAAGCTCATTGCCACCATAATCACTGTCAGAAAAAGCATACAGGTTAAATCCAGACTCTTTAGGGTACCAGAGGCCTAAACGAGGCCGACCCTTTAAATATTTAAAAATACGTTTCACAGCAGAAAGGTGAGAGAGTTTAGGATTAGCCTGGTAGCGTGCGCATTGGCACACAGCTAGCATGATGTCTGGACGGCTGGCGGTCAAATACATCAAGGACCCAATCATGGACCGGTACATGTGTTCACTCACTGGTTGCCCATCTGGATCCCTGGTAAGTGCAGGTCTTGCTGCCATGGGTGTGGAAAACGGCTTGGCATCCACCATTTTGTATTTCTCCAAAATCTCAGTAACGTATTTAGCTTGATGGATCAGGATGCCACTGTCACTTTGTTTCACCTGCAATGCGAGGAAAAACTCCATCTCGCCCATCTGACTCATCTCGAATTTTGTGCGCATAACTTTCTCAAAGTCTTTGCACAAATCATCATTTGTCGACCCAAAGATGATGTCATCAACATAGACTTGCACCATGATAATGTCTTGTCCAACCTCCTTTCTGAAAAGTGTCTGATCAACAATGCCCCGTGTGTAACCATGAGCAAGAAGATGATCAGTCAGAGTCTTGTACCATGACCGAGGAGCCTGATGCAACCCATATAAAGCCTTGTCAAGCTTGAAAACATGATACGGGTGCTCCTCATCAATAAACCCTGGAGGTTGAGTGACGTATACTTCTTCATCCATCTCAGCATATAAGAAAGCAGTTTTCACGTCCAACTGGTAGACAGTGAAATTCATATACGAAGCATATGCTAAGAATACCCTTATTGCCTCTAAGCGGGCCACCGGCGCGTACACTTCATCATAATCCACACCTTGAATTTGCTTGTGGCCTTGAACCACCAATCTGGCCTTGTTTCTGACAATCACACCGTTATCATCCTTTTTGTTCTTATACAGCCACCTAGTAGTGATGACCTTTTTGTCAGTTGGCCTTTCTACTAACCTCCAAACTTGAAGCCGAGAGAATTGATTGAGTTCTTCATGCATAGCCTCCACCCAACTTGGATCGGTCAAGGCCATAGTAATGTTGGGGGGCTCAATCTGGGAGATGAAACAGGAGAACATGCAATGATTGATGTCTCCTGACTGGCTTCTTGTGACCACCCCAGATGCTAAGGGACCAATGATGTTATCTAAGGGGTGGTATTTCTGAATTCTGGTCTCTGCTGTAGCTTGAACTGGAATTTCAGGAGGCAGATTTGAGAGATCGGGTTCTTCATGTGTATCAGCTTCATTTTCGGGATCAGCTCCGAGTGACTGAGGAGAGTCGGGAGCTGGGTCAACTTCTGCAACTGTTTCCTGTGTGTGAGTCTCCACAGGATCTACAGTCTCCTGTGCAGGTGTAGGATCTGTTACAGTAGCAGGGACATGAGGCTTTGTGACGGAGTGTGAGACAGATGGTCCTGAAATTGTTTCTTCATACAATTCCTCCGCTAAAACAGGGTCTAAACCCAACGGGCGGAAGAATTGATTGTAGTCGAACGCTTGAGGAGGACCAACTCCGCCATCAGATGGATTGTCTTCTAGCCAGTCCACATTTGTAGATTCCATCACAATCCCGGTGGTTTTGTTGAAGACCCTGTAAGCGGAGCTGGCAGAGTAACCTACAAAATAGCATTCATCAGCCTTAGCAGCAAATTTAGGAACATCAGTATTAACTAAGACTGTGCATAAACACCCAAAAGCCCGAAGGTGACCAATTTTGGGCTTATCATTGTAGATTAATTCATATGGCGTTTTCTGATGCCGCTTATTGATGAGCACCCTATTCTGGACATAACACGCAGTATTAACTGCTTCCGCCCAAAACATGGTTGGCAACTTAGAATCACACAACATGGTGCGAGCAGCTTCAATTAGGGTTCTGTTTCTTCTTTCTGCTACGCCATTCTGCTGGGGTGTGTATGGAGCACTGTATTGATGCTCAATCCCCTTATCAGCACAAAAGCTGTCAATCGTCTGATTCTTGAACTCCGTGCCATTATCACTCCTAATGGTCTTCACTTTGTGCTGCAATTTATTCTCAATCAGCTTGATGAAGGCAATAAGGATACCTGCAACATCACTTTTCTTGGACAAGAAAAACACCCAAGTGAAACGAGAAAAATCATCAGTAATAACCAAACAGTATGCACATCGGTTAAGGCTTAACATACTGACGGGACCAAACAGGTCCATGTGGAGCAGCTCCAGCGGTGTAGATATTCTACTGTAGATCTTCGGTTTATGTGGACGTTTGTGCTGCTTCCCCTTAGCACAAGCCACACATTTCTCCTTTAGGATAAATTCATTAATTGGAAGATCTTTGACAAGCCCTCCTCTGGCAAGTCGATTCAGGTTCTTCAAATTCATGTGCCCCAGTCTTCGGTGCCACAGTTGTGCATGATTTTCAGCTGTCTTAGATATGAGACAGGCCACCTCAGATGTGGGGGGCTTCTGCATGTTTAGAACATAAGAGTTACCATATTTGGGTGTTCTCATAAGCACCCAGTCATCGGGAATGGAATATCCAGGTTTAAGAATAAGGCATTCTTTATTGTTGAATAAGACTGGATAATCCCGATCACATATCTGTGAAACACTTAGCAAACTGTGCTTCAATTCCTCCACGTAATTGACATCATGGAAGCTGAGACAACCATTTCGAACCGTTCCCTTCTGACTGATAAAACCACCAACTCCTCCGGCGAACGACACATAACCTCCATCAAATTTCTCCAAGTCATGTAGAAGAGATATATCGCCCGTCATATGCCTGGAACAACCACTGTCAACATACCATAGGTTACTGACAGTCCTCCTTGGCTGTTCCTGCATTCAGAGAAGATCAGTTAGATTTTGGTACCCAGGCCTTAACTGGTCTGGGTGAGACAGGTCTTTCCTTGATAGGACTGTCAATGTCTTTATTTTGGACATTACTGTGGTGGTTTTCTTTCCCAAGCCCCGCTTGATTATTTAGGTTTAATTTCGACTCTTTGACCTCTTGAAACGACATTGAGTGTTTCTTGTACACTCCCTTTGGCTTGAAAGACAAATTAACAACCTTTGGAACATTCCACATTTCATCTTTTCTCTTTTTGACTGAATGAGGTATTGAGAAAAGTGGTGTTTCAGAAAACCTTCTTACGACAGGTTGAGGTGACACAGGTGATTTTTGGAAATTGTCCTGCTTAGGGCGAAAAACAGGTTTTGAAGGTTTAGAGGCCCTTGCAGGTTTTGTGAATATCTTTTTGTTATTTACCTTATTTTTCACTGTTTGAGGTGTCTGATTGGGTGACTTAGGCTTTGTCCTCTGTTTGTGGACCTGTGTTGGGCCTGGCTGCACCTTTTGGTTTGACGATGCAGACTTAGCCTTTGGTCTATAATGAATTCCCGCCTGTGATGGTGGGAATGTGAACTTCTGCACCTTTTGGTTTGAAGGTCCAACTTTGGGCTTTGTACCAACATGTGTTTGGCTCAAAGGAACAGTCTTTTGTTGGACCTTCTTAGGGTAGTAGGGCTCATAGGGTCGGTGCAGACAGTTTCTTGCCATGTGTCCTGGTTGGCCACACACATGGCAGGACTGTTTCTTTGGGTACACGGGGGCTTGTGGTTGGTTCCGCCCAGTGGATATCCAAGTTGGCTTTGAAGCGTTTTTATGGATCCACAGGGCTTTACCATGGGGCTTAGTGGTCAGAACATACTCCCGCTGTACAGGTTTAAATTGGTCATATGCAGAATTGACCTCAGGGTACGGGACAAAATCCTGTGGTTTTGCACCCCGTACTTTCTGCACATTTTTAATGGGACAGGTCACACTGTCCTCAGATTTCTTCACATCACCTGTGGGTTTGGGAACATCAGTTTGTGGTCCCTTACCCCTTCTTAAAATTCTAACAGTTCTAAGGGGTTTCACAGGTTTCAAATCACCTTTACCAACATTAAACACACCACAATCAGAAAGTTTAGCACAATCATTAGACTCAGACGACTTAGAGGTGTTTGACTCAGACATAACAAAAGTTTCAGTTTTCTTAAAAACAGAATTTTGAACAGAAAAATCAACTTCAGACTTTAAGGGACTTTTAGTGGACTCCTTGCAATTTATTACCCCTGCTTCATGTTTACCTTTATCTGCACAAGAAGTAAAAGGGTTAGTCTGGTTAGAAACAGGAGCAGATATTTTAATAGGACAAGCTGCCAATTTCTTTTCGATCTCAGCCTTAGCATCCAAGTTGGTCTTGGAACACTCATAGTCTGAGATCATTTCATGCATCAGGGGCATCGGTACTGTATGAGTGGATTTTTTATCTTTTATTTCAGTACCGAGTCCCAGACCAGAGTTGGCTTTTACATGACGCATACGAGTGTCTGTGTTGTAGAAAAGTGAGCTAGCCTTCATCATTTCAGACACAATCTTATCATTTCGCTCAACTTTGGTTTGAGATGTTTCTAATTTCCCTTTAAGTTGCTCAAGTTCAGTTTTTAATGTGGCAATTTGTTCATTAGCAACTGTCAGATATGTGTTTTTGTTACTCAAGTCCCTCTGAAGATTTTTTATGTCAATTTTAGCAGCTTCAAGTTTCTCACTCAAGTTTTTACTTCTACCCTTATATTCCCTCAACTCTCTATCAACAAATTCACGATTTAGGGTTTCATTGAAAAACTTAGTTTGCCATTCTTTAGATTCAGTATGAATAGATTGACATTTAGAGTTAAGACATACCTCTGAGCTGCTTCCGGAGGATCCTGGTTTGATGTTAGCCATGAATGCATGTTGAAATTCCTCAGCTGCTTCCTTTTGTGCTTCCTCTTCAGCTAACAGGGCCACATGGTCAAGTGTAAGACTAAGGTCCTCCACCTGAGATGTCCAGTCATATCCTGGTGTATGTTGAACCACCAGTGCCTTATCATTCTTTCCTGCCTCCTTCTTCATGTTCTCCTTCTTCATGTTATCCACTTTAGGTTTGGTGCACTCTCTGGCATAGTTCCCATACTCATTGCAGTTGTAACACCTCAGATTAGCCTTATTAAAGCTCAACTTGATTCCTTTTCCACCATTCCAATCCTTCTGTCCCTTCTTTGCCATGAACTGCCTTGCACGAAGGGCAGACATTCCCATTTGATACGATATGTCCATGTGCTCTAGATCATCAGGATTCACTTGATTCACATCATCAGGTGACAGATCCGTGGGAAGTAGTGAACCTGCCATGAGTGCCTGATAGCAACTCATAATTCCCACTCCAAGGGAAAAGCTGGGATCTTTGGTTAAAGCGTTTACATCCAGAGAGACAACGTTTGATGTTCCTGACGAGCTTGACCCAGTGGCTTGCGCAATGAATCCCATTGTGTTTGATGGTGAATTGTTTGGAGCAACAGCCGGCTGAGAAATGAAAGCTTGGTTTAGTTGATTCATGAAAGCTCCATTGCCAGTTTTCCTTGCCCTCTTTTGTTTCTTCTCCTCATATGCTCTGATTGTGGACATGAGCTCATTTAGTGAAGCGGTGGACATTTGTACCGTCTTCTCAATTAGCTCAATAGTACTGTCCCAATTGGGTGGAAGAGAGTTAACTAGTTTTCTGTTGACCTCCACTTGAGTGTATGTTACTCCAGCATCCTTCATTCCAGTGACTATCTTGATAAACCGCTGAAGTAACGTCTCAATATTCTCACCCGGGGCATAGTTGAACTCATTAAACATCTCTCTCAGATTCTCTTTGCGGGATTCCTTCATGTCATCATTTCCCTCATAGGCAGCTATAAGGGCATCCCACAATGTCTTTGCTGAGGTGTATTCCTTGAATGCTTCAGCAACTTCCGGGGATAGGGCCATGGTCAATCCAGCTAGAGCCTTTCGATCTCGTTCAACCCTTTCCCAGTCCTCATCTATCCAATTTTGCTTGGGTTTAGGAACAGGAGGTTGACCCTGTTCTCCCGGAGTTGATGGGACATAGTCTCCCACCTCGATTGATCGCATGATCTTAGCATCATGGTAGTTGACATAGTTGACGAACCTGTATTTCCAACTCATAAAGTCTTTGCCAGACATCAGACGTGGTGGTCTGGCAGATGTTCCGATCTTAGAATCCATTTCCAAGGTGGCACTCGAGAGGCTCGACATGTCGAAGGCCATAACTTCCGAATCGAAAAATGGATTTATTGACAAGGAGACTAGATCGAAAAGTGGTTTACGGCTGCAAGAAGCTGATCGAAAAGTACTTTTCGATCGGTATGATGCGAGTCGAAAAGTCTGAACTGATCGAAAAGTGAGGTCTGGATCGAAAAGTCTCGAAGGGGACTTTTCGATCAAGGATCACGATGGATCGAAAAGTCACAGGGGACTTTTCGATCGGTGAAACTGATCGAGAAGTCACAAAAGGGGACTTCTCGATTGGGCAGACTGGTCGAAAAGTCACTTAGGGGACTTTTCGAGCAGGAGTAATGGGTCGAAAAGCCACAAAGGGGGCTTTTCGATCGGTGGAGGTGGCTGAAAAGGGCTTTTCGACCAGAGAACCTGATCGAAAAGTACTGAATGTAGTCGAAAAGCTCCAAAATCACAAGCACAACGTTCCGAAACCTTCTGTCTCGAGTCGCAACCTGCACAAAACACCTCCGAAAGTGCTAAAAGCTGAAAATCACCAGAAAACTCAAATCGTTAGTACTCAAAAACCTTGAATCTGATATCGCGAGAGCCTCGAAACTTGCGTTTCTTGGCTCTGATACCAATTGTAAGGATCAACTTAACCCTCACGCGATATCTAGACTAGTGAAACCGTGCGGAATCCGGTTTAACTAGTTGATTCAAGAAAACAGTGAAAGATTTGTAATCGAAAAGTATAACAAAGCTAATAAAAACAAACCGATTAGAAGACACAACGATTGTATTGATCACTGGAATCCGCTTACACCTTGATCGAAATTCTCAAGGGAGAATTTCGATAATCACCTCTAATCACCAAAAACACTTGCAACCTTTACAAAACATAATAAAACCCTATATATAGGTAAAGGGTTTCGTAAACCCCTAGGCCCATTCTACCAAAATCAGACCTAAACCCCCACACATCTTAGCCCATTTACATATTAAAACTAGCCCAAAACACCTAAACAAACCCAAATCAATCTAATGCAAAAGCCTTAATTTTCAGGTCTCTACAGATATTGCAGAAGCAAGTTGTTCGATGTGTGTGGAAGTGAGTATCATGGGAAATCACAACAATCAGGGAGTTTCTTTTACCCAACCCTTTTGTTTATTTCTATAATTTCTGCATTAAGTACACTGCATTTTTCTAAGTATGGGGATGGCAAGGGTTGGCTAAGCAAATTGAATATAACTCCCTCACCACATCAAAAGTCTGAAAATCCCCCAAAATTTTGAAAATTTTTCGCAAATCTCACATGACACGAAAGTAAGTCGCAAGAAAGGTTTTCCTTAAAGGTTTATTTTCATAAAAATCGCATGATCAAAGTCTTTCGATTGAGTTTTGTGAACCATCAAAAAACCCACTCACCCGATTTCCCTTGTGAGATTAAGCCTACAAAAGAAAAAAAATATTTAGGTGAAAAAATAAAAAAAATAAATAGTCATGAGGGATGTCGTATGTCTAAACGCGTTCTAAGTTTATGTTGAGACCGTGTCAAAATTAATCGCCTTGAGTCGTTATGGATCTTCTCCGGGTCGTCAATTGCCCGAAGATACTGGACTTTCTGCATAACTCCAGTATATCTATCAAAAAAAAAATCCAAAATTTAGTCTTGCATTGAAAGGTTGCAAAACCCTAAATCAAGCTAAAGAAAAAAATATAAAAATAAATAAATCACAATGAAAATTGTGAAATGGCTGTACGTATACGCCAAGATATACGTTTGGGTGGTAGCTCATACACCCGTATATGTGAGCAAACGTTTGAGTATCCCCCTCCTTTTCTTGGTCAGATCCCATAACGAACTCGGCGGCACGATCGTATATATAAACCCAAGAAACAATTAGATATGCTTGACCTGAGCGTTCACTTCAAATATTACACCCATTGGTCGAGTGATTTGCTGAGTTGAGTGAAAAGAAAATTATAGAAAAATGGTTCGCATTATTTGGTTGAGGGATTTTATGAGTTTTCAAATTCGTTAAAACTTGCGAGGTTGTAAACCCTAGTATTGATTGTAAATCTTGCGGACCGAATATGTACACCTAGATGTCTATGTGGTTAAGATAGAGTTGTAGTAGTGTCGAGATTAAAAATGATTGCTTGGGGACAAGCAATGTTTAAGTATGGAGATGTTTGATGTGTGTGGTTTTGGATATGAAAATATATTTGATTTCGGGCTGAAAAACATTAAAATAACCTTGAAAATATTAATTTATAATTGTTTCTGATGATTATTGTGAGTTTTCAGGTTAAAACAAGTTTGGCACGGAAAACGAGGTGAAAATGAAGAAAAGTCAAAGTTCGGGTCAACCGGTCAAACACGGAAGTCAAAATAAAAAGTTGCAGAAAATCTTCACGGCTTTCATGCCTTGAAACACCCTTCAACGGCCTAGACCAAGTTGTGAAGCCCTTAATCAAGCTGTGATGCTGAGCCGCAGACCAGTCACCAGTGAAAACTGCTTCACGGCCTGACCTGCATACTGTGAAAGACCCTTCACGGCCGTGAAGGACCCTGTCCAAGCCGTGAAAGCCCAGTCCAGGCCGTGTAACCGAGAACAGTGGCCAGAAAGCCCTTTCACGGCCTGATCTGCTGGCCGTGAAAGCCCTTTCACGGCCTGGATCCTTTTTAGGAAATTTTTGGAATTTTTTGGAATTCGGCCCCTATAAATACAGGGCTCATTTCCACCATTTGGGACATCTTGGAGAGCAGAGAAAGAGCCATAGGAAGCCCTCATTGAAGCCATTCGAAGACTTGAAGATTTGAAGCATTCAACGAGGCAAAAGTTAGCGTTTTTCATCATTCGAGCTTCTCTTTAGTATTGTATTTACATTTAGCCATGAACTATTGTTTAGATCTGATTTGTTTATGTTTAAACATTAACATGGTTGGCTAAACTCATCGTATCGCTTAGGCGAGGCGAATCCAACCATGGTTTGACTTTATAAGTATCGGTTTTTCGTTTACATTTGCATTTATGAAGTAAAAGTTATGATTGCTTTGATTTGGTTGATGAATTGAATTCCTTATTGTATCTAGTCAATCTCTGGTCTTGTGGAACCCTAACCCTAGCTTGCAAAGCCTTCTATCGTTAGGAGACTATTGTATAGCCGACCAACAGAATCTGCGGCGTACGCGTGAACTAGAAATAGTCACGATCATCATGGAAACCCTAGAATTCGATTAGGAGTCCACCATAGAGTTTGAGTGAGAAATCACCTTACCCTTAGCTAGTAGATACCCTTGCCATTGTCAAGTAGTCAAGCATTCACCGATAACTCGGGTTTGTTCCTGCTTAGTCGTATCTAGGACCTACTAGGTCAACCTATCAATCCAATTGTAACCGCTTCACAACTATAGGACCGTTAGGGCCATACCTATCCTAACCCTTCGACCAGTTGTGAGTTGAGCCACCGTTAACTCGGGACCCAGCCTAGGGCACTTCATAAACCGCAACCTTGTCAGCACTTAACCATGGAACAGTAGTAACCGTTTAGGGCGTGTCTATAACCCTGAACTGTGAATCCATACATAGGAACTAGGTAGCCTTGTCTTAGGAAACCAGTTCATTCCAGAGATAAGTAGTAACGCATTACCGATACACCTGTCAAACCTAAGTTGGAGGAGCCATGCCTAAGTGATCCTTTACCAAATATATGTTTTCCAAACAACATTTTAATTACTGTTATTTTCTGTTTTCTAAATTAAAATCAATTTTCAAAACAAAACAAAAACCGGCTGAATTATAAAATCGACTGTTTTCAACAAGTTCGTGTCCCTGAGGTTCGACAACCCGGTGTTTACCAATACTGTGCTACGCACGACAGGTATACTTGCCTTAGTGTGTTGGTATAGTCCCCTGGTGAATAACCAGTTTATAAATTTAAAATTTGATAGTGTAGAACCCCACTTTTTCTATACACTAAACAACACATCACTTAAGGAAAATGAAGATTTGGTTGCCGATTGTGAGAAGAAAATTAATGATTTGGTTGCTGATAGAGAAAAGTTGGAAGGTATGATCCAAGAGTTAGAATCTCAAAAAGAAAAGTTTTCAGTTTTGCAGACAGTGTTAGTTGAAAAAGAGTTGCAGTTTCAAGGTGTTGAGCAGGAATTTGAAAAGAAATTTACAAAATTATCTGAAGAAAAGGATGACTTAGTCAAGGAAGTTGCGAAATGGAAGGCAAAAGCTGAGGATGCTGCCAATGATTTTAATAATTTGTTTGAAAAGTCCAAGATTAAACTTGATTTACTTACCAAGGATTCTGATGACTCGGTTGCTAAAATTGAAGCATATCAGCTTGATATGGAGAAGTTGTTAGATGAGAAGCGGGAACTGACAAGAGTAAATAAGTTGCAAACTTCAAATTTGGATATTCAGAAAAGAAATGAAGATAAGCTGACAAAGGAATTGTGGGCTGGCTTAGATGAGTTGAGGTTGCAAAAGTATGAAACTAATAAAGTGGCAAAGAAGTTAATTGCAACAGAAAAAGAGTTGGCTGAAGCTCATTAAAGAATTTCTGAATTAAAGATTGAGGTCATTGATTCAGAACGTCTTTTGAACAATGTTACTAACTCACAATCTTTAACAAGTTTCTTGGCCAAAGATGAAAATTTTGAGAAGATGTTAAACAAAACCGTGTCACCACCAGGAAGTATCAAGGAAGGTGTTCTTGATTTGAAAGACAAAGTTGAGACTGGTGATTGTTCTGGATTTGTTAATACTAAGTCTGTTGAAGAAAAGCAAGAGGAAAGAGGCAAAAGTACTGAACCTTCTGAAGCTCAAAAGGTTGTGTCTGGGTCTTCGTCTTCAAAAGCTAACATTGATGAAACAATTATCAATGCTCCAAAAGATCTCAAGAAAGTTAAAGCTGAATTTTCTAGATTGGCAAAGAATGGGCATCAATCTACAAAGATGGGAGAGAAGGGTGCAGGAAAAAGTGTTGGTTTAGGTTTTGAAGCAAAAACTGATACAGCTGATGCTTCAAAACAACAAAACCTGAAAAGAGTTAGTGTGAAGCAAGTTAGAAAAGAAGTCTT
This sequence comes from Deinandra increscens subsp. villosa, assembly GCA_039602395.1. Classification (NCBI taxonomy): domain Eukaryota; kingdom Viridiplantae; phylum Streptophyta; class Magnoliopsida; order Asterales; family Asteraceae; genus Deinandra; species Deinandra increscens. The sequence goes on along the minus strand of JBCNJP010000010.1, from coordinate 74,565,451 downwards.
CCAAGCTGAAAAGGTTCAACCTGAGAGGTTCTACAAGCTCAAGGGTTCGGAACAAATATTTTCTGACAAAGAATTCCCGCTACACTGCGTGGATGCTCAGAAAATTGTTGAAGTATTTGTGAAGACTGCTGATCCGAGGAACAAGAAGAATCAATCTGTTCAATATTCTTCTGGAGGATCAAATTCTATTCCAAAGAGCCCGACATCTAAATGGGTTCATGATCATCGTCAACAGGTATATGATAATCTTTATGATCATTTTGGAGATGAATATGTTTGTGAAGCAATGCAGGTTCCAAAACGAAGAAATGTACACAATCATTTGTGTTACAATTGCCGACAAAAAGGGCATATGGCACAAGACTGTCATGTCACTGCTGCTTCTAGTTCAAGAAGAGAAAATGTTCCATATGTTGGTAAAACTGCCAAACCGCGATTCATTGATGAATATGGCAGGGTGTTTGATGAATTTCCACAACCTACATTTTTCAAAACTCAAGGAAGATTTATTCCTCGTTTTCAACATGTTTCATCTGTAGGTTGTTCGTCACAATCAACTGTGACTGGCTCATCAGATACTGATTTACCAAAACAACAACACTGGAAACCTTAAGTGGTTTCAAAAGGAAATCAGGACACTGGTCGACCAGAAGCAATTCGCTTCGGGTCATTTATAAACTGATGTGTTTGACTAGTGTGCAGGTACTTCTAGAAGACCTATCGGTGATTGCAAAGTTGCTGATGGAAGAGTATTCTGCTGATTTAATTTAAATTTCATGACAATATCAAATTTCAAAACTGAATTTTTTTTTCTGAAAGCTAAACCTGAAAGGTATCCATGTCGAAAGGTCAATTTTCTTTCTTTAATACATTGTGTGAATAGCTTAGGGGGAGAAAATTGAAAAATCAAAAATAGTGTCTTTGTGTTTTTTAAAATGAAAATCCAAAAATAGAGTTTTCATTTTAAGGGGAGAAGAACAGAAAATTCAAAAACATTGAAAAATGAGAAATTGATCCGACATAATTGGGAAATGATGGTACATTGGCTTACGTGTCTGACTCATGGATAAATTAGATGAAAAAGCCATAAGATCATTGCTCGATGTGCTTGGTAGGCTCAGCATTAAATCAGAAAGTATTCAGATGTGATAAACACATTAAATACTAATGCTTGACCAAGTGGACAACATCTTGATGCATATCTCATGATATATCAAGAAAAGATATGTGAAGAAGAAAATGAGAAGTCACTATGTATACATGTGTTCATTTTGCAAAATTTAAACTTGTTTGATTTTCTTTATTTTGTCAAACGATCGGACTTTCTTAGCGTATCGAAAGATGGACCTGATTTTTGTTCGTTTGACGTTCTGCTTTATTTTCTTTGGTGTTTCGTATAACTCATCGGACTTTCTCTGCGTGTACGGGGGTACCGACCTGATTGTTGTTGGGTTATACAACTTCAACTTGTTTTTAGTTTCTTATTTTGTTAAATCCGAGGCCTTATCTGCATATCGAAAGATCGACCTTAAGGTAGACGATTTAACGTTCTTATTTCTTTTTGCATGGAACACAGTTGACTGAATCGTGAATACAATCATTATGTGATCAAGTCACAAATGGATTCACAAAGTGTGATATAAAGGAAAATACATATCTGAGTATGTCTGATAGTGTGGGGTACACTGGTCAAAGCAAATCTAATCAATACATTAACACATCCAGATGTTATGAGTATGATTATGCCTGAGTTTTAAGATGGACAAATTATACCAGTAATCGACATGACTTGTGTGCTGAAATAATTGAAATTGAAGTGTAGTTCAGCATGTCATGACCAATATGATCCCCAAGTTGTGATCTTTCTCACAAAAAACAAAAATAGTGTGTGTTTTAGTATTGCATTTATGTTTCGTATCTGAAAAATCAAAAAGATTTTAGGTGTGTTTTAGCATAAACTTAGAAAAATCAAAAAGATTTTCGGTGTGTTTTGATATAAAATTTAAAAAAAAAACAAAAAGATTTTGTTTCTTATTTGTTTTCGACCGATTGACATGTGATACAAAATCAAATTTTAAAAACTATCTTGGATTCTCGAAGAGAAGTTTTGTGCCAAGATTAAATTTAATTTTCAAAAGAAAAGGAAACCGCGTTTCTGTCTTATGAAATTGCAGGTTATGGATATCAAAGACTCAAGCATGGTGAGAGGGGGAGTTTGAAGTATTTTTCACAAGTGGATCTTGAAGTTCAAAGTTGATTCAAGAGTGATCCAGCCATGCAAGCTCTATTTCGGACAAGATTTCAAGTTAAAGATCGGATGCAGCAATGTTGAAGATTGAAGACTGAAGTTTAGTTAGAAAATAGATACACTACACGTTAAGGGTGAGTCTGTAGGAGCATATTCCTATGCTATGAGTGTCTCGTGTATTGTATCTATGTGAGCGTGTCTGAGTATGAGTTGTGGTAGAAATGTCTTTAGTGGCGTATCACATGGTCCGGCGGACCATGTGGTCCGGCGTATCAGTTTGGTACGCTGGGTGGTTAGTCCCTTACTATAAATAGGTAGTGTTAGAATGAAAGAAATATACTTCTGAACACTTCTGTCATTTCTACACTTTCTGTGTGTGATTCTAGAGAGAGAAACTAGAGAGCTTGTGTTTGTAATCTTCAAGTGATTCAATACAAAATCTCTTATTTACATCCGTGTTTACTATCATTGATCAAAGCATGCAGTAGTAAGATCGTATCTCGTTTCTACAACGTGCTTTTATACTTGTTGATTCAGGCTATGGATAAAATAAAAACGGGTTAGATGGTTGAAAGTCGTGCTAATTGTATGTTGTATCAAAATTGGTCCAAAGTGGCAACTTTGAACAAAAACTTTTACAGGTCAACCCAATATGTACCAAGCTCACCCATCTGACCTGTTACCCAACTCAGTCCATTTAGCCACTTGTATTTCTAAACATAACAACATGTACCATCAATAACGCGGTGATCACAACTCAATGTAACAGTTATAAATGATGCAAACTTGAATTCTCCAACTAGATTTGTGAAGAAAGCTTATCTGGTCACGAAACGAAAGAAACAGATCGATCTAATTTAATAAAAGGTTGCATTCGCAAGAAATTCTTGGAGGGTTTGAGCATCTAAGTTAATAAAAGGTTCACAAAGACCTTCGATCTACCTCTTTCAACGGCTATTGAAAGAGGTACTCACAAAAATTAATAGCATTTTTTTTTGAAAATCCAAGAAGCTGAAATATCGTTTATGGTTGTTTGGATATAAATTGTCACTTATATCTATGATATTTGCTATATTATCAACAAAAAATTAGGGCATGCTGCATACAGTTTTTGAACTTATACTACTGTAGAAATGGGAAAAAAACAGAGGCAGGACCAGATTTTAGAACATTGCAAATTAGAGCATTACAGGTTAAGAACATTGCAGATAATACAAAAACCAAATCAATTGCTTATGTTTTGGTGTGATAAACGCAGATTAAGAAATCGCAGGTTAAGAAATCTCAGAACTAAACACAGATGCAGGTTAAGAAATCGCAAAACTAATCATAGATGCAGAAGCCCTAATTAGAAATCACATGCTATAAATCGTAGAAGCAGATCGAAAAGCCCTAATTAGGAGGTTACCTGTTCAATAAGAACCGGTCTCGGTGGAGATGCGAAGATATTGAAGGTGGATGAGAGATGTCGGTCGTGGTGGTGGAGTGGCGGCCGACACCGAGCGGTGGAGATGGGTTTTTTTGGTGTCAAGGAATTTTAGGTGGAGCGCGCCCGAGATGAGTTTTCAGGAAGGGTATACGTATCTAGGGAAAAATATTGGGGGGGGGGGGGGAGATTTTGGCGCCAAAAAATTAAAAAAACGACACTTCTTCTTGACACACGGTTATAGCCGTCCTCCGTGTTTTTTTTTTGCACGTCAAGAAATGACCGAGTGTCATCGTTCGCGTGTCAAGGAAGGCAGTTTTTGTAGTAGTGTGAACAACTTTGATTTTCACTAAAATTTCTAAGTTGCAGAACAAGCTGTGATTTTCAATCATTCTCATGTTTTGCTTATTTGACTGATTTTTTGCATGTTTTGAGTGTGTTTTAGGTATGTGAATCATTCTATATACATCCTAAATCTTTTGGATACAATCAAACTCCATTTTCATCAAATTTGCTAATTTGCTAATATTTCAAAGTTAACTCAAATAATGGATTTTTCAAGTGTTGATAAGCCTCAATCACTCAATTCCGATTCTAATAATCAGAATATTGGTCATGAGTTGATTTAGGTTGGAGAAATAATTGATTAGACCGTTAAGGATCCTCATGTAATCATTGCTAGATATGTCTATGATCGAATAACTAAAGCTCCTGATTTGCCACCTCATGTGAAAAGTCAAGCTTGCACCAATGATTGTCTTGAACTTGTTAAGTCCTATAGACAACATAATCAAGCTTTAATTGATAGGTTTACTGCTTTCGACCAAAAGGAAGATGACTAATTAACTAAAATCAAGTCACTAGAGGAGGAAAATGAGAAACTTTTAAATAATCAAAGTGTTTTGAATGCTCAAATAAATGATCTTAAACGCGAATTGACCAGTGCTTGGAATGATTACAAACAAGTCAAGAATGAGATTGATAGGTTGAGAACGCCTAAGGGGTACTTTAGAAGCATGTTTAACTGTTCAAGTAACCCTAATCCTCCCTTAAGTCACATTCCTCACTCGGTCCCAGGAATCATTAAGAAAAACATACCAAGTGCTGTCATATCTCATCTCATATCTGCTTGTGATAACTAGTTGATTGATACACATGTTGTTACCGATGCCTCGTGCAAGTCTACTAGTGTTCCCATTGACAGGAATTTCGAACAGATCATAAAGAACAAAACAGACTTATTGGCTAAGATGGAAGATGAGAAAGCGGGTATCTCATCTGAAGTCAAAGCTGAAAAAGCCAACAAGAAAAAGAAAAGGAAAAAGAAGAATAAACACTCCTCTTCAAAGTTTGATGATAAAGAGACTGTGCCTGATCCACGTAGTTTGCACAATCACTTTGTCAAAGCATGTCAAGCTACTGCAAATATGAAGGAAACTTCTAATTTGCAAATAATAGAGGCTGTGAAAGGAAAAATCAAAGTTAACACTTCGGTCAAATCTTCCAAACAATATAAGAAAATCTCAAAGAAATCTCAAGTGAACCAGAATGTAGAGTCTGAAGGATCAAACACTTACGGGACTCCTCAATCTGATGAGCATCACTTGATTGACAATCTGAAGAGATTTAATGCTGAAGACATTGTCTTGCAAGTGAAGGAGCTGAATATGAATAATGAGGAAGCCAAATCATAAATGCATTATGCTGCCTCCACTTTAACTAGATTTGAAAATCTAACTCATGCTCAATTTTATGGTTTTTCAAATCAATATAGACATGTTGGTTGTCATTTTTGTGGGTAACTTGGACATACTGGTTGGGTTTGCGGTTACAATCCCTACTACCAGTACTATCACCAACCAACATTCGGTCAACACATGGGATGGGATTTCACTCATAATCCTTTGTATGGTTATGATCACTATGATAGTGTTTATGGATTTTATGATCCATCGCCATCTAGAGTGTGGAGACCATATTTGAAGGAAACCGCCCATGAACCATCATCATTTGAGCAAGCACAAACCAATTTAATAAATGCTCAAAGGATGACTTGTTCTAAAAGAAAGAAATACAAACAAGTTTGGGTCCCAAAATACTATCAGTTAAGCCCAAAGTTGTTTCAAATGAATCAACCCTCAACGCCAAGGATCCAACTCCATGAGTTGTGTCCATATTTGAATAAAAGTGTTCATTTTTCAGGAGATACCAATATGTGAGACGTAAGTTGATCTGAGGAAGTTCTCCATTTTTTTACAAGAAAAAAATGAAAAATCCAAAAACCTCAAAACTAGAATTTATCAGATTTAAGCATGGTTTGAGGGCGAATTTGTTGAATTCTAGTCACTCGATTTGATATATCCGGTGAGGTTTATTGTGTTTGTCTTGATAAGTGCAGGAATAGTTCCAGTTTTCACTGAATTCTTGTGAAGCATCGAACAAGGGGGAACTACTTTCTCTATGACTGTGTCGTTTGAAGCCTTACAGAATTATGTTGCTGATCAAATGAAGTTCAAAGTGTTGAAGATTTCTCCTGCTGATCCTGAATTATCTCAGCTACAGATTTTGTTGATCTCATGAAGTCTTATCACACTCTACGTCTTCTACTGTCTGCATAATCACAGTGTCTACAAGCTGAACGGTTCCATATGCACAAACCTTCAAGATTCTCATAAGTCATCACAATGAACATCCCAGTGGCAATGTCAAATCAGAGTGAAGGAGGATATTTTGATAAGGTAATTTGGACGATTAGTGTGGAAGATTCGAAAACAAAATACAAAATTTGAAAAATTACAAAAATCACAAAAATATGTGTTTCTCAATCTTGTTTTAATTCTCTTAAAATTAGAAAAGTCTTGTGGTACTATGGGAAATGATAGTACATCTACATGTACATGCCTGACCATGGATTTGCTTGGATTAGGACAAATAGTACTATCATATGATGAATCAGTAGGCTCAACAAACTTAGAAGTAAGGAAAATCCTATGATTATACTCTTAATTGCATGAAAATGGACCTTAAGTCAAATCAGTTGAAAATTTATTAAATTCGCCTAAGTCTGAGCTAAGTAAGTTAACCAACACACTCGAGTATTTCTCTAGCGGTAAGTGCTGATTTCAAATCCACCAATAAGTGTGAAACATCACACAACCATCAATAAGTGAGACAAATCTCACATCCATCCATTAATCGTGAACACATCTGCTAAGGAAACTCTGACCTTGTGCTTACGCGTCCATCATACATGTTCCATGACACATCTGCTGAGGAAACTCTGACCTTGTGTTCATGCGAATCCAAAAACATACATCCATCTTGAAATCAGTACTTAACACTAAGAAATAGGGGCATATGTAAAATTCTTTTACATTTGTGTGTAGGACAAGTCTGAAGTGCAAAATTGACCTTAGGTAGATTAACTGTTGACTTGGTTGAATAAAAGGTCACCACATCTTTCACTAAATTGAACTAAAACATGATAAAAGGCATCACAGTGATTTTGTTGAAAATTACCTTCTTTGAGCTTAGGTGGCTAAACAATACTGATGATCATGTTAGGCTATACTGTACCTGTCTGAAATATGAAGTGTGTCGCGTGTTGCAGGTCGATATGATCTCATATCAAGTACTTTTCACAAAAATCACTAAAATTTGGAAAATTTCAAAAAAATCAAAAAAAATAGAGTCACTTCTGTGTTGCAATTTTTGCTTCTTTTATTTTATTTTAATTTTCTCTTATTTTTTCTTATTTTACTTTAATTTTTCCTTATTTTATTTTATTTTTAATAAAACCATAGCGTCCACACATATACCGTTTGAATTTAAATCTTAAGGATCCTAGATCCAGTATCTCTTCTGATCTTTGCAAATGTTTCGAGACGGAGATCATGCTTTGATGACCCACATTGAATATCATCATCTTAGGGGAAATTGTTGGAACATCCAAGATGATTGAAGATGAAGACATTCAATGTATTTGTTCCAAATGGGTCAAAGCGGGTCAAGTCTATGAAACGCGAAGATTTCAAGAATTTAACTTATTTCCTGAGTTTGGAGTTAACGCCTTGACGATACAGAAGTAAATTGGCGGTGTTCAACATTGGTCATCCCAAGTTGGTGTATTTTCAGCCTTGGAGATCTCGTTTGTTCTTGGAGATCTCATTGATAAGCCTTGGAGATCTCGTTTGTTCTTGGAGATCTCGCTGATAAGCCTTGGAGATCTCGTTTGTTCTTGTAGATCTCGCTGATAAGCCTTGGAGATCTCATTTTCTTGGCGACCTCACCAAGGTCTGAAGGCTGTGATTTGTTCTTGGCAACCTCACCAAGGTCTGAAGGCTACAATTTTTTCTTGGCGACCTCACCAAAGCTTGGCGACCTCACCAACCTTGGCGACCTCACCACCCTTGGCGACCTCACCAACCCTGGCGACCTCACCAAGGTCTGAAGTTTGAGACTTGTTCTTGGCGACTTTAGAAATGGTCTTGGCGATCTCGTGGAGCTGTTTGGTGATTTGGAGCAATTCAACACTCGGATATGATCTGTAAACGTGCCAATACCTTCGAGACAACGTCAAGAAAACTTCAACAACACTCGAGATAAAACGTGAGTTGGTTTTAGCTGAGACAACTCAAGCGGATCGTTTAGCTCAAACGAACCTATTTGATTTAATTTTGTTTCACTCCTTGGTGTTGCTATAAATAGAACACTTAGGATATTTTGTAAAGTGAGAAGAGAGTGAGGCTGCTAAGTGTGTGTTTTCCATGGTGTAATCTCCTTTTCTCTCAACACTTGTAATCCATTGTTCTTGGTATAGTAATAAACATTGAGATTTAAAGATTGTTCTTTGTGTTCTTGGTTTGATTATTTTGAGCCTCTTGATCGATCCATTTTCCGCACCTGATCGGTCTCATACTTGTGAGATCCTCGGGTCTAAGTAGGACCTAACAGGACTGAGCCTGTTGCTATGGCTTGTTATGTGCTTAATCGCGTTCTTATTGTCAAAAGGTTGGATAAATCAAGTTATCATTTGTTGAAAGGTCATAAATCAAATTTGAGCTATTTGGAACCATTTGGGTGTAAGTGTACTGTTCTCAAAGAATCTGGCAAGTTTGATGAAAAAAAATTTGAAGACATTTTTGTTGGATACAAACATCTAATGAAAAGAGTTTATAATCATGCTTCCAAGATGATTGAGAATTATCTGCATGTTGATTGTCAACGGCATTCTTTTACACCAGCCAAACTGGGTTTAAGTCGAGGATTTGATTATGATGCTTTTTATAACTCTTTCTCTACAGCAAGTACTGTTTCTGATGATGAAAATTCACAAGACGATTTAGTTTTTGCTATACATCGTACAATGTCTCAGCATGGATCGAATGTTCTGAAGCTTCCTATTGTTCCTGCTGCTGCTTCATCTAGCAGAATGTTTCTAATTTAGAAACTTTAGTTCGTCTGATGATGATGAAATGATTTTCATGAGGCTGAATGGGACCAATTGATGATCCAATTACATTACTTATCACTAGTTCTTCTGTTCCGAATACGTTCTCACTTGATGATCCTTCTAGTTCGGAGGTTGCAGATGAGAATTTTACTAATCTTGAAGACAATGTGGTGGTTCTTGATACTACTACTCTTAGGATTCATAACATACATCCACAGGACATCATTATTGGAGATCCTACTTCTGGTGTTCGCACATGACATCAATTATCCAGTTCAATCGATGCACTCATTGCTGAAATTCGTAATTTCGGAATTCAAGATGAAGTTTACCATTCTTTCTTTTTATCTAAAGTTGAGCCTGAAACTGTTGACCAAGCATTACAAGATTCTTCTTGGGTGGAGGCAATGCAGGAGGTATTGCAGCAATTCCAGAAATTGGGAGTCTGGCACCTTGTTGATTTACCCAATAACTCAAAAGAACCTTGCGGAACACGTTGGGTGTTTAAATGTAAAAAGGACGATCGAGGCATCATCATTAGAAACAAAGCTCGATTGGTGGTTCAAGGCTTCTTGTAGATCGAAGGAATCGACTTCAATGAAGTTTACGCTCCGATAGCTCGGATTGAAGCGATTGAATGGGAAGATTCGTGAAGAAGTGTATGTCAAGTAACCACCTGGTTTTTATGATCCTGACTTTATTAAGCACGTTTACAAGTTGGATAAAGCTTTGTATGGTCTTAATCAAGCACCACGGGCTTGGTATGAGACGTTATTTACTCACCTACTTGAGAATGGTTTCAAACACGGGAAGGTTGACTGCATGCTTTTCTCGAAGAAAACGGGGAACGATCTGCTTCTAGTATAAGTTTATGTCGATGACATTATTTTCGGAAGTACAAACGATAAGATCTGCAAAGAATTCGAGCTTGTGATGCAAACGAAGTTTGAGATGAGTTCTATGGGAGAGATGAATTTCTTTTTGGGTCTTAAAGTGAATCAGTCGGAAAGAGGCATTTTCTTGCATCAGACTAAATATGTTCATGATGTCCTGGCCAGATACAAGATTGGAGATGCCGAATTCCCATTACTCCCATACAGGTTAATCATGGTATTGCACCAGACGAGTCTGGTGACAGAGTTGACTCAACACTGTATCGAGCCATGGTTGGGTCCTTAATGTATCTTATTGCTTCTAGACCTGATATAATGTTTTTTGTTTGTATGTGTTCTAGGTATCAAGCAGACCCAAGGTTTCTCATTTGACGGAAATAAAGAGGATCATGGCTTACTTGAAGGGTTGTCCGAATCTTGGCATCTGGTATCCTAATGATAATAAGTTCGAATTATAAGCCTACTTCGATTCGGATTACAGAGGGTGTAAAATTAAATTCAAATCCACTACTGCCGGTTGCCAATTTATGGGGGAGAGGCATGTCTCGTGGCAGTGCAAGAAATAGACCTCAGTCGTTTTTTGCTTTTTAGGGTCGAACTATTGAAAATACAAAAAGATTGTGATTTCTTGTACTCAAAATGAAAAAGCATAAAAAAAATTAAAAAATTCAAAAAATTGAGAAATGTGATCCAACCCTTGTGAGAAATGATAGTACATCAGAATATGATACTGACCCAATGGATAAATTAGGAAGAAAGGCTATAGGTACTTGCTTGTGTTACTAAATGTGCTAGTCAAATTTGATATAAGCAAGTATGATATAAACATAATGCTAGCCTGAAATTTGTGGTGAAACACTGTTCTTGTTTTTGTGTAATTCTGATCTTACCTGAAAATACAAAAATAGAATAAGAGAATGTTCTAGTGTATGCATGCTTTCTTTTGAGAGATTTAAACTTGTTTGATTTTCTTTATTTTGTCAAATGATTGGACTTTCTCTGTGTATCAAAAGATCGACCTGATTGTTGTTCGTTTGACCATCTGCTTTATTTTTCTTGGTGTTTCATATAATTTATCAGGCTTTCTCTGCATATACGGGAGTATCGACCTGATTGCTGTTGAATTATACAATTTCAACTTGTTTTTTCTTTCTTATTTTGTTAAATCCGATGCCTAATCTGCGTATCAAAGATCGACCTTTAAGTAGATGATTTAACGTTCTGATTTCTTTTTGAATAAAACACTGTGAACAACTTGTCTTTGTATATAAATTTTCTGCTGAATACGAGAAAAATCAAAAATATAATAAGTTAGGTTATCAATTACTTGAATATGTGGGTACCATGATTTCTCTGCTTGATAAATAAATATCTAAATCATATCAAAACGCTATAAAATTGATTTGATTTGGCTGAAATAAATATAAAAATGTTGTATTCGTGCACAACTTGGCTTGCATGCTGATTATTCTGAAATTGAAATGAGTATGGTACATATTACTAATATAATCTCATGTTGCGATCTTTCTCACAAAAATATAATTTATCGCATTTAATTTTGTTCTGTTGATTTGTTACATTTTAGAAAATTGCAAAAAGATTTTAGGTGTGTTTTAGCATAAATTTGAAAAAACAAAAAGATTTTGGTGTGTTTTGATATAAAATTGCTAAAATTAAAAAAGATCTTGTTTTTGCGTTATTTTGGATCAACTGAATACGGAAAATGGCAATTTTTTGTTTTCTAAACCACAATCGAAGCGTGAATCAGCTCATCATCATTAAAATACTTAAAATTGGAAAAATATGATTTTTGGATGAAAACTGACAAAACTGAAAAGTTTGGGGTTGAAAGTGTAACTTTTGATGGTACGTCCGTACCAAGTGGTACGCCGGGACTCACCATCGTGCATATAAAAGGGAAGAGATGGTACGCACGTCTCATAATCACCGCACCACTCTCAAAATTTCCAGAGCGAAACCCTAAGCACCCAGTTCGTTTTTTCTTCATTTCTCACTCATTACTGAACCTCTGCTTGAAATTTTTGTTGCTACAGAAATGGCTGTGATGTTACCTTCTAATGATGATCACAACGTTTGTGCATATCTTGGATCATCTGCCAAGTGGGGATCTCAATTTGGAGATATTTTTGAGTTCATGCAACGATCAAGGATATATTATACAGCCACACATGATTGTACACCGTATAAGGACATTCTGAATACATTCTGGAATTGTTGATACCTGATATGTGCGTCATGTGAAGTATCAAACAAGATCAAGATCAAAGTCAATCTAGGTCTGGCCGAACTAGGTCCGAACCTGAAGTTCGGACTGGCCGAACCTGAGGTTCGGCCGAAGCTCGGACCAGCGGGTATATATAGATGTTTGGTATTTGTTGTTGAGGGAGTTCTGAGCTTGTGAGATTTCTTAAGTGTGTGTTTTCAAGGTGTTTCTCTGTGTTGTGTTTCTGAGTGTTTCACTGATTGTAATTGTTCATTTTGATCAATAAAACAATCGGTTAATTACGTTTCAATGTCCGATTAGCTAGATCGAGTAGACAATCCGATGCTCACGCATTTTCAAGTGGTATCAGAGCTTTCTGGTTCACTCTACTGATCTGTGGTTGCTATTCTCGGGTTTTTGAGCGTTTTTGAAGTTTTCTCGTACTTCTTTTCGTATTTTCAATCATTTCTGACGTGCGTTTTGTGTCAAAATTGCTCCTAAATTGTTCCTAATCATTTTTCTGGTCTGACTGTTACAAATTTCGTCAAAATTCATAAAAATCGAGCGTTTTTTAAAAACTATGTCGAAGTTCGGAGTTTTCTGATCAGGTTCGGAGTAACTGCTCCGAACTTGAAGTTCGGTCCATTTTCGGTGAGAGTTAGGTGTTAATTCGGTCAAAGTTCGGAGTTTCTATGTTCGGTCACTAGTTCGGACAAGGTTCGGAGTTAAATCAAGGTTCGGAGGTAGTTCGGAGCTAGATCGGAGTCTCTTAGGAGTTCGGTCTGTTGATTTTGATTCGCAGCAAGTTCGGACAATGTTCGGAGTTTGGATTTAAGTTCGGACAGAGTTCGGAGCTTAGTTATAAGTTCGGAGAGAGTTCGGCCGGCAGAATTTTAATTTTTCAAACGATGTCGGAATTTCAAGATTTTGCCGCAATGCAGAGCGCGATGCAAACTATGCTAAATTTTGATAACGAAATCGGAACAAGTCAGAAAGTTCCTAAATTGTTGAAGTTGGAAGATTATCACAATTGGAAACAACGTTTTTCAGCTTACATCAGCACAAATAATGTGGATTTATGGATTCCGATTCGCAAACTTTACATGCATCCACAAGCAGATGGAGATTTTAAAAGAATACAAGATTTTGATGGTGATGAAAGAAAACTCTATGAGCTTGAAGAAAAAGCCTATGGTTATCTAACAATGGCTCTGCCTACTGAGTTGTTGCATCAGTTTAGTACTTGCAAAAAGTCAAAACAATTGTGGGATGCATTGTCTGCTAGATGCGAAGGAAATGATCAATACAAGAAGAGTAGAAGAAAAGTGCTGAACAAAGAATTTGAGAATTTTCAACATTATGATAAAGAAACTATTCCTGCACTTGTATCCAGATTTTCACATCTGATTAGTGAAATGAAGGTGGTAAACATTAAAAAGACTGAGGAGGAATTGAAAGAGAAATTAATGGAAGCATTACCAGAAAAGTGGGAAAATAATGTTTTGTTGCTTACTCATGAAAAAGATTATTCTGCATTATCATTTCATGATTTAACCGGAAAACTTCATGCTAGAGAGATGGAAATGATGACTTCAAACAAGGCTACTGCTACTTTGCAAAACCCTGAATTGTATCATGGTGAGAATTCAGCAAGCATGAATGCTAAAGCTAAACCAAGTCTGAGTTCTGCATCTAGTACAGCTTTCTTGACAGGAATGTCTGATAATTCTGATAACAAGTCGTCACGGGGTTGTAGCTTTACAATTCCAAATCTTTCAAATCCGAATACTTTTTCTGCTGAATCAACGGAAGATTGTGCTAAAATGATTTCTGCTTTGATTTCATCATCTTTTGGTTCGATTATTAAGAATGTTGCTGATGCAAAGTTAACCAGTGAGGATCTTGATGCTCTTAATGATGATCAACTAACTGAATTGGATGTATCTTAGCAATATGCTATGTTGTGTCAAAGATCTAAGAGATTCTTTAAGAAACATGGAAGGAATATTTCTGGTGATAAATTGGGTTTTGACAAGTCCAAATTAAAGTGTTACAAATGTTCACAACTTGGACATTTTGCTAAAGACTGTCAACAGACACATACAAACAAGTTTGGTGTTTCACAATCATCCAAACCTGGTTTTACTTAACCATCTACTAGTAACACTAGCAAGTCTACAGCTTTGACAGCACAAAAAGATGGTGTTTATGATTGGGGTCAACACTTTGGTTATGATTCATCAACTTTGATTGTTACTCATGTTCCATCAGATGATTCCTATTCAGATACTAGTTCTGATACTAGTTCAATTCCAAGTTCTTCCACATCCTATTGAACAACACATTAGTGATAATCGCGCCTAGGAAGTCAGCCTTCATACTACATCAAGAAGCGATCTTATATCTCTCTCCTTCCTCTCCCTTTTGTTCTTCCTCTTTCCATCTCTCTCTTGCTGAGTCTGCTAAGCGAAAACAACTGACCAACGTCCGCCATAGAGATTGGATACTTGACTCCCCGCCAAGAGGAGGAAAATACTTCGAGCATTCACGAGATTTGGAAAACTCGTCCACTATCGCACTCGTATCAACGATCTACGTCATAGCCTGGAGATCGAGGCATTTAAAGGACGCATTTCCTAGAGGAGGATCATGTCTAGTTGGTAGACCAACACCTCTAGCACGAGGCATGCTTGAGTGATGAACTAACAAGATGAACCCACTTTTCTTGCACTTACGCACGAAATGGATTAAGCAGCATGTCGCTATGACTAAGAAACCCCCGCTTGCCATTTAGGAAAAAGCACCAACTCCTCGTACACCTAGAGTCGCTATCATGATTAGGAAGAATCTCCCACATGAGAGTACCAATACCATCCAACTCAAAAGACGCTCAAGAATGCTTGTTGTCTGACACTTGATCAGACTTATCAGGCTATGCGTCAGAAGAAAAGCCTACAACAAGGAAGTTGTACAAATAGAACCTACATCGGTTTGGCTGTAGTGGTGGCGAGCAACCACCCTGTTGAGCAACATCGAATGTCGGAAACAATGGCCGATGTTTATGCATCTAGAACTTAACGCATATAGACTTACAAGCCAACTCAAAAAAAATCAGAAATGCTAAGGAAGCTCGAGGTAGAGCATTTGTCATCAACATAGGAGGTGCCTTACGATACCCCGACCTAGTCACGGGTACGTATCCTCTTAATCGATCGACATTCTTAGAACTTACTCAAGCCGCTAGAATCTTTTGCCTATTGATTTTAGTCCCTTAACTAAAATTTTCCCTCCTACCCTAGACACTAAGTACTTCATAGGGCCAGTTATCGATAAGGTTGCTTAAGCCACCGAGAGCACGCGAAGCTAATTCCCTAGGACTGTTAGATCATTCGTTCGACATCGACTCGCTGTCTGTCAAACTAGGAGCCTTGGCCTCTCTATAATGCAATGGTCATCAACGACTCGCGCATAGATTGTTTGCTTCAGGAAGGAAGATGGGATACTACTAGTAAATGGTGAAACTCTAGTAGAGAAGAGTGGAAACCAAGATAAAAGTTACTTCTAGCATAAGTCCCAGAAGGATGTCATGATGCTGAGAAGAAAATCAAAGAAGATGTTAGTGTTGGTTCAGGAACTTCTTTGAGTCGTCCCTTAAGGATTTCTTTTTCTCGTATACCCCGCCTAGACAAGTGGAACCCCATATCAACTTATGTTCCTAGAGCCACCCCAGTTTTCCCATACGACCGTGATGCAAGGATTCTAGCTTGGAGCTACCAGACAAAGAATTCATTAGGTAGAACCTATCCTTGTGCGAGGCCTCTAATCGGTTGCAGATAGACCTTTTCGGAAATATTTCGATTGTCATAAGTGGAACAAACTAACGCTGAAGAACTATTGCCCACTCCTTAGATTCACAATCGACTCGACCACTTGCAAAAGCCAAGTTTATACTCATAGGACTAATGAGAATCATGCTACCACCAGATTAGATATTGTGAAGAAGACATTGCCAAGACAACATTTAGGACTTGTTATAGTCGCTTCTAGTTTCTAGTTATGTCTTCCGTTTGGACGAACGTACTACCATGCCCATAGACTAGTGAACCTCGAGCGCAACCCCTTATAGGAATAGAATCATTATCGTCAAAGATATTCTAACCTACTCCTATAGTAAGGATGAAAATAAGCAACATTTAAGGCTTTCCCATAGTTACTTGGAAATAGAAATCGTACGTAAAATTCTCCAAATATGGCATTTTGGATTTACGAGATACTTTTCTTAGGAGATATGATCGACAATTTAAGTCGATTCGTATCTGAGTCAAAGCCATAAGGAATCAAAGCACTCCCTTTACACCGTCAAAAATCCGTACCGCTTAGGTCTCGGTAACCAGTACCGTAGATCCATGAAGAAACCCTTCAAAATGGCCCAAAACCATTTTGACTTAGAAAGAAATTCATTCCCTGCTCTCCTCGACAACTGGAGATTCATGAGACGAATTATACGACCCACGACTTAGAGCATGGGGCCGTAGTGCTTACCTTAAGGGCTAAAAGACACTACCTTAGGTAACGAAGTGTACCGTATACACTGACCATAGAAACACTCAATACGACCATTCATAATGACCTCATCTACTAGAGTTGTGTTAGACTCACCCTAGTTACGCTACGCTTAATACAAAGCTCCCAAGGACAGGAATCCGAGGAAGAGTCTTTGTGATCAACGCTAAAGACGCCTGTTGTGACCCGAACACAGAAACGGGTACGTTCATAATAAACAACCATTAAGCTTATGTTTTATTCGATACTGATGCCGATAGGAACCTTGTGCCTACCGATTTTATTTTTAATCCTTCGAAATCGACCATTCTGCCTTAGACGCTAAGCTACCGTAGTATAAGTCAATGGAGAATTAATCAAGCCATCGTAATCTACCAAGGTTATTCACTAGGACTCCCCGCTCATACATTTAGCATCAACCTAATACCCATTCAATTCGGAAACATCGACGTGATCATTAGAATAAAATGGCTGTCAAATCATCTGTCATAAGTAAATAGTAAGAGTGCCACTTGCAAATGGCAACACTCTATACGTGCAAGGCAAGCTAATCCTCACATCTAGTATAAAGGCACGAAAATTCCTTCGTAAAGGATGCCATGCTATCTTAGCTCATGTCACTTAGAGGAAACCTAGGGATAAACGTATCAAGAATGTCCCTATTGACCGCGAATGCCCGGAAGTCTTTCCTGAAGGCTTTACCCCTTCGGTAAGAGAAATTTAGCATCGACTTAACGCCTGGAGCCGCCCCGTTACCACATCCCTTACCATCTGGCACCGTCGGTAGTACGAGAGTTATCTAATCAACTACAAGAGTTGCTAGATAAAAGCTTCATCCGTCCAAGCCACTCCCTATGGGGTGCTCCCGTTTTATATGAAACGATAGATGAAATAGGACTGATCCAACAATGGAAGATATGTCGCTTTCCGGATGTTGATCTCGGAAATAGTTAGGAAAATCATTTAACACCAGTTAAACCTCCTACATCAGTAGTTATCGCATAAGGCATCGAACTATACCCTCTTGACGTCACGTCATGAAAGGAAGTATCATTCACCTACTTTCCGGACTAAGGTTGGAAGGAACCAACCTACTAGTCTCAAATACCCTCCTATGTATTGCAAGCAAGTTACCTCTGATCTGCAATAGACTTACGGACGCCCGCAATCGTTAGAAAGTCTATGCTGTCGCATGACACAAACCTTTGGAAATTATAAGGGGGATCAAAACCTTATAATGTGTATTTGTCTTGAATTAGGTCTAGTAAACTATGAATGAAAGCTCCTCAGTTGCATTGGAACTTTCGAGATTCAAGGAAGAATCTGATCAAAAGTTAATCGACCTGAACAGCCCCGTCCCTGGCACATTTCATTTTCTGACAAACCGAGAACTCAAGTATGAGCAAAGCTTAGGCTGACCATGTAAGGCAAATCACAATTGTGGGTGCACACATAATTGTAATTTGAACTACATGAAAATCCTGGTAGAGCCCATTCACGAGTAATCATGACTTGTCCAAAAACCTTCATCCTCAATACCTCGCTCATCTGTGTGTCAATCCTTATTCTGTTATAAGACTATTGAGATTTATCTACCAATCATTGAAACGTTTGGCCCAGTGGCGTACCAGCTACGCCTGCCTATCTTACTAAGTAGCATTTATGACTATTTATGATTAGTAAATTAATTAAGTGGTCGTCCGACGAAACGCTTGTAGTCCTGCTTGATGAAATTCAAGTGGACGAGACACTGCGCTTGTTCAAGGAACCTGTTGAGATACTTGACCTAGAAATTAAGAACTGAAGCGTCGCCGCATCCCCATTATTAAGGTGTGATGGAACTGTAGGCAAGGTCCAAGTACACCTGGCAACGCAAGAAACCAATGCGTCAGAAGTATCCTTGACTTTTGAAAACGTTACATCCACCAGTGGTCAAGACTGAATTTCGGGACGAAATTCTTCTAACTGGGGGAGAATGTGACACCCCGTCCAAAAGTCAAGTCAACGCTCCTTACCTTGACCTTAGGTTAGACCTTATGTGCTTATCTTACCTATGATTAACTGTTTGGTAACTGTACGTAACTGATAAAAACCGGACGTAAAACTAATTCCCACGTTTGTATTGGAAAACGCGCCCTAATAAACATGAAAGACCATTAAGGAATTAATGGAATGTTAACAATAAGGAAACGAATATAAAAATGTAATTTTTATATTTTTCTTAAACACGTGTCATGGATATTCACCATCGACACGGGAACATTTTAAGCGATTACGTGACTAGAAACAACTGAGATTCAAATCACTCATGGTAGTCGAGCTTAAAACCGACGCGAACAAACGAAACGGTCTTCGTTGCATTCACGCGTACCGAACCGGATCAACCTGAGAAAAAAACAACTTGTCAAACAAACTAAAACTGTTTATGTGAACCAAAAATGAATTTAAAAACTTGTCATTGTCAAGACTTAGCCAAACGATATAACTGTTAACCCTATTGGGCCCGGTTAGGCCCAATAAGCCCAAAATAATCCAAACAAACCCGAAACTCGATCCAAAAACTCAACCCGACTAACCGAGCATTCGAGCCGACCAAGAAGCCCGACCCGCGGCCCAGATGGCCTTGGGCCGAACCCGATCTGTTTTGCGGCCCAAACCGAGAACCAGTCCCCTTCCCGATTTCCAATGGGCTTCGGCCCACTCCTAAACTTTCAAATTATGTGTTTTGGCCCAACGGTTTTTATAGAACTAACCCAATCGGTTTTATAAACTTTTGGCCCAAATAATTATTTAAAAACTCACCACCATTGTAATAAATTGTGTTTGGATTAAATTTATAAAAATCATAATTTTTATAAACTCCTAACTCCTCCATATTTTATAAAAGCTCTTAGACTTTTATAAAACTTATAAAAATTAGTCACCTAAAAGGTGGGTGAATGTGGTGTTGACAACACACCAAAATCCATTGGTTTTTAATAAGCAATTACCATGGGATTTAAGCCTAAACCAAGGGTCATTACCCAATATTTTGACTATAAAAGAAAGCCACCCCCCCCCCCCACTCAAATCCTTGCACCAACACCCAACTCACTTGCTCCCTTCTCCCTTGCTCCCTCCTTTGGCCGGCCTCACCACCGCCGCCCAGCCAGCCACCGGCTGCCACCACCGGCCGCCACACCACCGCCGCTGTCCCACCGCCGGACCACCCCTCGCTGCCACCGGAGACCACCAACTTGCATCTATTTTTCTTCCCTTCTCCTTTGTGAGTTTTCTAGCTCATTTTCTTACCTATTTTTCCACCCCATGAAACCCTCAAGTCTTGACAACAATCCACCAAGTTAACTAGAATGCTTGTGTATGTTTGATCAACTAAAAAAACTCTCTTCTTAATCTCCTTTCTTCCAAGATCAAGCACTCATCTTGGTGTCTTTGAGACTTAAAGTTAGCCAAGGGGGTGTGGTGAAACACATTTGTGAAATCTAAGGAAAGTAACAAATGTGCACCATGAATCTTGTTTTATGAAACATTGGTTTCATAAGTTAGTTGATTTTAAACAAACCTCCAAGCCTCTTCATATAAAAATGAAACATAAATGCTAACTAACAATCTATACATGTTTATGTTTATTTGTCCTAACACAAAGTGTTAGTAGATTGCATTTACATTTAATTGTCCTAACACAAATATGTTAGTAGATTGCATTTTATATTTAAAAGTCCTAACACTAAAAGTGTTAGTAGATTGTCTTAATTTGAATATTTGGTCCTAACACAAAGTGTTAGTAGATATGAACTTATGATTATGAAATGCTAATAAATAAAATGATATGACGAACATGAATAAATGGAAATAATAAATCTAGATCTAAAAGTCATGGAAACCTTAAACATGTTATAAAAATCCAAGACAAAAAAAATATATAACTAGATTTGGTAGCTAAAAATGGAAGGAATAACATTTATGTCAAATGATTAATTTGACATAAATACTTGGATTTATTACAAGTTGTAAACATTTAATGAGTTGTCAAAAATGGAAGTTTTCTATAAAAAGACCCTTTTGTAGAAATAAATATTTTTATAAAAGATTTTTATAAAAATATTCATGAAACAAGAATATGACTTTGGATACCCTTAAAAACTTTTAATATTACTTTGATGACATCAAAGTAACCAAAAATGATAATACGTTGCGTAGTAATAAAACCGGGACCACGCGGTGATGTACGCGAGAACGTAACCGTCAGAGATTTTTAAATAAAATTTCCTAACATGTTTTATAAAGACAACTCTATATAAATCCAAGCGTCGTTATGATGTTTTGAAAATGTTTAAGAAAGAAATAAATATTTCTTGTCAACGAAATGTTTAAACGATTTCAAGACTATAAAATGTTGTGATTTAAAATGAATCTTAAAAATCCTTTCATGACTAAAATAAAATAAATAATTATTTTTGTCAAATAATTATTTACAAAGGATTTCCATTATGTTTTATTCACCAAGTATTGTTAATCATAATTATTAAAAATAATTATAACTTGCATGATTAACCGATAAAAA
>JBCNJP010000010.1:74478581-74543581 GCA_039602395.1 Deinandra increscens subsp. villosa | reverse complement strand
GATCTTTGATGAACAAGGCAGAGTTTTTGATGAAGTTGAGTCTACATTTTATCATAAACAAAACCGTTTTGTTCCAATGTTTTCAAAAGCTCAAAATGTAGTTTCCCCATCACAGTCACCTGTGATTGCTTCATCAAGAACTGACTTACCAAAACAACAGCAATGGAAACCTAAGGTGGTTTCTAAGCAACACAAGGACACTGGTCGTCCAGAAGCGATCCGCTTCGGGTCATTTATGGACTAATTCGTTTGACCAGTGTGCAGGTACTTCTAGGAGACCTATCGACGATTGCAAAGTTGTTGATGGAGGAGTATTCTGCTTAATTTAAATTTCCTGATACATCTTTCTAATCTGCAAATTCTGATTTCTAAAACAGAAAAATATCCGTGTTGATTGATCAATTTTCTTTGCTTACATGTTTTTCTCAAAAACCCAAAAATAGAGTCTCGTTTTTGTGTAAAATGAAAATCCAAAAATAGAGTTTTCATTTTAAGGGGGGGAATTGTAAGTAAGGGGGAGTATCTGAGAAAATGCATGTTATGTGGAGAAAGTGAATACATGCCAAATATATAATGAAGGAAGGTGAATACATGCCACATATATAAAATTGTGAGAAATTAATCATTGGGAAATGATAGTACATTGGCTTACGTATCTGACTTATGAATAGAGTAGATGAAAGAGCCATAAGATCATTGTTTGATATGCTTGGTAGGCTCGGCAAATCAGAAAGTATTCAAATGTGATATACACTAAATACTAATGCTTGACTATGTGGATAACATCTTGATGCATATTTCATGACACAAAAAGAAGAATAAGTGTGAAAATCAAAATGAGAAGTCACTGTGTATACATGTGTTCATTTTGTAAAGACTTAAACTTGTTTGATTTTCTTTATTTTGTCAAACGATCGGACTTTCTCTGCGTATCGAAAGATCGACTTGATCGTTGTTCGTTTGACGTTCTGCTTTATTTGCTTTGGTGTTTCGTATAACTCATCGGACTTTCTCTGCGTGTACGGAAGTACCGACCTGATTGTTGTTGAGTTATACAATTTCAACTTGTTTTTACTTTCTTATTTTGTTAAATCCGAGGCCTTATCTGCGTATCGAAAGATCGACCTTAAGCTAGACGATTTAACGTTCTTATTTCTTTTTGCATGGAACACAGTTGACTATATCCTGAAAATATTATGCATTGTGAAAAATCACAAATGCTGTCACACAAAAGGAAAAAGAAAAGAAAAGCTGAAAATGTCTGATTATGTCTGATTATGTTTGATAGTGTGGGATACACTGGTCAATGCAAATCTAATCAATACCTTAACATATCCAGATGTTATGAGTATGATTCTGCCTGAGTTTAAGTTGGACAAATTATACCAGCAATCAGCTTGACTTATGTGCTTCGATTAATTGAAATTGAAATGCAGTTCAGTGCGGTATGTTCAATATGATCCCATATAGTGATCTTTCTCATACCAAAAATAGTGTTTGATTATGTATTGCAAGTTCATTTCATTCCAGAAAAACACAAAAAGATTTTCTGTGTGTTTTAGCATAAACTTTGAAAAATCAAAAAGATTTTGTTTCTGCTTTATTTTCGATCTGATCAACACGTGATACAAATCATTTTTCAAAAGCATATCTTGGAGTCTCGAAGAGACGTTTTGAGCCAGGATTATTTTAAATGATTGAGCAAGTTGCTATGTGCAAGATATCACAACTTCAAGTCTTCTGAAGATGTTGATGAAAGACCAGAGATACACTAAAATGTCATCAAGTATTCAAGATCAAGCTACGATCGAGTTGAGGAGGAGTTTGTTTGAAGATTTATTTCAATGAACGAACGGATTCTACACTTGAGGGGGAGCTTGATTGAAGATACAGATTTGATGATGTTGAAAAGATAGAAGAGATACTACACACGACGAGGGGGAGTTTGTTGATACCTGATATGTGCGTCGTGTGAAGTATCAAACAAGATCAAGATCAAAGTCAATCTAGGTCTGGCCAAACTAGGTCCAAACCTGAAGTTCGGACTGGCCGAACCTGAGGTTCGGCCGAAGCTCGGACCAGCGGGTATATTTAGATGTTTGGTCTTTGTTGTTGAGGGAGTTCTGAGCTTGTGAGATTTCTTAAGTGTGTGTTTTCAAGGTGTTTCTCTGTGTTGTGTTTCTGAGTGTTTCACTGATTCTAATTGTTCATTTTGATCAATAAAACAATCGGTTAATTACATTTCAATGTCCGATTAGCTAGATCGAGTAGACAATCCGATGCTCACGCATTTTCAGGAATGCAGCTCAAGTAGACTACACAGTTGCTCCACCAGTTATCAGATCAAGAATTCATGAGACTGATATTGTTATTTCTGAAGATGATGTTCGTCGGGTTCTTCAATTCAATGATCATGCTGATTATCCAGTAGAATTTGATGATGCAGACCTTATTGGGATATTAAGACAAATCAAGTATGATGAAAATCTGACTGTGAAATGGTTTACAAAATCAAATGTATGTCCACCATACAAGTATTTGCTGCATGTAATCATCAGATGTTTTGGAAACAGGCTATGAGGTCATAAAGAGTTCGATATGAAGATTTTATCTTTCTTTACAGCCTTGGTTATGAACAAAAATTTCAATTTTTCTGGTTGGGTGTTTGCATATATGAAGGAAAACATCCTTGTGAAGCAATAGAAAAGCTTAATGTATCCAAGATTTATTCAAATGATTGTTGACGCTTCAAATCTAATCAATACCTTAACATATCCAGATGTTATGAGTATGATTCTGCCTGAGTTTAAGTTGGACAAATTATACCAGCAATCAGCTTGACTTATGTGCTTCGATTAATTAAAATTGAAATGCAGTTCAGTGCGGTGTGTTCAATATGATCCCATATAGTGATCTTTCTCATACCAAAAATAGTGTTTGATTATGTATTGCAAGTTCATTTCATTCCAGAAAAACACAAAAAGATTTTCGGTGTGTTTTAGCATAAACTTTGAAAAATCAAAAAGATTTTGTTTCTGCTTTATTTTCGATCTGATCAACACGTGATACAAATCATTTTTCAAAAGCATATCTTGGAGTCTCGAAGAGACGTTTTGAGCCAGGATTATTTTAAATGATTGAGCAAGTTGCTATGTGCAAGATATCACAACTTCAAGTCTTCTGAAGATGTTGATGAAAGACCAGAGATACACTAAAATGTCATCAAGTATTCAAGATCAAGCTACGATCGAGTTGAGGAGGAGTTTGTTTGAAGATTTATTTCAAACAAACGAACGAATTCTACACTTGAGGGGGAGCTTGATTGAAGATACAGATTTGATGATGTTGAAAAGATAGAAGAGATACTACACAAGACGAGGGGGAGTTTGTTGATACCTGATATGTGCGTCGTGTGAAGTATCAAACAAGATCAAGATCAAAGTCAATCTAGGTCTGGCCGAACTAGGTCCGAACCTGAAGTTCGGACTGGCCGAACCTGAGGTTCGGCCGAAGCTCGGACCAGCGGGTATATATAGATGTTTGGTCTTTGTTGTTGAGGGAGTTCTGAGCTTGTGAGATTTCTTAAGTGTGTGTTTTCAAGGTGTTTCTCTGTGTTGTGTTTCTGAGTGTTTCACTGATTGTAATTGTTCATCTTGATCAATAAAACAATTGGTTAATTACGTTTCAATGTTCGATTAGCTAGATCGAGTAGACAATCCGATGCTCACGCATTTTCAGGAATGCAGCTCAAGTAGACTGTACAGTTGCTCCACCAGTTATCAGATCAAGAATTCATGAGACTGATATTGTTATTTCTGAAGATGATGTTCGTCGGGTTCTTCAATTCAATGATCATGCTGATTATCCAGTAGAATTTGATGATGCAGACCTTATTGGGATATTAAGACAAATCAAGTATGATGAAAATCTGACTGTGAAATGGTTTACAAAATCAAATGTATGTCCACCATACAAGTATTTGCTGCATGTAATCATCAGATGTTTTGGAAACAGGCTATGAGGTCATAAAGAGTTCGATATGAAGATTTTATCTTTCTTTACAGCCTTGGTTATGAACAAAAATTTCAATTTTTCTGGTTGGGTGTTTGCATATATGAAGGAAAACATCCTTGTGAAGCAATAGAAAAGCTTAATGTATCCAAGATTTATTCAAATGATTGTTGACGCTTCATATCCAGCACTTCCAAAGAATGAAGCATTTGCTATGAAATTTAAGCACATGAATCAGATTGCTGTCAACATTACCGGTCTATCAAAAGCGTAAAGGTGCAAACATAGCTCCACCAGTTAAAAGACTAATTGGACATCTTGCAAAGCCAGAATATGTGGCTCTTGCAGATGGTGCTCCACCTCATGCTGATAGTTCAGATGATGAATTAGAATATGATGATAACAGTGAGCCAAGAGAAATTGTTCAAAATCAAGCTGCAAATCCTGAACCACAAAAGCAAGAACCAGTCATGCAAGAACAAGCTATTCAAGAACCTGTTCAGCAATAACATCATCAAGAACAAGTTGTTCCAGATCCAGTTATTCAAGATGAGAGGGTTGAGCATGTAGCTGTTAATGCTCAGGATGATGAATTAATGGATGATGCTGATGCTAATGTTTTCGATAATGATGATGATGACTAGAGTTCGTCTGATACAGATTCAGATTCTGATGATTATGTGACAATTTTGCATAATACCAGAGGTATTCAAGTGAAGAAAGGTTCAAATAAACATATTGCTTATCTAAAGTCCCAGAACAAAGACACTTCCAAGTATGAACAATCATGGGATCAGCCTGATGATTCTGAAACCGACACTGATCCATTATACAATCCTACTATGGAAGAATCGGGTTCAAGAGCTGATGTTACTGGAAAAGGTAAAGCTCATATGCAAGCTACTGGTAAAAGTTTAAAGAGCATGTCGAGGCCAAATATGTTAGTAAAACGTGGTACATTGCTTGCTGACTCAAGGAGAGCTTATATGGGCACTTCACCTAATAAGACGCAAAAGACTTCCAGTACATAGTATTCAGTTCCAAAACCAACCACAACAACCACTGCTGCTAGTACTCCAAGTTCTACAAATCCACCCGCTCAAATCAGAAAAATCACATTCAAATCTCATGCAGTTACTACTTCTGCTACTACAACAACTTCTTTTGACAGTTCTTCTATTGACCATCAGCTTGCGTTACTGAAAAATCAAGTTAATTTATTGCAAGATTCAGACCCTCAATGATCTATAGAAATTCACGACTTAATAGACACTATGAAAGTATTGAAAGAAAGAGATGTTGCTAAAGATCGGGGAAATTAGGCGTTTATTCAAATTTTTAAGAACTCTAGGTGAGCAGTTAAGTCTTGTGTTAAAGTCTTTGCCTGCTCAGGGGGAGAATACTAATGATACTTGCAAAGTAGATGGTTTAGAATATCTGAATGATGAAGAAGAAGACCCGGAATGAGGTGTAGGTGGTGCTGGTACTAGTAGGTTTGGTACTTCTGGCACTTCCACTACAGCTGGTATATCTACAGCTGGTACATCTCAGGAGGAGAGAGTTATAGGGGGAGATGAATATGATGTTATCCCAATATCAAAGAGTATGATTGAACAGGGAGAGTTTATTCATGCGTATTCGAAAGAACAAGTTGCTACAATCTATGCATTGAATGTTGAAGAAGTTGATGATGTCCCTCTTGCTGAACCATACAAAGAAAATGATTCAAATGATGATATGGAGTTTGAGGAGGAACATGTTGAAGTAGAAGACATGACTGTTGAAGAATATCCAAATGATCCGAAGATGTATGGAAATTTCACAGATGATGATAATTCTGCTGGATTTAACTTCTTTGGGAAAGATGATGAAGAGGAAATTGAAAAAGAGCTAAAAACGAAAGAGGCTAAAAACAAACTGAGATGGAATGAATCTGATAAAGTCTCAAAAGAACAAGAAAAAAGAAGATAGTTCGATAAGTGGATGAAAGAGCAAAGGGAAAATAAAGTACCTTCAATGAAACATGTAAATCAAAAGCGGTACTTCGACAATAAAGGTGAAGCTGTTGAGAAGATTATCAGTTGGATGTATGACTCTCAACTTAGATGCTATGCAATCAAGAAAGAGTTTGGGATCATCTACCTGAGGGGTGCTAAGAGATTTGATACTTTGCCAGTATGTGATGTGAGAGAATTGACTAGGAAACCGTTTTTGAATTATGGTCAAAACGTTCTTGTTGAATTCTTCAAAGAGAGGTTATATAAAGAATGTCAAGGAAGATTCAGATTTGTGAAGCCTCAGAGGCCAAAGTATGAAAAGCATCCGACCAAAATCCATTCAAAGACTGGCAAATCTCTGATTGTTAAAATACAAAAAGCCAGTACAGCTCAAGAAGATTCCTCTGAAGAAGTTAGAGCATAATTTTATTCAAACATTGAAATGGTGGTACTATGATAAAAGAACTGAAG
This sequence comes from Deinandra increscens subsp. villosa, assembly GCA_039602395.1. Classification (NCBI taxonomy): domain Eukaryota; kingdom Viridiplantae; phylum Streptophyta; class Magnoliopsida; order Asterales; family Asteraceae; genus Deinandra; species Deinandra increscens. The sequence goes on along the minus strand of JBCNJP010000010.1, from coordinate 74,537,102 downwards.
AGGCAGTGATTGTGATAAAAGAGATTAAGAAGGTGGTGAAGATTTTTGATCCAATGTGGTTGATTAATCTGTCCGAAGCTGACATTGATAAGCTCTATCACATCAATATCTTGTATCATGTTGAAGATGCAGATCAAGCTTTACAATTCCAGAAAGTGATACGAGTATGTTATGCGTTCGGGATTCATTCTGGAAACAACATACACAAATTTTGGAAGAAGACTGCAGAAAAAGCTTCTGAAGACTAGCATGAGACAAGGGGGATTTTGTTAGAACAAGTTTTGGTGTTAAATGCTAGGTCTAGGTGTATGTGTGTTATTCGTATTGTAATTTGTATGTATTCTGGTTCCAGGGTGCCATGGGGCGGACCAGTTGGTACGCCGCATCGTACCAACTGGTACGTTGACCTAATTGGTACGCCGTCCAGGTTAACTATAAGTAGATTTAAGTGTTTTAGTCAGAGTAGAAGAGTGAGAACAAATAGTTTGTGTGTGTGAAATCCCTGTTGTTTCTCTCTCTAGTTTCTCTTTGTACTTTGCCTATTGAATCAATCAAAGAAAACATTATTTACCTTCGTGCTATCATATCGATTAAATCATGCAGTAGTAAGATTGGCTCATGTCTTTTTAACTATTTTATCATGGGGGAGAAATCATGAAACATTAAACTTTATACATTCTTTTTATGAATACAATGCCCTTTCTTTTAAACTGTTTTAAATACTTTGGGGGGATAAACTATGAAACAAACAAACTTTTACTTGATATTATGGCTAACTGTACAGAAGTATGATTACGTGTTCTTTTCATGTCCTAAACTATAGTACAATTCGTTATACAACGTTTTGTCACAAAACCCACTAGTTAGTTAAATTTGATTAGTTCTGGTGCGAAACGATTGTTAATGAATAGATCTATTTGGGTTGACAACCCTGCTTATGATTGGTCGCTCATTCCTGACTCTATGCTTTTTAGTCAATAGGTACATGCCAGTATTCTGTTCCATTCGGTATCCTTAGGAAAGGTACTAAGAGTGGGTAAATCTATTAGTGTTCGAATTTAAGGTTCATGTGAGATCATTACAACACGGTAAATAGGAATTAAAATCATGTATGTCTTAAACAGTGAAAAAACATGACTTGCACAAGTCTATCATCCAACTATGTAAAACTTGACTTTCATAATGTCCATTTACTTAAGACCGTTATAATACCTTGTATGTTATAAACTGTTTACAAATTTACTTGTAAGAGTCTTAAACCTTTTAACTCACTAACATTATTTTGACCTTTTAAACTTATGTATTTCTCAGGTGACCAAGCTAAACCGTATGCAAATGGGACGTCAAACCTTAGGGCATGTATCTTGGAGTCATAGTCTCATTCATCATCATGAAATAACTTATGGAACTCTTGTCATTTATCTATATATCCTTGGCCGAAATAATTTCAAGACTTAAGTATCTTATCATATTTCCTATCTCAATATTTTTTGAACATTTTCTATTTCAGTATTATAAAACAATGTTGTCTTAATATATTTCCGCTGCAACTTTGATTACATACATGGTTTTCAAACGTATATCAACCTGATAGAGGTCGTTCTATGTATCCACGACTATGCCACAATGACTTCACACGCCTCCGTTCCCAAATGTTTAGGGTGTAACAGATTGGTATCAGATCCGTGGTTATAGTGAACTAGGTTGCATCATGTAGAAAACCTGGACTATAGCCCACTCTACGAGTACTATTTGCATAAAAGGTGTTAGAGCATGTTCCGGTTGTCGTCGTTACTGTGCGAATTATGTAATAGTCTAGAATATGAATTAGGTTAGGTTGCCAACGAATCGTGCATGGTTCGCTAGGTAGGATGGTTCGTTGGGCAGTGTCACCTATAAATTGGAGGAGTCTAGCTTAGCAATGTAGAATTCTGGTCGTTAGGTCTATGTGTTGAGAGGAGAGGTTTATCCAAGCTCTCCCAGTGCTTCATTGATGTATACTTCTTTGGTTCTAATTATTCGATACATTTAATGACTAGATTCTCCATCTCTATCTTTGTTATGATGTGGAAACGATCCGTTCCGTGTTTAACAGTGGTATCAGAGCCGTTTGCTCAATTTTCCAGATCCTATTTATTTATTTTTTTTTGAAGTTTTTGAGATGTTAAAAGGTTCAATTTGTTGAGATTCAATGAGTTTCTGATTGATTTTTGATAAACTAAACATTCATGAGTCAGTTTGCACCTGATATGAGTGATTGAGTGAAAGTTCGACAAAATTACGAATCTGGAGTGAAATTAGCGTTTTTGAGTGTTGTTTCGCCGGTTGAGTTGGTTGGTTCACTATTGGTTCGCCCTTTGTATCTTCAACCGCCGAAACAGGACATTCATCGAACGAACCATTACCTTTAATCGCCGAACCGTCGTATTCATCGAACGAACCGTTAATGGTTCGGAGCGGTTATTTTTGGTCCATGACGGTTATTCCGAACCAAAAGGGTTCGCCGCCTAACCAAAATGGTTCGCTGACTTTCTGGTTCGTGGTCAATGGTTCGTTGGAGTTTATGGTTCGCCGCAAATTTGGTTCGCCAAAGCATCTGGTTCGCTAGGTCTTATGGTTCGCCAAAAATTCCTGATGCATTTTTAGTGAAACAACTTTGTTCAGAATAAAAAAATTTCACGCTGATCGACCCCAGCCAGGGTCTCTGCCCCTTGGACCCCGCTTCTCGGGGGCGCTGCCCCCGAACCTCTGTTAATTCAAACAAACAACGGTGGGGTATGGGGAGTTCAAAGAGCAAATTAGTTATCGGATTTACCCTTGATTCGGTAACTGTGGATTGTTATATGAAGATTCAAGAAATAAAGAATGCCATATTTTGGTACTTGTCAAGAGTTATTCGTCGAATTTCAAGAAATGAGTTTGTGGGTAGTCATTGTTCTTGGTGATGGACAGAGATTCAAGAAACATGTTTCTGATGATGGACAGAGATTCAGAGACATGGATATGATTATTTTGGAATGTTTGTCGGAGATTATCTTTCTACACAAACTGAAGACTAAGTGAGATTAAAGATTCCATTGCGGGCCACTTGAGTTTATCATTCCACTAAAAAGAAAGGATTTGTTCCTGCGGGGTTGGAATCAAAGTGTTGAAGATTTGAATATGTCACATGTTTAGGGGAAAATTGGGACCCTTGAAAATTTCAAAGTTTTATCTGATGAAAAACGGAAAATGTGAATATTCAAAGCAATCAGTTTAGGGATGATGGTGATTTGTGATCTTCATGAATGGGTAGTGTGTTCTAATGTTTGTGCGAACGAATGTGTTTCAAATTTTTCAAATTTTTTCGTTATGGTTTAGAACTCTCTGTCATATCCCCGATACGTTCTTGAATTGTGAAGACTTAGTTAGCTTCCAGTCTATAATGAGATATACGTTTACCGGAGTAATATATTGGGAGAGACTTAATGCTGAGGGGGAATTTTTGTGATTGAAGATTTTGAAGATGTTGGTTTTTACAAAAGATTAGAGCATGTTACAGATTTCTGAAGATTGTAAACTATTGTCAATATGTTGTGTTGTTCGTGGATGTCTTTACAGTTTACAGGAAACGACATATGAAGTGAACCATTATAATATATGCCGGTTCCATTTGGATGGCTGTGCTTTATCCAAGGGGGAACTTTATTGGTTATGGAGATTGTACAAGATCTGAACTGTTTTCTGCATCCTGAAATTCAATCCAAGGGGAGTTTGCTGAAGATCAAGATTTCAAGATGTGGCAGACTGACTGCTGATGATTGCTGGAAGATAAAGACCTACATTCGACAGTAACGTCTAAGGGGGAATTTTTTAGAGCATGTTCCGGTTGCCAACGAACCGTGCAGCGAACCAATGGTTCGCTGGGTAGGATGGTTCGTTGGGCAGTGTTACCTATAAATAGGTGGAGTCTAGCTTAGTAATGTAGATTTCTGGTCATTATGTCTATGTGTTGAGAGGAGAGGTCTGTCCAACCTCTCCCAGTGCTTCATTGATGTATACTTCTTCGGTTCTAATTATTAGACACATTTAATGACTAGATTCTCCGTCTCTATCTTTGTTATGATCTAGAAACAGTCCGTTCGATGTTTTAGCACAAGGGCATCTTACTAACATGTTGTCTCATGTTAGATATACATTTACTTATAACACTAACATGTTGTCTCATGTTAGATATACCTTTACTTATTGTACTAACATATTATCTCATGTTAGATATATATTTACTTGTCATACTAACATGATGTGTCATGTTACATATATACTTATTAGCCTTTTTAATATTGATATTAATGCTATTAGTATTATCATGACGTTATTTATATATTGTCCACTTCTCCTTGCGTTGCCATTTAAGAACCTAAAAACATGCCTCCGAAACGCCAAACCCAAAACCTCTTGACCGCTCCCATGATGAATGCCACTGAAACTAAGGCAATAATCGCCCAGAGAGTCGTCGAAGCTGTAGCTGCTAGCAAGGCACAATGTACCACCGATAGTTTTCAAGGTGAATCACCACGGAAGGTGCCGTTGGAGTAATCAGATGGATTGAGAAGACGGGGTCAGTATTACACATGAGAATCTGCCCTGAAGGCTGCATGGTTAAGCGCTCTACCCGCACATTCACCGAAGGTGCGCTCACATGGTGGAACTCCCACTCCGACTCCATAGGAACAGACTTAGCCTACGCCATGAATTGGGATTAACTCAAGCAGCTTTTTCCTAACGAGTACTGTCCAACGGAAGAGCTTCAGAGATTGGAAGCTGGGTTCTGGGGTTTGACTATGAATGGTGCCGATATCGCTGGCTACACCAAGAGATTTGATGAACTTTCTCATATTTGTTCAACCATTGTCACTCCCCTGTACAAGAAGATCGAAAGGTAGATTTGGGGTCTTACACCTCATATTCAAGGAAATATTTTTGGCATTAAACCCGACCACTTTTTAGAGTGTTGTGTGTCTAGCACATAATCTGGTTTATCAAGCCACACATCAAGGTGTTTCATTTGCTAAGAAGAATCCTGAAGCTAAACCTGCAGATGTCAGTGCTTTCCCCTCATCTAGCAAGAAGCCAGATAACAAGAGAAAGCATCGTTTTTGGGAGAACAAGCCTAAGAAGAGTTCAGAGAAGGTTCCTGAGAAGGAACCGGAACCAGTGAAGGTCTATGCTGCCACTACACCTTTATGTAACATGTGCAACCTTCAACACACCATGGATTGCGGAAACATCTATTGTAGGCATTGTAAGGCCAAAGGGCACATCACACGAGATTACCCAACTCGTGCTTGTTTTGGCTGTGGCGGTACTAGGCACGTGAAGAAAGATTTCCCCAAGCTGAAGAACCCGACTCCTAAACAGGCGAAAGGAAGAGCATTTTTCAGCAATGCTGGTGATGCCCGTCGTGACCCCAACACAAAGACATGTAAGTTTCTACTGAATAACCATTATGGTTCCGTTATGTTCGATACTGGTGCCGATAGAAGCTTCATGTCTACCGATTTTAGTCAATTACTTGAAATCGCCTCTGTTGCCTTTGACACTAAGTTTACCATAGCATTAACTAATGATGAATTGATAAAAACTAGAGAAATCTACCAAGGTTGTTCACGTGAACTCTCGGAATACTCATTCGACATTGATCTAATGCTTGTCGAGTTAGGAAGTTTTGATGTTATCGTTAGGATGGATTGGTTATGAAAGAACCATGAAGAAATCGTTTTCATGAGAAGATAGTCAGAATGCAGCTCACAAATAGCGACACACTAAACGTACAAGGCGAAAAGAGTGGAGCCCAGCTCAATATCATATCTTGCATGAAGGCCCGAAAATTCCTTCGCAAAGGATGTCATGCCATTTTGGCTCATGTCATGGAGAAGAATCCAAAAGAGAAGCATATTAAAGACGTTCTGACGTCTGTTCCCAGAAGTCTTTCCTGAAGACTTACCTGGCTTGCTACCACCTCGGCAAGTAGAATTTCGCATCGACTTAACACTTGGAGTTGCCCCTATTTCCAGATCCCTTTACTGTCTTGTGCCATCAGAAACACAAGAACTATCTAGCCAACTACAAGAGTTGTTGGATAAAGGAACTATATAGCCAACTACAAGTCACTCTCCTTGGGGTGCTCTTGTATTTTCAGAAGAATGATGGAACATTTCGGATGTGTATAAACTATAGAGGATTGAACAAGCTAATGGTGAAGAACCGCTATCCGCTCCCGAGGATCAACGATTTATTTGACCATCTTCAAGGGTCAAGTTTCTATTCCAAGATCGACCTGAGATCCGATTTCCACCAGCTCCGAGATAGAGGTGAAGACGTTTCGAAGACAGAGATCGCTATGTCCATTCCGAGTTCCTCGTTATGCCATTCGGTTTAACCAATGCACCAGCAGTGTTCATGGACCTGATGAACCGCGTGGGCAAACATTACTTGGATAAATATGTTATCGTGTTCATCGATGATATTCTAATCGACTCCCGTAGTAAGAAGGAACACGAGTAACATCTGAAACTTATCCTAGAGTTGCAGAAGAAAGAAGAATTATACACGAAATTTTCCAAATGCGACTTTTCTCGCGAGGTCCCTTTCTTGGGTTATGTGATCAACGATGAGAGTATTTGTGTTGATCCGTCCGAAGCTAAAGCCATTAAGAATTGGAGTGCTCCCATGACTCCATTAGAGATTCATCAATTCTTAGGTCTCGTTGGCTATTATCACCGATTCATTGAGAACTTCTCAAAGATAACCCAACCTCTGACCGCTTTAACTCAAAAAGGTAAGGAGTTATTTGGGATGCCAAGACTGAAGGAGCCTTCTAGTTGTAAAAGAAAGAACTTTACAATGCGCCGATCCTCTCCTTATCTGATGGAATCGATAATTTTGTAGTATATTGTGATGCTTCGCATCAAGATTTGTGGATGCGTGCTAATGTGGCAAGAGAAAATAATCACCTATGCCCCTCGAGAACTGAAGACTCATGAGAAGGATTATACAACCCATGATCTGGATCTTGGAGCTGTTGTGTTCACACTGAAGGTTGGAGACACCACTTTTATGAAACGAAGTGTATCATATTCATTGACCATAAGAGTCTTCAACATATCTTAAGTCAGAAATAGCTGATTTTGAAACAACGCTAATGGATTTAGCTACTCGATGACTATGATGGCGAGATTCATTATCATCTTGGTAAAGCTAACATTGTAGCTGATGCATTAAGTAGAAAGGAGCGCGTCAAGCCTCTTTGAGTTCGAGCACTAGGCATGATTATTCATACTAGTCTCGTTTCGCAAGTTCGTGATGCTCAAATCGAAGCTCTAAAGGAAGAATTCAAACAAGAAGAATGCCTACATGGAATGGAAAAGAAATTGGTAAAGAAATCAAATGGAGCCTAATCCTTTCTGGATAGACTTTGAGTGCCGAATCTTTGAACGATGAAAAGATTGATCTTAAATGAAGCGTACAAGACTAGATATTCTAGTTTCTAGGGATCCAACAATATGTATGCATAAAGGAGGTTCGTGGTTATATGACAGACTATTATCACGCTAGACAAACCTTGGTAATGGTTGAGACAACCATTTTCCACTTGCTAAGTTTCCATAAAACAATAGTTATCACTCGAGTATTTAAGCCGCCCCTTCAAGCCTCGTATGAAAAAAAAGTGTCGTTCGCCCCTTTGTTGGACCAAAGTCGGTAAACAACCACCTAACGGGTCCAGAGATAGTTCATTAAACTACTAAGGAGACCTTTCCAATTTCAGAACCTTTCGAAAGCCGTATGTGATTACCAGGAAAACTATGTTAACACTTGATGGACTAGCCTCAAACAGAAATAGTTAGGCCTGGAAAGCAAGGAAGGCTTAAACCTTGTTACATTGGTCCCTTGAGATTTTGGAACGGTTGAGATCTTAGACTGCAAGACCAAGAGACTGGAGCCAAACTACATTTCCGTCATTATTATCATTAAAACTCCCGGGAATCAAGGAATATCATGTCTGATAGTTAAGCAAACTAAGCTTCACCATAAGCCATGTTGTCCCCGACACATTGCATATTCCGATGAAAACTGAAAACACAAGTATTAGCAAAACCTAGGCTGGTCATGCAAGGAAAATCATAATTTTGAGTGCACACATAATTGTAATCTGAACTACATGAAAATCCTAGTAGAGCCTATTCCTGAGAAATCATGACTTGTCCAAAACTTTCAAACTCACAACCTCATTCATCTATGTGCATAACACTCGTCTTGTTAACCAACTATTATGGATGACCTATCAACTCCACTTTGTTAGAAATCATAACAGTCAAGGATCACATGATCCGAAGATTGAATGAGAATCGCACTCCCAATGTTATGGAACACCGAAACCCTTTTCAATGATCAAAGTATCACCTGGGTAAGCTAGAATTAGATTAGACAAAATTAGTTGTAGATTGTCCACCGACGCAGCGCCATCAATTGATGTCAGCTAAATTTCAGGATGAAATTCTTCCAACGAGGGAGAATGTGACAACCCGAAAAAATCCAAAGTCAAACCTGTTACTTTGACCATATATATATAGTCAAAAGTTCATTGTAGACCCCTTAAAAAGTGTAGACCCCGTAGACCCCTATATTGTTCTATAAAACTCACTAGAAATTATAAAACTCATTGCTGTTAAATTTGGTTTTTTTTAATTTTTTTTAGTTGTCATATTTCTATGTTTATATTTTTAATTTGGGTTTATTTCTAATGTTTATAGTTTTTTCTTTATTTTTTATTTTCTTAATTTGAAATTATAATTTTCACTGAGTTTTATAGAACGTCGATTTTTAAAGTTGCACTGAGTTTTAAAAACAATGAGTTTTAAACACAACAGTTAGTTTTAAACAACTTAAGATTGAGTTTTATAATTTTCAATGAGTTTTATAGAAATCAATTGTAGTGAGTTTTAAACACAACAGTGAGTTTTAAAACTCAGCAATGAGTTTTATACATTTTAGTGAGTTTTATAGAATAATATAACAAATTTTAACATCAATTATATTTAAATGTCTTCAACAACTTTCTAGGTTTTCTTTTTTATTTTTAAAAACTTACCGCATAAAAGAAAACCAAACTCAACAGCAATGAGTTTTATAAATTTTAGTGAGTTCTATAGAACAATATAGGGGTCTACAGGGTCTACACTTTTTAAGGGGTCTACAATGAACCTCACCCTATATATTATATATATATATATATATATATATATATATATATATATATATATAGGGTGAGGTTCAATGGAAAACCTCACCTTTTTGAAAAACCAGTTACACAAGTATAACATTAGTTCTAAACATGAAATTACACCTTATTAAACATGTTACACTAGGTGTAACATAGTCATTTTTGTTACACATTAGTTCTAAACAAGAAATTGCACCGTACTTAAACATGTTACACCAGGTGTAACATAGTCATTTTTGTTACATAGGTGTAACCATCATCACTATAATTACATATGTGTAACAATAATAACTAGGTTTTTTGTTGTTATACGTAAAAGAGAGATGAAATGGAGAGATAAATAATGAAATTCAAATCAAAGTTGGACAACCAAAAAATATTATATAGGTATTTTACTAAAATACCCAAGTTTTCCGGGTTTTCCAATACTAAAAATATTATATATATATATATATATATATATATATATACTAGCCGTGTGCCCGCGCGTTGCGGCGGCGACAGTGTATAGCGTGTTATTCGTCTTCTGTTCACGCGTTGCAGCGGCACAAGAAACTGCAACGCGGTATTTGTTTATTTGTTCGCTTGTTATGGCGGCACGACAATTTATATCGAGGTATTCGTTTTTTTAGAACTCAAACAAATAACAACAAACACCCTCGTGATATGTTGCATTGTATGTTTGTTAGGTTTTTCATTCCTATCGTCAATGATTTCGACCTATATCGTGAGCTTTGCAAATCTCAATTAAATAATAACGAACACACGAATAAAAGTTGAGTGACTTTTTTAAAGAGACAAAAGAAAATTTTGACTAACTTTTGTAGAACACTTGCAAAACGTGATTAATATTATTTGAAATATTCCCTTATTGATGATATATGGCATCCCCGAACACTGATGATTCACTTATGTAGCAATTTTAGGTCTGCACACATTCTCCTCCATAACCACTGCCATTTACATTACTTTCACGAAACTTGCAGTCAATGTCAACGCATGTTAAATTAAAATCTGATATCCATAATCTCTTCCATTGTGTTTATTCCATCATATGCTTGAAGCTCATCTGCATCTTGGCAGCCAACCCACATAGTATATGACAATCTCATACTTTATAACTTGCTACAGCAAAAAGAACTTAATCAATGAGGTTTGTAATTATCTACATGGCATACGACAAAAATTTGAAGCCTATAAAAGCAAACTACATAATGTATGACTTTCCACTGTTTATTTACAAAACTCTTATAGTAAAGTTTTTTTCTTTCTAAAAACAACTTGACAAGTTTCTTTCATCTCTCGATAGGCTTCTTGAATACACCATAACAAGACCATTTCCAATTCACATCTCCATTAAACTAAAAGAAAAATGGAACCATTCAAGGCATTTCGAGTAAATATTATTTTATCAATAATAGGTCAAACCCATATAAATATTAAAAAAAAGTAACTGCCTTTATTAACTCTTTTAACTGTTTTTTTATGAGGGACAACACTTTTAACTGTTTTTTTATGAACTCTATTTTCGCCAGTACTAATTGGGATGCAAATTGTACTAAACATTTAACATTTTCTTTGAGCTGTGCCTTATTTGGACCAGAAACAAATACCTTTTGATAGTTCCTATAAGGGGTTATCATTGCCACTTTAGGTGACCACAATGTTGCTCATATGTATGAGGTTCAATTATTGATCTAAACAAATAAGATGTTAAGTTCAGTTGTACCTATTTCCATTTTGTTAATCGTGCCCTTGCTTCTCATTTAATGACTGGGTATAAAGACTCCACACTTGACAATCTAAGTCATGAATAGGAATAGAAGATTCATATTAATAGGCTAAAACACAGATGATAGGTATAAAGACTCCACACTTGACAATCTAAAGGCATTAAACATTGACTGAACTTTAAATTATCAAAGGGTACAGTAACATTCATATTTGAGATTCAAGATTTGTCAAAATAAGCACATAGGGATGAACTTGAAATTAACTTACTATCCACGACAAATGGAACACGCTTTCTTGAACCAGCGGGGATATCTCCATGTAAACCCGGTATAATCTCAGTCATTAGCTTCACAATCTTCGGATCTTCACTATTATTCTCAAAGCAACGACCCCATCTTGGATCTCTACAAATCGGTTTAGCAAAAACTAATTAACAATTCATAAAGACTGCATCTTTTCCAGAATAGCATCAAAAGTGTACATTATTTTTTTAACGGCAAATACACCACAAAAATTCATAAAAATTCACCCACAACCACTTGGAGATGCCATTAGCCTAAACGCCCTTTAGTGCACAGGGTCATGGCAAAAATAGTATATAATCATACTATTTAGGCAAGGCAAAAAGGATAGGTCGGGTCGGGAGTGTACCGGGTCAGAACATGTGCTTTTGAAAAATTGAGATGTACCTATACAACAAAAGCCTAGTTGATTTCGCACCGACTGGACTGAAATCCAATGGTTAAGACCTGAACGCAGCAAACCAACAGGTAAATTGATGAAACAAAATAAATCAAACATGGGGAGAATATATGAAACTACGATGTTCAGTAATCGTGCCAAATGACTCGCTATTAACAAAGATAACAATTAACTACTACGATGTTCAGTAAGAGGGTATAAAAAAGAAAGGATGAATGTACCTCTTCATCTAGCGTATTGATATATAAACAATCCCCTAAATGTGCTGCCTGGATCTGACATGTCATCAAAGTCACTACCTCCATCTAGCATATTGCTATATGAACAATCCCATGAATGTACCTCTTCATCTAGCATATTGCTATATAATCGATGTCAAGTGCTTTAGCAAATGGTATGAATGTGAGCTGGAGGAGGAAAAAAACTCTTATTATAGTAGTTGCTAAATACAAACAATTTTATTATTTCACAGAAAAGTATAAGAACTACATGTAAGATCAGATCACCTACTGCCATTACAATATTTATTTAATTCGTTTGAAAGGCTGCATTAACCATCCTCAACTGTTTCATTGTGATCAGGCTTTCTGCAAGTCTGCAAGGATAAAAAACACCATCTGATCTTGTTAATTTTCTCCTGAATTTCCAAGCTCTTTAAATAGTCAAATTGAGCTCACAAGAACCAATGGAAGAATTAAAAACCATGATACATAATATTTTGATCAAAATGAAGAAAACGTGAATCAAAAAGAACTCAGCGTTTTTAAGAAAATATGGAGAAGGTGAATACCTCTGAATCGGCCATTCCACTTCTACGCCTCCACTGCCCATCCCAACTTTGTCCCAAACAAAAGAAATTATGACAGTGAATTACATACAATCTGTTATATATTATCCATTCAGAAAACTACCACTAACTCATAGCTAAAACATATTAGTTACCTAACATTACATTGCAGCAAAGCTTAAATTAAACACGAACACCCTTTCCTAAAATACCCAAACCTCACTAATTAATTATTTTAAAGAAACTCTTTATTTCTCAAATCTGGTATTGACCACAAACAGTAAAAAAAACATGATTATTGTTTCTCAAATATGCTATTGAACACAGTTTTTTAGTCATATTCAGGGTAACCAAGAAACTATTAATGTTAGCTAACAAAGGTCCATAACACAAATTTAAATGCCCAAAAACAGAAATAAGGAGTCTTTAAGAAAATAAAAACTTCAAAATACGCATAGACATGAAAGTAAACCTCACGATACATACAAATGCAAACGAACAGTGAGGCCGAAGAAGCAAAAATGTGTTTTATGTCATAACTCGTTGGGTACTTTATGCCATAATATGTTGAAGATTCATGTGATTCTAGATGTATACCTGCAAAAGGGACACCATCAAAAAAGGACCATAAGTAAATCATAACAAACGGAAACCATGAACCTAACCAGAAGAACAATATGAAAAGAAAAATCATCTACACAATTCGAGTACAGGAAGAAAATCTACACAGATCTAGTACAGGAAGAAAATCAACTACACAGATCGAGTACATGAAGAAAAAATCACCTCACAATGCCCTTAAGGACTTCATGAGTTCCGGATATAACCACCTACATAAAGAAAGCTTGTATCTTTTTAGCAAGACCAGAAACATCACGAATTAATGCATACGTACCTGAAATTTATTAAAAAAGAAACTTATCAACAACAATATGAACAAACATTAGTTGTGTAGCCAAGCTATCTTTTCCCTTCTTGTATTGTGTCACGTTATGCAAGGTATGGTTTTTGCATTCCTTGTTCTTGCAGTAAGTCTTCTTGGTCTTAGGAACATTCACCTTATAAAATAATCAAAATCTAATTAGAGTAAGAATTCATATTAACAAACAAAACATTGAGACCATGGAAGCATACAAAATATATAAATCATTGGTTGGTACATTGGTTTATATGTTCTCGAATCAAATAAGTAAATCATCATAAGAGAAGAAACACTTTGACCAAATACTTAATTTGACATTTAAATTTGATACAACAGTAATGGACATGAACATTTTTAAACAGGATTGCAAAGGCTAGTTTGTGAATGATGACATAAAATAGAGAAATCAAAACAAACTGTGAGTAAAAATGCATCTAAAACACCGTACCTCTTGTGCCTTTGAGCAAACACAAATTTCTTCATATCTTCTTCTCTTGTTAAACGAAAATTGATAGGTCAATTATCCTGAATCACAACATTTCCGATCTAATCGATTTCAACATATGAAATTCAACAAAAATCAGATACAGTCACGTTAACAGATACCTAGAGAAATGATACTGCCGTGCTTGATGTTCATCACCTTCTTCCTAAAGCGCTCCTACTCTTTTCCCTTCTTCCGTGCTTGAATAACCAGTGGAAAAATGCGTGTTTTTGATGCCCAATAAGAGAGAGAAGGAACGATATGCAGATTATAGATGCGTGCTTTTGAAGTTGTATTCAAATTTCAAATCAATTTCACCGCCCAATTTTTTTTCTCTTCAAAAAGGACGATTGTGGCTCTGCATTTCCGATTTCGGGTCTCTGTGATCTGCTTTCTCAAAATCAATGTTTGAATTAGGGCAGAGTATAGAATTTTTACCAAAATTAGGGTTAGTGGGGACTTGCTTTAGGCTAAAGCAAGTGCGCAGGTCTCTTAAAGAAGAGATTCCCTGATTCTCCCTGCAAAAGCAAGCTGGATTACGCCTTTCAAAAGTAATCGTCGATGAGGTACACCAGATATGGTAATAAAAGGAGGGAAACGATGGATCGATGCCCAGAGATATAGCTAAAGAGGTAAGCGTCTTAAATTTAAGACGGTAAAAATTACAATTGTGCCACTTTGATCAATATGCTTTATATAATAGATATATATATATATATATATATATATATATATATATATAGGTTTATTGGATTTTAATAATCCACGTTATGCCCTTTTTTCCGATTTTAATCCCAATTACACAATTTCCCTACATTAATCCGAATTATCAAGGTATTGGAATTCTATGGACCTCCGTTAAAAATACCTTCACACCGTTAGTGGTTGGCTGATGTGTCATCCTATGTGTCATTTTTAATAAATTTATTAAAAAGATGGACTGATTTTGTATTTTGTAAAAGATGAGGGTGCTTAAAAATACTATCCAACCACATTTATTCTCCTCCCCATCTTCCACCATCTGCCACCAGTGACCACCGTTGTCATTGGCAACCCATCACCGTTCACGGCCTGAACCCTAAACATTTCTACAACATTTTTGGACCAAAATCAAACCATCTGTCATCGTAGCAAGGAGCACGGCGGAACCCTAGACGGACTTGCGCCAACCGCCACCAAAAACCACCACTCACCCAAACCCCGAATTTCAATCGTTTTCACGGTGCTTCCACTACGTCAAAAAGTGGCTTTGGCCACGGTTTTTTTGATAATGCATAGCCACTGTTTTGAAAAAAACGTGGCCAAAGGTAAGAAATTCTCGTTTTAGCCACACATATTTTGTACCCGTGGCCAAATATATAGCCTTTGGACCCTTTTAGCCACGTATTTTTTTGTTTATGTGACAACAACAATCAGGTGCAGTGGCTTTAGCCACTGTTTTACAAAAACATGTGGCACTTATTTGTCACACTTATAAAAGAGTGGCGAAATGCACCAAACGGCGACGGAATTTTTATGATTCTTTATTCGTGTGACCAAAAAGGAATGTATGGCCACGCTTAAATAATGTTGTGTGACGAAAGAGTAGATTTTATTACTGTAAATTAAAAGAAAACAAAACTATTAAGTATATATTATGTGTGGCTAAATGTGAGCAATGGCCACACTTTTTACTTAGTTATGTGGCTAAAAGCTAGTACATATGGCCACTGTTATTAGGTTGTGTGACTAAATATTAGATGACTAATGGTCACGGTAGGTTGTGAGTGACAAAAATCTATTACCTATGGCCACATATATTAACCGTGACTAAATGGTAGGTTGTGAGTGAAAAAAATCTATTTTATGGTCACGGTAATATTAAACGCGTGGCGAAAAAGAGAAGATTTGTGTTTATATGTTTATCATTTTTTATTATCTTGTGATATGGCTACTCATATTAAACATTGGTTGCGTGACAAATTATGACAAATGGTCACGGTATATTAATTTTAGGTGGCTAAAAGAAGACAAACAGTCGACGGCGCTTGTAATCATGATTATTTCATTTACTTTATCGGTCTAATCTTCATCTACCACGCCCCTCGATTATCGATATATACTTATCTCTGTATCAGTTTTCATCATCATCTCCACCATGCCCCTTTTCTCCCAGTCTCTCTCTCACTGTTTTTCGTCCATCATCGCCGGAAAAAAATGTGGAATTGGTGTCATCCGTATGTGGAAAACGGTAAGTTATCATCTTCACCACTGAAGTTCGATTGAAATTTTCGTCTCAGATTTGGTAATTTTTTCTTATGCAGGGAAAGATTGTACTCTGTATCTCCTGGGAGCAGATTTTAAGTTATTGTGGAAACCATGGAGACGAGGAGTCTCTAATGGTTCATACAAATGCTTTACTGAGAGCAGATTTTAAGTTATTATATAATTTTATAACAATAAGCAGTAAGGGCCCATATGAGGTTTGCATGCCCTGTTTGTTGCAACCCTAAACTTGAACAAGGTAGTTGATCTCACTACCCTCCTTTCTTTCTTTTACTCATTCCTTGATTAATTTATAATGTGCTTGATAAATTATGATTTATTATTGTTATTAGTAATAGATCTAACTTTAGTTGCAACATTGGGTGGTACCAATCACTCAAATGGCCCAGATAACGATGTTGGATTGTGGAAGGGGAACGATGTAGGAGATGTAGCAAAAGAGATGCTTCTTCACCATTTTCAGTTCCCTCAGCCCCAGACAAGCTGAAAACGAAAATGGCGGACGAAGGCGGTAGGAAATCAGGTACCGTGAAGTGGTTCAACGACACCAAGGGTTTCGGCTTCATAACTCCTGGGAGCAGATTTTAAGTTATTATATAATTTTGTAAAGTCAGCGGCAAGGGCCGGCACATGTTGTGGTTTGCAGCACCTGTATTGTCCAGGTGCTTCTCTCGCTTCTGGCCCCATGAACCTGATTTCTTCCAGCCACTTCTTCACCATTTTCAGTTGATCAGAAGCAAGTGCATGTGAGAAAGCAGCAAGTAGCCGTTATATGATGATTCTCAGACAATCTCTCTAGAGCACCATGTGAGAAGCAAAGAGGGATTTGTCTTCAGCCACGTCTTTTCCCTTTAAGTTAGTAGTTTTAAAGTTGTAATTTTATAGATCAATGTATTAATGGAATCATACCCCCTTTGGATTATGTGTATGTAATTATGAGAAAGCAAAGAGGGATTTGTCTTCAGCCGCTTCTTTTCCCTTTTATGTAATGAATTGATTTTTAATTTAATATAATGTATTTTCATCCGTTTCTGTTCATCTTCTCTCAATCCGGATGAAATCTTCCCCCTAAGGTCATAGTCTTCTACATATATATATTAGGTTGTGTGACTAAATATTAGTGTATAGAGAATTGTATTCAACCAGAATGATTTTAATTCACTAGATAATGGGTTTAAATACATGGGAATATCCAATAGACTACGAACAGAAATAACAACTATAGTATATATAGTTCATCCTGAAGAACTCTAGTTTATCCGGTTCATCCTGTTCTATTACTGAATAGAAATAATTACTCTTGATCCTGAAGAACTCTAGTTCATCCGGTTCTATTCTTCCTGTTCTTCTTGAGGAATTATAGTTCATACGGTTCTGTTCTTGTTAGTTCATACGGTTTTGTTCTTGTTCCAATTTATTGAAGAATTAAAATCTAGCCAGTTTATAAATCATGTCATCCACTATTAGACAATCAAAAATTTTAAATTGTAGCAAACAAGGCTTGAACCTTCATACGGTTCTGTTCTTGTTAGTTCATATAGTTTTGTTCTTGTTCCAATTTATTGAAGAATTAAAATCTAGCCAGTTTATAAATCCTGTCATCCACTATTAGACAATCAAAAATTATAAATTGTAGCAAACAAGGCTTGAACCTGGGTCAGTCAAAAGAAAGGAACTCACTACAAGATTAAGAAGAACCATTGAGACAGAAGTGTTAATTGGTTATATTTTAACCAGAACTTATTTAATTACTCCCATCACATAAGAAATAATTGATAAACAAAATTTGCGTTGCTAAAGGTAATAAATAGACACGGTAAAAACAGGATTTGCGTGGTAAAGGTAATAAATATACACGGTTATCTTGGCCTGACCTTTCCACTTCTTCCCACCATAGCTGGTAGCGTGCCCTGTCTACCTTTAAATTTCCACTTTTTCACCACCAAAATCTTCTGTACGAACGTATTTCCTGATCAACAAGAAAAAAAAACTTCGATCGATCAATGGCTGCCTTTGGTAAACAATGGAGGATTAGGGGTGTTAATGAACCAGCACCCTACTACGGCAAGACTCCCCGTAAGTGTATTTTCACTCAACAATGGCTGTACGTTTTTATTTTTAGGGTTTTATGTTTTTTAGTTACTTACTCTCTACTCTGCATTTGGGTTTTTTACAGGTGGTCGGAGGTTCACCCTAAAGGTCCATCACTGTGGCGATTTCCACCGGAATGCCGCCGGCCACGAAGTGTGGAAGGGAAAGGTAGATTATGTCGACTATGTCGACATTCGCAAATTTGATTGTAATGATCTGGATCAAATGGTGCAATACCTAAACCACACATCGGTTGGGTATTTCCTCATTTACTGGAGGATCCCGCCTCTGTCCATCAAATACGGGCTTCAGTATGCTGATTTCATCACTCCCGAAATTGTAAGGGATATGAAAATTCATCTCCAGGGACCAGAGGGGGAGAGAGAGCTGGATGTGTTTTTAATCCGGAACAGGGATTCCACCTACAGAACCTCCGAGTTGGGACCGAGAAAACCCCCTGGTCAAAAGCTGTTTCCTGATGACAGCAGCAGCAGCAGCAGCTTCTTGGATGATGAAGACTATATGTCGGATGCTAGGTCTTAGCTAGTTAGATAGATTTTTGTATAGGATCTGATGAAAATCTTTGTATAAAGATCAATATATATATATATGAAAGTTTTTGTAAGCTCTTCCTCATGTTTTGTTTTGGTTAACACCATTAATTATATAGACAGATTTTATCTCAATCATTTAAGTTGATTTTATTCTAAATTTGATTGTTGCAAGTAGATTTTACAGTCAACTGATGTGATTTTATCCAATTTAGAAGTAAGATTTATCCTGTTTATAAATCATCTCATCCAACCATATCAAAATGCCAACATATACTAACATAACATATGAATATATACTTCATGTAAGATCACAGTTATGAGTAAAATGGATTCTGCTATGATTCATTGAAAATGTGTATGTATTTATAATAGAAGAAAACTGGTTAACCATCCTGAAGAACTTTAGAACTCTAGTTTATCCGGTTCATCCTTAAGAACTCTAGTTCATCTTCTCTCAATCCTCATGAACTCTTCTTCCTGAAGAATTGTAGTTCATCCGGTTTTCTCTTCTTCCAATTTACTTAAGAAGTAAAATTTATCATGTTTATATATCATCTCATCCCACCATATCAAAATGCCAACATATACTACACTAACATAGCATATGAATATATCCTTCATGTAAGATCACAGTTAATTATGAGTGAAATGGAGGTCTGCTATGATTCATTGAAAATGTGTATGTTATTAATTATAGATGAAAAGTCTATGAATAAAACTGTAACAACTATCATGTTAACATACAAACTGGAACAACTTATGCAATTGTACACAAATACAGGGATCAACACTTCTTCCAGCCAAGTTCATCCGGTTCCCATCTTGTTCTCCTCTTCAATAGCCTGTAACCGAAATTTGGCCTTGTTACATAGGAGACTTTCATGAAAGGTCCGTGTCATTATTCTGCTCTCAGTATCACCAATCCTGACAATATCTCGTATCTCATCTTTAGAAAGCCCATTTAGAGCATCCTGTAAGCTTCTAATTGTCTCACCTTCACTGGTGAAAATGTGATACATGTTTGTTTCTTTCTTATACTCCCAGTTGGTCACCCTTTTTCTCTTAATAAAAACCTGATGAAGCCTGTTACTTGTCATTATTAAATGGATTCGGTCTTTGTCATCCTGGCTCCATTCTGGATCTGGAACTGTACTATGCGTTGTGAATGACCCATCAGCTCTATAGACTACCAAATTTCCATCCTTATCAACTTCAAGTGTCGAAACAGGATTGTCAATGCTGCGTTGTGTGGCTTCGTCTACTTCCCCGTATAACTCATCCAAATACATCCTTATCCTCAGCATTAAGGAATCCTCTTGTGAACACGGGCCCTTCATATCACCACGTGACTGTCTAACATCACCCAACTCATGGTCAGTGAGGTTGTACATAGCTTCTTCAGCTGTAAACTTTAGTACCTCACATGAACTGGTTGTGAACAAGTATACTTTCGCTTCATCATCATACCTCCAGGAGATGATTCTTCTCCTTTCAGCATGGACATCTCTGTATTCATCCTCCTCATTGATCACTTTTCCTTTTCCCTTCCTAGCCACTGACTTCATTCTCTTGGTGGGTGGTTTTTCTGGTGACTTGGGTGGAGATGAGGGTTTTCGGGGTTTGTTTAGGTGAGGATGTGGTACAATGGGTGTGAAGTTATCTGCTCTAAACTTTGGTGGAATAGGCTTTAATTTTACAGGTTTAGGATTTTTTTCTGGTCTACTAGTTCTAGCAGCAGGGTTTCTTCTGGGTTAATGTGAGGCTAGAGTTCTATTCAGACCAGAAAATGTACCTGGTAATGAGGGAGCGGTCGGTTGTGAGGCTGTGGTGGAGGGTTGAGATGATGAGAGATGAGGATCAGAGACAGTGTCAAACATTTCCTTGATAATGTTGATCCTTGGCGGCTTTTTTTGCTGAGTAGTTTGCACAGGAGCTTTACTCTTCTTTTCTTTGAGGTAGTTGAGACCTCCAGGATGTAAGGAGTCAAACAGAGCATGCATACCTGGTGGCCTTTTCACACCAGTAACTCTTTCATTTTCAATTTGGCTCTTCCTGATAGCATCATAGTCGTTTCTCAGCCTTGGCAATCTGCAAGAGTTGATTATTTTTGGGTCCCTCGCCAAGATTTCCTTGAAGTACCATTTATGAAGCAGCAAGTCATCCTCCTCAGATAGAGTTTGATATCTAGTACCTTGCTTCTCTTGTTGATCATGTTCTAAAGAGCTATCAACAAATCTCTTTACATTCATCTCATTGGCTTGATCAGCTCTGATGACTAGGATCATGTACATCCATCTGATCAAGTCATCACCGTTCATTTCATCAACCCATGCATCAGTAAAGCATTCCTTGCTTCTGAGCATCACACTGAACTGCCATAGGAAAATTTTGTTATCTTCACTTCTCTTCATCCGAATCATCCTATACTCATTACATAAGAGCTTTCTGTACATCTCAACTCTGTCTGAAAGACCTTTCTCTTCGGCTTTGGCAATTCTTTCTTCTATGTACAGATCAGATCTTCTCCTTGCTGCATTGATGAAGGACATTAGGTCTGCATTGTTGATGACATACTCATAAATACCTTCTTCTATGAGTAGTCGTTTCTGTTCTTCAAACTCTGCAATTTCCTTTTGTTCTTGGAACTTATTTCGTATCTCAGCATTCTCCTTTTCATACTGATCCAACAGAGCCTTTGTAACAGGGTCCATGTCTTCTCTCTGACCTCCTGTGCTCAGATTATCATCATCCTCCATGTCAGTGAAACCAGAGATACTTCTCTCATCAAGAGAATCATCATCAGCAGGTTTTGGAGACTCATGAAGTGAAGTTGCAGCATTGGGACTGGCTTCCGAGATAACTTGCTCAGGAATTTCCTCAGCAGTGATTGGCTTTAAAACAGGAATGATGGGCAGAGATGGAGCACTAGGCTTTAAAAGAGGAATGGTGGGCAGAGATGGAGCACTCCTAAACCAAGTGCAGTTAAGAGTATTCCTAATCATCATTTTTCTCATGAAAGATAGAGCTTCAGGAGCTATATCCACATTTGTGGTTTGCAGATCACTCATCACGCTTGTGATAATCTGATTATCAGCAGTCACTTGCACCTGATGAAGTTGTTCAACCGGATCAACTAGTTCAACGTGATCAACATGGCCTTCTTCCTCCGGATGAAGTTGTTCAACCGGATCAACTAGTTCAACCTGATCAACATGGCCTTCTTCCTCCGGATGAAGTTGTTCAACCGGATCAACTAGTTCAACCTGATCAACATGGCCTTCTTCCTCCGGATGAAGTTGTTCAACCGGATCAACTAGTTCAACCTGATCAACATGGCCTTCTTCCTCCGGATGAAGTTGTTCAACCGGATCAACTTGTTCAACTTCATCAACATCTGAGGAAGACACCCTGTGCAAGATCCTATTTTGAATTAAATCTAGTTTTGCATGTGAATTTCATTTCAACGTATGCATGGTTGACAACCTTACCTATCAGTGGCTTTCATAGATTGTCCTGCCTTCAACTGTTCAATTTCTTCTCCTTGAGCTCTCACAATTGCACGGAGAGCTGCCAATTCATTTTCAAGTTTTGTACATCGAACCGTCAATTCAGTACGTGTCATGCTGCTCTCAACTGGTGTGTTGCCAGTATCTTTGAGCAAAGAAGAGCAAACAAGCCGACCTTGTTCATGCTTAGCACCCATGGTTTCTTGGCACCTGGGATTCCTGTTGTCAATCAAAGGTTCCTAAATAGGTTCCCTGACAGAAACAGTTGCCGTGGATTGGGTCTTAATGATGTTGGCACTGTCCTCAGGGTCCAGTGGGACTTCATGAGTAATGTCAGCCCTTTCCACCTGACTTGCTTCATCACTACTGCAAGTCACCTTATCACCAGAATGTCGGTTGGGTGATTGAACCAAGTCCAGCAGTATATTCCCTGCAATAAGGGTTGGGGAATCTACTTCACGTGGCCTAGGTGATATACCACCCTCATTCTGAGGTAGTCCTGTGGAGGGTCTAGGTAAAGGAGACCTAGTCCTCTTCCTTCTGGGTGATTGTGGAGTGCATGTGGTATTTTTGGGTGTGGTTTTTGATGTGGACATCCTCTTCCTTTTGGTGGGAATGGTGGGAATTTGTATATCAGTGGAAGAGGATGGTCGGTCTGGTGTGGGCTCAACACTTGTTGGTGTAACAATGTTGTCACCAGGAGCAGTTTGCTCAGGAGCAGTCCTGGCCTTAGGAATAGGGTGTGATGTGTCTTTACCAAGGAAAACAGTTTTGTTCACTTGCATGTTAGAAAATGTTTTACTTGTAAAAGATTTTAGTTCAAGATGTTGATCAGAGATTTGCAGATTTGGAAATTCACAATTGAGAATGTGTTGGATGAATCTGGGGTACATGTAAAAGATCCTTTTAGGTTTTAGATTTTCCAGCATTCCATCAAATATCATTTTTGAAAAGTTAAAATTGAGGCCATTTACCAATCCATGAAAAGCGGATGATTGAGGTGCAGCAAGTTCATCCCACGCAGTTTTCTTGTGAGACAGGCAGTGGAGAATGGTATGAGCAAGATATCGCCAAGCATAGGGTAGTTGTCCCTTTTTGATGGTCCCACAAGTTAAGTCACCCCCATACCCAATTGCTTCGTACGTCTTCAAGTACAATTCAGACTTGTAATCAGGATCACCTCCTGCATCATTGAATTTCAGATGCTTCCGTATCATTTCTTCAGTCAAACTAATCTCATTCCCATTGACTCTAGAGTCAATTTTACCAACCCCGTTGCTATCAACAGATTTTTTGGCTGAGTCCCAAAATTCAGCAATTCTCTGCTTGCATATTACAGGATTCACAGTTAAAGCAAAATGAGTGTTGGATTTCTCGAGGAAATCGTTCATTTCATCAAATAGCTTTGACTTATCAGACTTCTCGAAGTACGCTACAACATTGTGTTCGGCGAAGAACAGTTGAGTAGCCTTTGATGCAGCCTTTCGATTCGATTTGGGTGCCATTTGGTAGAAATTAGAGAGTAAGGTTTAGGTTTAAATCGCCAATTAGAAACCTGGAGAGAAAATAGAGGGTAACTGTTTTTCGAAAATGCAGTTTTACACTAACGGCAGTTCTTCTGGATCACAATGAACCCTAAGAGTTGATACAGGGGAAGTTATTGAAGTTTGCCCATTTAGTTGAAGTTATTTAAGTTTAGAAATTTTAAAAGATTTGAAGTTTCATTACATTAATTAGAAATTTAAATTTTATTAAATGTAAGGTTCAATTTTATATTTATAAAGTTGAAATAATATATTGAATTTATTTTAAAATTTATATATTAATTTAATCTAGTGTTGACATGTGGACATGATGATGTGGAGGCCCTAGAAAAAGGCCATGTGGCAATCATTTTATTGCTTTATTAGGATTAAAGATTTATTTTAATTGAATCCACATCAATTAGGGTCGATTAAGACCGATGAGGACAAATGAAGATAAAGTAGGACCAATTAGGACCAACGAAGCCACGAGGCCCAATTAGGGTAAATTGGGGTCAATTTGGGTCAATGAGGATCAATTAGGGTCACTGATGAAGACCGGTTATAACTAATTAACGAGGGTCGATTTTGCTCAATGTCGACCCCTTATGAGGACCAAATATCACCAATTAGGGTCTATTAGGCCGATTGAGGGCCAAATTACGCTCAATGAGGACCAGTAGACTGAATTAAGGTCGACCATGGTCATTTATGACAAATGAGTACCAATGAGGGCCAGTGAACACTTAGTTAGGATGAATTAGGGCCAATGAAGGTCAATTATAGTCTATTCGGCTCGGTTAGGTTCAATGAAGATCACTTACGGTCAATTACGATCAATTAGGCTCATTTAGGACCAATTATAATCAATTAAGGTCAATTGGGCCTAATTGACTCAAATTTGTTGTACTACAATGTAAATGGTAAACGATAAGTGTAGTAGGTCCTTATTGAGGTTAACTGACACTAATTGGTCCTTATTGGTCCATTTTGTTCAAATTGCTCCTCATTAACCCGAATTGAGCCATATTTGTACTTATTCTGTCTAATTGGCCCTCATCGGTCCTAACTGGCCCTAATAAGTCATAATTCATCCTTATTGGTCCTAATTGGTCCTCATTGACCCTAATTGAACCTAATTGGTCTTAATCGACGATCACTAACCCTGATTTACACTTATTGGTATCATTGGTCCTCATTTTAACTAATTGGCCCCAATTAGTCCTAATTGGTCATACTTGATTATCAATCCTCATTAGTCACTTCCTTCATGCTCCGTCCTTATCGGTCCTATGAGCATAATCGACCTTCTCATTGAACTGGTCCTAATTCGTATTCATTGACCATAACTGGTCTTCACTAAAGTATCTTTATAAATGACGCTAATTGTCAGTATTTAGTCCTCATTGAGTCTAGTTGGTCCTAATTGCTCCTCAACATCCTAATTGGACGTCGTTTAATATTTTTGGAAACAAAATTATTATACATGAGAAATTCACAACATGGCGGTACGTCTTTTGGTATTTTTATTCTGAATTGCATAGTAATTTATCATTTTCATTTTTGAGTTGTGTTTTAGTAATGTATCCGTTTTTTGTAGTTGCGTTATCACGGCCACAAGGCACGTGTTATTAAAATCTTGTTTATTATATCTAAAATAAAATAATAAAGTTAATATATATTAAAACATAATTTTGTTAATTAGGGCTTTTAACTCCGATCGTCATCCAGATCTGCTTAAAGGATCACAGTTATGAATTTCATCTTCAAGAAGAACCCGCTGGAAGAGCCACGTGGAGACATTTAATTAATTAATTAATTATGTTTATGTTTAATTTTAGGTTTAATTATGTTTAATATACATATTGTTTATATTAATTTTGGGTTTTTTTATCAGTTTGAACAATTCCCCCCCTTTTAGTTAAAAATTTTCACCAAAAAATTTGAATTTCCCACCATTAGTTCAAACTACACCCAAAATTTCGAACTAAATTTACTTATTATCGATTCCCTCTCACTTTATCAGAAAATTTCCAATTAAAAACCTCCAGCGAATAACTAGGTCTTCTTTCTCATCCATATTATTCACATCTTCCATGGAGCTTCAACAACGAATAGCTTCAACAGCCAGCGCTAGCGATTCTTCAGAAGTGGGATGTGATTTGGGAGACCATTCAGTCCAGAAAACGGTAATTGTCAAGTTATTCCGTTTCATTACTTACAATCTGTTTTCATAAAATTGTTTCTTTTGTTTATTATTGATACACGTTTAACTTGGGATCCCTGAATTTGTGTACAGTTACAGTTACAGATCGATAAAATTTCGTTTCATACAGAATTGATTAGGAAGGGGTATATATTGCAGATATCCTCTCCATTCATTTCAACCCATTCATTTTATGCTAAATTAGTTATTTACCTTCTTAAATGACTGGGGGAGCATGCTAAATTAGTTATTTTTATGCTAGGAATGTTGAGGTCAAGCATATGCACATGTTTGTAGATTCATGTTACTGGTGAACCTCCTTTCTTCTTTATGTACACTGCTAGAAATGGTGAACTGTTTGTTTAATAATATCCACTGAAGACATGATGTGTTCTGCTCTTCCCTTTGGATGTCTTAAATTTGGGTATAACATATCAAATAATTAGTCAGTAGGGTCTTTATGTGATGTATTAATAACTAAGAACTAATTTACGTTACTCTGGTCATTAATTACTAGCTAGGAAATGATCCTAGAGGACATATATAGGAATGTTTCCAACATTTTTTGTAGGTTCATGTTAGAGGGGTACAAAATAAAGAAATTTTAGTTTAAATCCCCTGTAGAAGAATAGAAGAATGTTGATGTCATGCATCTGCTACTCTGCTAGAAATGGTGAACTGTTTGTTTATATCCACTGAAGACATGATGTGTTCCACTCTTCCCTTTAGATGTCTTTAATTTGTGTATAACATATCAAATAATCAATCAATAGGGTCTTTATGTGATATATTAATAAATAAGAACTAACTAAGAGATAATGAATTAACAGGGTCTGCATGCTTTCCTATTTATGTACTTTGTTAAAAAGCATCTAACTACATTCTGTTAATTGTACAAAATTCAAGGATCGATCCAACAACACTGATGGAAAAACTTGAGTTCGAACTTAAAGAGGAGAGACTTCTTAGGGATGAAAAAAATGAACAGATTAAGGCCCTCTTCTTGAAGATTCAAGAATCGGAGAAAAAACTTGATCTACTTATAGTTCATCTATCTGCAATTGGACCACCGTTACCACACAAACTTAATGCTCCGGCATCTACAGAGGTGAATTCTTTACATCACAACTTAATTAATCATACTATTTTTCAAGTGCCTTATAATCACATACACTCTTGTTCATGAAGAACACAATCCGGATGAACTCTTGTTCCTGAAGAACACAAATAGATGCAAGTTCCTGGTACATAAGAATATATACTTCATGTAAGAACAAAGATATGAGTTAAATGGGGCCCTGCTATTATTCATTGAAAATGTATGTTAATATGAAAAAATAGAGTATATACATAATCTGTATGAATAAAACTGGAACAACTTATGTTAGATTAAAAAAACAGAATAAATACTTTCATGATAGGTCTGCGTCATTATTCTGGTCTAACTTTTTACCATTTCAAAAACATTGTTCTAGGAAAATTCTAAGGAGATTTTTGTTGGATCTAGCCACAGCACTAATCATGCTGACATACACACAACGGTTAGTATTTGTCAAACTCATTATAGGTTTGATTGCTCATTTACTAGTAATTAATTGAACTGTAGGGCGTGAAATCGGTGGTCGATCAACCTCGTCTGAAGCGGTTGAAAAGAAAGAGGTAAATATTTGCCATTCAAGTTTCATTCCGTTCTATATTTTCACAGTAATCTGTTTGGTAATGTCATGTAGTCCAATTTTAAATGTTATTTGGTACCTCAAACACTTGGGCCAGCTAGGGATTGTTGGAACAAATGGTGAGATGTGTAGCAAACAAAGTTCAACTGACTTTGAAGTTGATCTGGAACTTAATTAATGTGATCTTCATCCGGATGTTTTAAGTTCATCTGGATATCTAATGTTCATCTGGAAATCAATTGAACTGTAGGACCTGATGACCCATACTACTTGCAATAAAATGGCACTCCTCAGTCCATATCTATCATGGTGGTAAGTATTTCAAAATTGCTATATATATTATGATCAATTTCCATAACCTAATTATCAATTATATGTTTTGGTATAGGAAGGAATACAATAAAAAATGGTCCTAATTAAGCTCAAATCTGGACAGCTGAAGATGAAGACCACTTACGCGGTAGTGTTGTTGACTTGTAATTGAATTAGATTGAGAATAATGCTTGTATGCAGTGTAATTTTCTTTAATTTTTTATTTGTATTTCATTTGTATTGACTTGCAATTGAATTTTATTTTATTTGTAATTAAATATATGTGTTAAATTTTATTTGATTTGTAATTAAATTTTATTTGATTTGTAATTAAATATAGGGTTCATTGAGATAAAATGTATGATTTCAACTACCCTTTGGCCACTTTCTTTTTCCAAATATATGTGGCTAAAACACAAATATACGTGACCATATAATACCAAAGGCCACGCTTTTTATATCTTAACGTGGCCGTTGCCACCATTTGGCCACGCGTATTGAGACAAAATGTATGATTTCAACTACCCTTTGGCCACTTTCTTTTTCCAAATATATGTGGCTAAAACACAAATATACGTGACCATATAATACCAAAGGTCACGCTTTTTATATCTTAACGTGGCCGTTGCCACCATTTGGCCACGCGTATTGAGACAAAATGTATGATTTCAACTACCCTTTAGCCACTTTTTTTTTCCAAATATATGTGGCTAAAACACAAATATACGTGACCATATAATACCAAAGGCCACCCTTATTATATTTTAATGTGGTCGTTGCCACCCTTTGGCCACGCGTATTGGGACAAAATTTATGATTTCAGCAACCCATTTGGCCACGTTATTTCATATCATATGTGGCTAAAACAAAAATATACGTGACCATATAATACCAAAGGCCACGCTATTCATATTTTGACGTGGCGGTTGCCAACCTTTGGCCACGCGTATTTGGACAAAAATTATAATTTCAGCAACCCATTTGGCCACGTTTTTTTATTACATATGTGGCTAAAACACAAATATACGTGACCATATAATACCAAAGGCCACGCCATTCATATTTTAACGTGGCCGTTGCCACACTTTGGCCACTCGTACTGTGACAAAATGTATGATTTCAGCAACCCTTTGGCCACGTATTTTTATAATGTATGTGGCTAAAACACGAATATACGTGACCATAAAATACCAAAGGCCACGTTAACCAAACACATGTGGCCGTTGGAACCCTTTCGCCACGCTTTTCTGAAGAATTGTTTGATTACAACAACAAATATTGGTACCCTTTAGCCACGCTTATAGGTGGCTTCAGCCACTGATATTGTAACGTGGCCGTAGGGTACATATATGGTCACGGCACCTATGGTGTCGTTTGGAATGAAAAAAAAACGTGACAAAACACCTTTTGTCACGGTTTTTTTCCGTGGCCAAAGGTTAGTTTTGACGTAGTGTTCAAATCGGATGACCACCGTGCCGGGATCGCCATCGGAAACACGAATATGTGTTCCGATCGTTTTCTCCTTCCATGTTTCGAATTCCAATCGAACAAACCCTACAAATTTTGTATGAAAAAACACCCAATAGAAACAAACAAACTAGGGTTCCAATATGTAAACCGACATTAAATTTCCAACTTCCCAATACCTATCGTCGACAACAACGAAACCCATAAGTGAATTTCGTTCGGGAAATTAAAGATGGATGTAATAATTTACATAGAGAGAAAGGAAAGAGTAGGTGGTCTTCGACAAAAGCCGTGAAAACGGTTTGGATGGCGGTTTGATGGGAACGCCGTGGAAAAGGGCGGTGGAGAGATGGTGAGAAATGGTGGACATTGAAGAAGAATGTGTTTCATCTTCTTCTGTTTGACCTGTTGTGACGATGAAGAAGAACAATTCAGGCACATATGTTCAAAGAAATTACAAAAAGAGTCCTTCATTTTTACTAACTTTGGTTAGAAATAACACATAGGATGCCACGTCAGCAAACCACTAATGGTGTTAAGGTATTTTTAATGGAGGTCCATAGAATTCCAATACCTTGATAATTCGGATTATTGTAGGGAAATTCCGTAGTTAGGATTAATATCGGCCAAAAGGGCATAACTTGGATCATTAAAATCCAATAAACTTATATATATATATATATAGGTGAAAGTTCAAATACAAAGGGATATTTCCGTGCGAAGCGGGCGAAGGAAGGAGAGGCCGACATGTGGAAGGTTTTAAGTTTTACGCGGATGGGCTTTTCCATTATTTTACATGTTTTAAAAGATATTCATGCGTGATTTCAAGCGTGCTAATAATCTGGATTCAGTTATCTTCCTCATATATATACGTAGAATATCCTTTACGATATATATTAATTCGTTAAGTGATTCAGATCTCGTAAACAACATTCAAAATTTGCGATAGTTTTATTCTTGCCTTTCCTGAGGGATCATGGAACCTTAATATTTACAACGTCCGTTTGGTATGATTTGTATTTTTGTATCTTAGTTTTTGTGTTTCGTTATTGTATAATTATTTGTATAATTCTGTTATAATGATGTAAGAATCTGGTTTACGTGATTTGATTTTGATCGAAGTCGGTTTTGAATTTATTTTTTATGCGAAATCCTGTTGTAATGACGCTCGAAGCGTGTTTACGTGATTTTGATTTTGATCGAAGTCGTTTTGAAGTGATTTTCTCTTGATTTTTAGATTAGTTATTGTTTGCATGTTTATAATCGTTACAATGCATGTTTAACTGGTGTAGTTATTTCGTAGATCTAGTTTATTTGAAGTTATTTGAGTTTTTACGTTATTTTTTGTATCGTGTGTATGTTTTTGCATGCGTTTCTGTTAATTAAATTGCGTTATTATTTATGTAGTTTTATTGCAAAGTTGCTTAGAGAAATAGTTTGCGTTATTAATATTCATAGGTTGCATTTTTTTTTATTGTATTGTTGCATGATTACCAAAATACACTTGTGTGTTTTGATGAAATTGAGAAGTGAAGAATGTTACATTCCATCCGTTCCGATGTCGGTTAAACTTAAAGAGGGCATGATATTTACTTCTTTGGATGAAGCTGAGGCACTCTACTATGAGTATGCCAAACAATCTGGATTTAGAGTTAGGAAAGGATCACAATATGAGTTGGGTGGTATCATTAAGGGGAAGCATTTTCTTTGTTCCAAAGAAGATAACAAACCGTTCAAGAAGTATGATTCTAGTAGTGTATCTGGAAAGGGTAAGAAGAAAGTAAAGCCTAGGAAGAAATATTCTACCCGTACTAGTTGCAATGCACATATTGTGTATACTTAGAGCGATGGGAGATCTTACAAAGTGTATAAATTTGTGGAGGGGCACAACCACTACCTTGTGGGTCAAGAAGACATGCATTTTCTTCGCTCAAACAGGCATCTGACAAGAGTTCAGGAATCTCAGATTTATGAATTATCTTTTGTTAACCTTGGTCCTGTTAAAGTTTTTAATGTGATAAGGACAAAATATGGAGGTTTTGAGAAAGTTGGAGCGACTGTGGTCGAGTGCAAGAACTTTAAAAGGGACCTGAACTGCTATATTGGTGAGTATGATGCTGAGATTGTTGTTAGAAGGGTGATGAATAAGAAAGATTTCCTTCATGATTATTCATTTGAGTACACAGTTGACAACGAGGGGAAACTTACTGCAATGTTCTGGGCTGATGGTGAATGCAAGGCCAACTATCAAGCATTTGGAGAGATTGTTTCTTTTGATGCAACCTTCAGCACAAACAAGTATGGTTTGTATTCATTATCACTTGCGTGGTAATGTTTATTACATGCGTTATTATTATTATATTATGCGTGATTATAATAAATCAAATACGTGATAAGTTGAATATGATTTTTATGTTTTTTATTATAGGTACAAGATGATTTTTGTTCCTTTCACTGGAATTGATAACCATTTTCGTAATGTTTCTTTTGGTGCTGGTCTGTTGTCATCTAAACAACGGAGTCATACATGTGGCTTCTTGAGAAGTTTTTGAAGTATTTTGGATGTCAACCCAAGGTTGTAGTTACAGACCAAGACCCTGCAATGAAGATTGCAATTGAAAATGTTTTTGACTATTGCCGTCATAGATTGTGCATGTGGCACATAATGAAGAAAGTTGTTGATAATGTTTGATTTTTTGCGTAATTTTTTTTAGTTTTGATGTGATTTTATAATGTCATGCGTAATTAATTTTAATGGTTGCGTGATTTAATATTTTCTTCATGCGTGTTTACGTTTTTAGGTGTTGCGTTTTTTTATGTCTTTTTTGAAGGTTGGGCCTGCGTTGTGTAATAATAACGAGTTTAAAGAGGCAATGTGTAGCATTGTGTGGACGGATTCTATTGATCTTGAATTTTTTGATGTGGAGTGGCAAAAAATTATTAATGATTATGATCTGGTATCTAAAAAGTGGTTATATGAGATGTTTGAGATGAGAGTAATGTGGATTCCTGCGTATTTTCGAGATGAGTGGATGTCTGGTCTCTTGCGCATGACCTCTAGATCAGAGAGTGAGAATCATTTTTTTTCTCAGGTTACAAATTCCCAAATGACGCTTTTGGATTTTATTAACCATTATGAACCTTCACTTGAGATTCGAAGACACACCCATCAGAAGAATGATCATGACTCCAGATACACTTTTCCCAACCCCGTGGTCTGAATTTGCAATTGAGGAACAAGCTGCACGCGTATACACGAGGGCTATGTCTACTGATGTCCAAGATGAGATATATTGCAGTACCAAGAACTGTTTTGGCATGAATACCGTAACTGGTGATAATACTGCAAAGGTTTCTATTAAAGATCATGTTGCAATTGGCCCTGGTTTGCTGGAAGTAAGTACTATTATAGCTTTGCGTGATTTGTAATATAAGTTTGCGTTATTTTTTATTAAAATGCAGACTGCGTATTTTTATGCGTGTTTATGTGTTGTCCTTTTTTTCATTTTTTTAGGTTGACTTTACAAGGATTGATGGTGATATTACATATACCTGTAGCTATAAACAATTTGAGCGTTATGGGTTGTTATGCTCTCATGTGTTTTATGTATTGACGATGTTTGAGGTACTTGAAATCCCTCAAAAGTACATCATGAAGCGTTGGACCAAGGAAGTTGCACCTAATAAAGGCAAAAAAGCTATGCCCCTGAGTAGTGATTCTAATTTTTCTAATTCACATGAAGTAGACAATGTTTTGCGTGATATTATGTCTGTTGGGTTTTACAGTGGGTATCCGGGTTGCCCGTTTTAATTTTTACCGAATAAATTAACGGGTCAATTAATCAAATTAATTGCGCAGCGGAAATATAAGTTTTACAACGCGAATAACGTAAAAACCGTAGACAGGATCTGATCACCGTGTACGCGTAAATACAGGAAACATTAAATCGAACAATCTAAACAATTTAGATATACCTTGGCCGAGTCCGAACAACCGTTCGAGACACCGGGGTTCGACGAACTGGCGCTAGGGCAAACGGTAACGCCCGACTCGAATCTGCGAGTCAAGTCTTCAACCGACTTTAAAGATGGCATCTCGGGCACCACAGGCGCGTTCATCTCATGAACGAGCGGTGGTGGCGGTAACGAAACCATGATATGTATCATAGC
Source organism: Deinandra increscens subsp. villosa (assembly GCA_039602395.1). Taxonomy (NCBI): domain Eukaryota; kingdom Viridiplantae; phylum Streptophyta; class Magnoliopsida; order Asterales; family Asteraceae; genus Deinandra; species Deinandra increscens. The sequence goes on along the minus strand of JBCNJP010000010.1, from coordinate 74,503,441 downwards.
ATTCCAGTCGAACGGTTCCATCATGCAGGGCGACGAAACCGATGCAATATCGATTTCGTCCGACATGCGTGGAAGCGACGAACGTAGTGGCGTGACGGCGGCGGAATACAATGGCGACGGCCACTTAGGGTTTTCACCCGGTTCGACGGTCGCGGCACGAGACGGTTCAAACAACGGTCTCGGTGGCGCGGGTAAAGCGAGAACCACCTCGCGGTGGTCCTCGCCAAAAATCTCGGCAGCGACGGCAGCACGGGCCGCAGCAGCGGCAGCGGTGGTGGCAGCCCTCTCATTGGTGGCGGCGGCTCGGGCGGCGGCGGCGGTGGTTTCCAGCTTCATGGCGGTGGGAATCAAACGATGGTCTCGTTTCACCATCGTGCTCGTCGGAAAAAGCAACGGATTGAGGGTGGTTGGTTGCGCCGATCGGAAGGGAGAGAGGGGGAGGGGCGGCGGTCACGAGGGAGGGAGAGAAGGGAGAGGTTGCGATTAGGGTCTCCTAATCCCTCCTTTTCCTTATATAATTTTCGATGGCTTCTTTGGCAAGCAAAGCTCCATCTCGCGATTAAAGCCCCTTAAACCAATGATTCTACTAGTCCGTTAACCGTTAACGACTAGGTTATCATTTGCCAACAATTTTCATAAACATTTTACGACTTATGGTTTTGTTACGATAAATAAATAACTATTTATTTATTTAAATCCGTCTGATAATTAATTAACCGGTAATTAAATCTTTTAGTTCGTTGACACCGGTGTAACCCTTATGGGTCGAAACTGGGTCGGTTACGCTAAGGGTCGGGTCAGGACATCTAATATCCAACAATCTCCCACTTGGACTGATCGCGACACATTAGCGTTGTAGTTAGAGGTACTCTAGCTATGCATGGCTACACCAACCTGTTTCGACACTTTAAGTCGACAGCCAAAGTATATCTGATTGTAAAGCAAGCAGATAGAGGACTTATGGTAATCTTTGTCATATGTTCCTTTCCGTTCTATACATGGATGAATAATGAGACATGGACTCTCATGTATTAGATTCATCGATTACATTCTCGTTATCCGATTCGAAGTGTACCAATCAAACACACAATAAGTTTGGGTGAGGCCTCACACTTCACACTTGGAATCAATGAGGGCGCCTTTATGTCTATCTATTGCTGAAGCAATAGTACGAAATCCCATCTTGAGGCATACAACTCCCACTGAACCTTAGATCCATTCCCAAAAGTAGCTCTATTGATGGCAGTTACGCGACATCGAGAAACTACAATCAAAGAACAGTCTGCAGTAAACGAGATTTCCGGTATACGTCTTAGGTCTAAGGAAACATTAGAGCATACCAATAGTCAAGCAATCAAAACTTCCATGATTGAATTGCTTGAAGCGAGTTACGTCCAACGTCATTCTCTAACGAGATCTGTGACTTTGAACGTTAAACCCCTTTAAGGTTCAAAATCAGAATAGTCTTGATTTAGAGCCGTTCCCACGTCTCTAATCGACTACGGACATTTAGAACAATATCAACAATTGTTCAGGGATGATTAAACGTATTAACATCAAACACAGTTATGAAATTCCATATTGCATTTACCGATGGATTATGAATAGTATAGATAACTGTTATATGTTCGTACACCCAAATACTAAATCAAAACATGTCTTTAGCTAATCTAAGCCCTATCGCTTCTCTGTGACGATCATGAGTCTCGTGAGTCATGGGCTTTGTAAAGGGATCAGCTAAGTTTTGATCTATGTCTACTTTGCATATCTTTATTTCATTTCTTTCAACTACTTCTCTTATGTAGTGAAATTTCCTCAGGACGTGCTTGGCCTTCTTATGAGACCTTGGCTCTTTGGCTTGAGCAATAGCGCCTGTGTTATCGCACATCATCTCAATGGGTTGCTTGACGCTTGGAACCACATCGAGATCTGTGATGAACTTCTTCATCCATACTGCTTCCTTGGCAGCTTCTGAGGCGGCTATGTATTCAGATTCAGTAGTGGAATCGGCCACTACTGATTGTTTGGTGCTACACCACGAAACAGCACCTCCATTGAGGGTGAATACGTATCCGGACTGCAAGCGAGAGTCATCTCGGTCAGTCTGAAAACTAGCATCGGTGTAACACTTTACAGCAAGCTCATCAGTTCCTCCATATACCAAAAACATCTCACTCGTGTTTCTGAGGTATTTCAGGATGTTCTTTATAGCAGTCCAGTGAGCTAGACCGGGACTCTGTTGGTATCGACTTGTCAGGCTCAACGCAAACGAGACATCCGGTCGAGTGCAGAGCATGGCATACATAATTGAGCCTATAGCATAAGCAAATGGGATCGAAGCCATTTGGTTGATCTCCTTCTCCGTTTGAGGAGATTGAGATTTGTTCAAAATAGCACCCTTTGTTATAGGGACGACTCCTTTCTTGGAGTTGCTCATGTTGAACCGTGCTATAATCTTGTCAATGTATGTACTTTGACTGAGACCCAGAAGCCGCTTCAATCGATCTCTGTGAATCTTAATTCCCAGAATATAAGCGGCTTCCCCAAGATCCTTCATAGCGAAACAAGATGATAGCCATACCTTAACCTCGTTAAGCATGGGGATGTTGTTTCCTATGATCAGTATATCATCCACATACAATATGAGGAATGATACAGCGCTCCCACTTGCCTTTCTGTAAACACACAGTTCATCTTCGTTTTGAGCAAAGCCAAACTCCTTGACTTTCTGGTCAAAGCGAATGCTCCACCTTCGAGATGCTTGTTTAGATCCATAAATGGACTTATTCAGTTTGCAAACCCTATTTGGATATTTAAAATTGACAAAACCATCAGGCTGAACCATGTAGACATCCTCAGTGAGTTGTCCGTTCAGGAATGCGGTTTTGACATCCATTTTCCATATCTCATAGTCATGGTATGCGGCTATGGTAAGCAATATCCTGATCGATTTGATCATGGCCACGGGTGAGAAGGTTTCGTCATAGTCAATCCCTTGGGTTTTAGTGAAACCTTTCGCAACAAGCCGTGCCTTATAGGTTTGCACATTTCCATGCATGTCAGTTTTTCTTTTAAAGATCCACTTTCTCCCTACTGCCTGAGAACCGGGGGGTAGCTCAATCAAGTCCCATACTTGATTGTCACGCATGGATTGCATCTCGGCGTTCATGGCTTCAAGCCATTTGTCAGATTCAGGATCTGACACAACAGCTTTGTAATTAGTAGGTTCGTCATCTGAGCCAGCTACTAATAGGACATCGGGACCTTCTAGATGCCAGAGGTATCTATCAGGTGCCTTGTGTGTCCTTTCTTCCTGCGAACACTTGTGTTTTGGTCTGATGGGGCGACAACCACTTGTTGGTCAGACCCAGCGATTGTCTCAGGGTTTTGTGTTTCTTGAACTTCTTCGAGATCCACTGGATCACTATTGGTTCCTCTGTTGAGAAACTCTTTCTCAAGGAACTTACCCTTCCTTTTGATAGAAACATTGTTTCCATCAGGATGGTAAAAGTAATAGCCGGTATTACGATAGTATCCGATGAAAATCATCTTTTCACCTCGAGGATCGAGCTTGTTGTTAGATTCGCTAGTGACATATGCTTCGCATCCCCATACCCTGAGGTAAGAAAGATTAGGAGAAGAATTGTGCCATATCTCATATGTGGTCTTATCCACTTTCTTAGTCGGTGCCAGATTTATTAGGCGAGCGGCGGTCAAGAGAGCAAAACCCCAAAAGGAGTGGGACAAGTTAGTCCTGCACATCATCGATCGAACAATGTTTAACAAGGTTCGATTTCTCCTTTGACTAACACCATTCAAATGTGGCGTACCGGGAGGAGTGGGTTGTGAAATAATTCCACAAGCCTTGAGATGATCGAGGAACTCGTTGCTAAGATACTCACCACCTCTATCTGATCGAGGTATCTTAATAGTTCGATTTAGTTGATTTTCTACTTCGTGTTGAAACTCTTTGAACTTGTCAAAAGTTTCGTGCTTATGTTTCATCAGATAGACATAAGCATATCTGCTATAGTTGTTAGGACCGATTTTCACTACGAGAATCTCGATCTTGAGCAAGAACATGTTCGGATGAGAAAAACTCAAAACAAATGAAGAAGATGATGATGATGAATCATAGATAATCAACATAAGAAGAAAGATGAACAAATCGAATGAATTCATTAATCGAAAGATTACAATCAATGAATCATGAAGAACACTCTCTCTCTAGAAATCCATGACTCACTCTATCTCTCTAGAATGGAAATCTCACACTCTACAAGAAAATCATCATCTCCACATTCGGAGACTCCTTTACTTGTAATGGGCACCCTCACTATATATAGTGAGGGTGACTAACAATAGAAATACATAACTGAATAAACGAAATTACAAGTAAAGTAAATAACATAAATTGATAATTAAATCAAAGCTGATTAAATTAATCCGAAGCTTGACTTGCTCGAACCGATCTTCCGTTGACTCTTACGTTGACCGTTGACCCGAGCGGTTGACTTTTCCAGAAAACGGTCTTCGGTCCAATCTGCAAGCCTCGAGCATCACAACCTAGTCTCTAAATCAATTCACATGAATTCTTCAGTCGAATGCTTCGGTAAACAGATTTGATGGCGTCAGTCACATTAATTTTTGTTCTAACAATTTCCCCCTTGACTGACGCTTTCAAATCTGTTCAACTGCTGAAGAATCGCTCTGTCGTACATCTTCAATGAGAAACTGATAAACCGGAGACAATCTGATGTAGAAATTCCCCCTCTGAATAAGCTTCTTTTGTTCTTGTTGCTCCAGTTCGAGATCCAAGTGTTCCGCTCACTCGGTTCACACGGTCGGGTACAATACTGAGAAAATGCTACATCTCGGTGTCCAAACCGCAACAAAATGAATCAGATGAACCAGTTAATCATCAAACATGCTCCAACTTCTGATAATCGACCCGATATCCAAATCCATAATAATTCCCCCTATTTCTTTAAATCTCCCCAAAAACATCAAGTCGGAAGCGTAAAAATGAGATGCGGAGAGTCGAACCGTCGCGATCGGTTGCCTAGAGAAACCAGATAAACAATCTTGAAATTGGACAATCTTGCGAAAAACCGGAAGCCGGATGCTGACAGTTGTGAATAATCCGTGTGACAGAGGTTGGATGTGAAAATTAAAATAAACTGCCAAATTTCTTCAATAAACGGTCATCCGAGAGATTTAATTGGATAAATTCCAATATTTAACTGAGATTCCAGTTAATCCGGTTAGTTGACGACAGCGCTGCATCCACTAAAAATAAACCGTGAGATATAACGAGAAAGCTGAGTAATTAACCGGATAATAAAGCTAACCCGTCAGTGATCGATAGCAAACGTTGCGCGACATCAATAAACGAGAACCCCAATAAATCAGAATAAATCCGAGACTAATAATAATTTTCACAATTCCGTTCGGGCGTTAACTCGTAAGTCTCGTTGAGAAACTAATAAGAAAATACCCGTGTTTGACGAAATATACGGAAAATTAATTAAATCAAATAAATTCCTCAAGAAAAACCTTAATCCATGTCTTTGAGTAACAACCAATCAGAATAGGCCATTAAATCTCATCCAACGCCTGAAAATGAGTCTAATCTACGGATCAGATCATAATCCGTGTGATTTCCTCATCAACCAATCAGAAATTAACAGCCAAAAGCATCCGACGGGTGAAATAAATTGGATCCAACGGCAGGAAGCTGTGATCCGCGTGAGAATGAATTGCGCCAATCAGAGCGCAACACTCAGCAGCTCTCAACGGATCTCTCTCATCTGGTGGGGACCACGAGCCTTATCATGCAACCAATGGGAGATCGCCAGCTTCTAAAGAGCAACGGCTCTTTCCAACAGTGGGTCCCACAGCACATTCATAGCCACCAATGAAAAGTAGACAACAACAAAGGCTGTCTGGCGTTGAGCGACAATAGGAGAGAGAAACCATTCTCCTGCGACCAATCCTGGTTTGCCACATCAGTGTCCTCTTTCTAAAAACGCGTATAACCCCTGCAAACCCTAAAATGACCGGAATTACGAACACCTCGCCGGAAAAGCGTGCACAGCTCATATCTTCGCGAATACTCAACGAAAATTGAAGATGTTTACATGCCTGAACTCGTAGCTCAATGCTCTACAACTCTGGACGTTCAAAACTTTCTGAAACAAACTCGAACGAAAACCCAGCAACAAGTCCGCTAACCCGTTCAAGTCCGCTAAGCTTACTAGAAGTTCGCTAAGAGGCTTGAGAAGTTCGCTAGGGACTGAAGTTCGCTAAAGCCAACTGAAGTTCGCTAAGCAGAACTTCAAGTTCGCTAAACCTGATTCAAGTTCGCTAAGACAAACGTTAAGTCCGCTAAGACTTATGAAGTCCGCTAAAGATGAACAGAAGTTCGCTAAGCCCATGAGAAGTCCGCTAGGACAATCTTCATACCTTCAAAACAGTTAGAATAATCTGGAAAAATGATGAACACTAAGAACATGAAGAACACATACACTTCAATCCTTGAAACAATCTCGAAAATGAAAGGAAACGAACGATTCTTGTCACAAATATGTTGTAGAACGTGTTATGGCCACTCACACATCCAAAACAGCAGCAAAAACCAATCGATTCAACCCCCAAAATCTGGAAATCTTCAAGAACACGAAGAACACACACTTACACCGTCAGTGTGTGTTTTTCCAGATCCGCTCAAACCGTTGAGATTCAGACGAAACGGATGCTTCCAATGGATCTGGAATGCATTTTCCACTGAGAATCATACCTCATTTCATCCGAAAACATGAAGAATCGCCCAGAAAATGAAGAATCAAGCTCCAAAATCTTCAAAAACTCCAAATACGGGAAAACCCCAAAGTTACGAAAAAATGAGCTCGGATCTTCATTTCTCCACCAGATCTGAAGATGTAGAACATGAAATAACATCAAGATGAAGTCAATGGACCCAGATCTAACATCCAAAACATCAAATCTGTCCAGAATCATCCAGAATGAAGGAAAAATAAGAAAAAGTCTCTAAAAAAATAAGTTTTCTCATCTTCACCATTCAAGCTCAAAATCCAGATTCGAGTGACCAGATTCACGGTGAGATGAATCTGATCGGTACCCGCTCTGATACCATTTGTTAGGACCAATTTTCACTACGAGAATCTCGATCTTGAGCAAGAACATGTTCGGATGAGAAAAACTCAAAACAAATGAAGAAGATGATGATGATGAATCATAGATAATCAACATAAGAAGAAAGATGAACAAATCGAATGAATTCATTAATCGAAAGATTACAATCAATGAATCATGAAGAACACTCTCTCTCTAGAAATCCATGACTCACTCTATCTCTCTAGAATGGAAATCTCACACTCTACAAGAAAATCATCATCTCCACATTCGGAGACTCCTTTACTTGTAATGGGCACCCTCACTATATATAGTGAGGGTGACTAACAATAGAAATACATAACTGAATAAACGAAATTACAAGTAAAGTAAATAACATAAATTGATAATTAAATCAAAGCTGATTAAATTAATCCGAAGCTTGACTCGCTCGAACCGATCTTCCGTTGACTCTTACGTTGACCGTTGACCCGAACGGTTGACTTTTCCAGAAAACGGTCTTCGGTCCAATCTGCAAGCCTCGAGCATCACAACCTAGTCTCTAAATCAATTCACATGAATTCTTCAGTCGAATGCTTCGGTAAACAGATTTGATGGCGTCAGTCACATAAATTTTTGTTCTAACAATAGTCATCTATGAAAGATACGAAATAGCGTTCACAATTTCTCGTTTCGGTCCGAAAGGGCCCACACACATCAGTGTGTATAAGTCCTAACAGATCATTAGCCGTTCACCAACATGTGTGAAGGGTGACTTGGTCAGTTTACCAGATAAGCATGATTCGCATTCTCCGAAGGTATCTGCATCAGTGGATTCGAGAATCCCTGTAGATTGAAGCTTCTTAATGCGAGCTTTGCTTATGTGACCTAGTCGATGATGCCACAACGAAGAATCGTTATCAACCTTGTTTCGTTTAGAAACATGATAGAGTTGATCTTGCGTTTGAACAATTATCTCATATATACCATGTCGAGGTTTAGCCTCGAAATAAAAGATATCGTTAAAGTAGGTAAAAATGGAATTTCCATTAAACTTGTACTTAAAACCTTGTTCAAACAGGGAAGAGACAGAAATAATGTTTCTGGACAATCCAGGAGCATATAAACAGTTATCTAGAGTAACTACAAGACCGGTAGGACATGTAAGAGAATATATGCCGGTAGCCAAGATCGGGACTCTTTTGCCATCACCAAGATGAGCTCCATACCGCATTGTTCTATATTCTTCCACTTCTCAGGTTCCTGCAAAACATTTACAATGTGAAAACCACATCTGGTATCAAATACCCATGCATTGGAGGAAACAGTGAAAAGCTCAATAACATTTATTGACATACCTGATGAGCAACCCTTACCGGGGTTTCTAGTCATCTTGATCTTAGCAAGGTAGACGGGGCAGATACGTTTCCAGTGGCCCATCTGATTACATTCAAAGCATTGACGCTCCTGAGGAGGAGGCGCCAATGATTTCTTGCCCTTGGTCTCTTTGACCTTGTTCTTGGTCTTGGTGATACTTGTATCAGCAACTCTGAGCACAGTCGGTGTGGTCCTGATCTTGACATTTGGAAACAATGTCAGAACCTCATCTAAAGTCTGAGCCGAGCAATTTACCGCATGCAAGCGATAATGCTCGGGTAAAGATCCGAGGACTACATCAAGAGCCATCCCCTTAGGAATGGAGTAGCCGAGGTCGATCAGTCTATCGCGATACCCCTTCATCATCATGACATGATCATAGGCAGAGGAATTAGGCGACATGTGGCAGTTCACAAAATGTTGAAGTGCCCTACATCGTTCACCCCTCTGGCTCAACTCAAACATATCTTTGAGTTTTCTCATGATCTCATACGCTCCCATGTCGGTAAAGTTATACCGAAAATCCGGTGTCATGCTAGATAATATAAGCTCAGTGACTTCCCTAGAGTCCTCACTGTGCTTCTGGATTTCCATCCGCGAGCGGTCGTTTAGCATGTAAGACGGCGTGCTCGGGATGGGTCGGTCAAGAACATACAGCTTTCCAAAAAGCTTCAAGATGTTCCTCAGGAGGGTTTGCCATGACAAGAAGTTCGTCTCAGTGAATGGGTCCAGAGATACCATTGATGTGACATCCGAGAATTTCAAGGTTTACTTCCGTTAGACAATTCCGTTAGTTACGTTATAAGTGTTAACTTAGTAACTAATGCTTAACTAGGCCGAATACGTCCACATCCTTTGGTTGATCACCGAACCCGTCCATATGTGTTTATTTATTGAATTGACTCTATGAGGAAGTATGTGCAACATGTTTGTTGATTAATTGTGTAATTGTGTGAAACTCATGAACCGTACTTATCTTGCTTAGAATGTGAAATTGACCACTTTTGGTAACCAGCGAAACTACCGGGCGAAACTATAGTGTCGCCCGGCAGTCTATTGGCTCACTCGTGATCAGAGCCAGTTTCGCCTGGCCAGCGAAACTGCCAGCGAAACTAGGCCCTGATATATAATAACATAAAACCCTAGTTGCCTCATTTTTGCACCATTCTCTCCAAAACACACACACACACTCTTGGAATTCTGGTCAGTCGAGAAACACAACAAAACATCAAGATCTCAGCCTCAAGACAACATCCATTCGATTCCTTGATCGAATCGTGAGTCCCAAAACCTCTCTTTATGCCTTTTCTTTGAGTTTTCTTAAAAAGCATGCTTAAACTTTCATGAAACTGCTTGATCTGCTAGTATGTTGCTTAGGGATGTTAGATCTGTTATAAAGTTTGCAACTTTACGTATGAAATCCAACCATGATAGAGATTTATGCCATTTTAGTCAATTTAGGGTTTTAAATGTATTTTGGTGATTGGATGATGAAAATACATGAATAAGGTGTCTAAACTGCTTTTATGATGTTGGTAATTGACTATGCATGCTAGATAATGAATTACATGTAATATGGAAGCTGTTAGATTGATTTTTAGGCTGATCCGTAAGTTTTTCGCGACCAGCGAAACTGTCATGTTCTCTGGGCGAAACTGTCCAGCGAAATTATGCATATCTTCAACCAGCGACACTATGCAGCGAAACTGCAGTGTCGCCGGGTAAACCAATCAGACCAGCTCGAGCGAATCTACCGAGCGAAATTCCCTGAACGAAAGTTCAAACCAGTTTCGGGCGAAACTAGGCTAGCGAAACTGTGCCAACAGTTTCCAGCGAAACTAGCCTAGCGAAGCTGTGTCATCGGGTATTGCCTAGCGAAAGTGCTGCCCGTGCACACAGCGAAACTGACTAGCGAAACTGCTAGCGAAACTGAGACCAGAATCCAAACTTGTGCAATTTGCTTGAATGTTATGCCATGACTTACATGATTATGCCATGATGGTACATGCTTTGATTTCTGATATATATGAACCCTTGTTTATGATCAACCATCGGTGTCGTGTGTCTGTATGTCGAGTCATAGTTCCAACGTGCTATGTTATGGGCCATAGTGACGTTAAGTAAAGATTAGACACAAAACTAATACTTAAGACCTAAATGTGTTCATAGGTCTTCGATAAGCAATACTTGGATTATTAGCAAGTGTAGCAGTGCAACCCAAGGTGAGTGTCACTAACCCGATTACCGTGAACCCGTTTGGGTCACACCGAATAACTAAATGAAAAACAATGCTGACAACCTCGAGAGTGCTATGCACCTCCCTGATGAACTTGAAAACCTGGAGTGCGCGGCACCCACTTGATGAACTTGAAGTGCTTTATGGGAAGCACTTGTGAATTACTTAAACAACTATTTCTGAAACAAAACTGAAAACACTTTTGAGATTCATGAGAATCCAGCAAACCCTTTTAATATGGCTAGTGTAGGTTAAAGTCTAAACCACATGATATCACATGATTTCTAAGGATGCCTTGAAACTTAAAAGTCCTCAACTAAATTGTACCATTAATTATAAAGCGAGGGGATGTTGGGTAGATCTACTGGAGTTTGACAAACTCCGCCCCGTGGCACGGGGAGTGCACGGAGGTACAATATCAGCCTATCTGACCGTGATCCCGAGAGGACACGGGGGAGGCAAAACCGCGATGACGTAGGTCCGCAGAACTGATGGCACGGCCACTACAATAATTTATGGTCAGCTTTGGTACAAACTTCCTTAGTGCATGGAACAACGGATTAGCTACCCGCGATATCGGTTGAGCACTTTAACTATACAAGACTAGTACATACCCGATAACGTAGGTTACGGACAATACTTTTACTAAACCATAATAATATGATTTTGATTATCACAAGCATTGCTTTTCACAAATAAATTGTATGTAAGAATACGTTTACACGATTATGATTTATGAGACCGGGCCACTGCATGACAAGCCCACTGTGAACTCACCAACCGTTAGGTTGACACTTGCGTGGTTTAAACTTTTGCAGATCGCTGAAGAGTATCCGGAGCAGGTTGACATGGCACAAGAAGATGTTTATTTTTATTTAAACTAAACTTGGGAATTTAAAACAATGTTCATGTAAAGCACGTGGTTAGTGCTAAAGATAATGTTTTTCCGCTGCGTCCTGTTAACTGTTTTTATTAATAATGTTTGGACTTTACTCTGATTTGTTTAGTATTTGTAACTAATGGTTGTGGTCCTGGTCTGGTCGCACCCCTTAACGGTATAAACTCCGTTAGTGGTTAAATTGGGGGTGTGACAATTGAACTTAGAGGAACTGTGTTTTCAATAGCCTTCTGAAATAATGCAAAGTAATTTTAAATTAGTATTTTCGGTGTAAACCATTTTCTTATATAAATTGGTAAGATTTATTAAATAAGAAAATTGAGAATTCGATTAGACGATTTTACTTGAGACCGCCAAATGAGCCTCAGGAGCAAACTTGTGTAACCAAACTGACAACGGTTGTTAATCGCGAAGTTACAGTCACGACTCTCGTTTATGAGGCCGCATAATATAATAAATTATATTTTGCGATACGTTTAGCCTCATCCATGCCCAATTTGTCTATATACATTTATAGTGCGGTGTTGAAATACTCCAACACTACAATCATACATAAAGAAAACGATAGTAATCCCAAATGGTCGATGTGGCTGGCACGGTGTTGAAATACTCCAATGCCCCCACCCTGGAAGGTACCCTCGGCACCAAGTGCGGTGTTGAAATACTCCAACACTAATGCTCCGGTCAATACGTTCCAAATTAGACTTGATTTTGGACGGCATGAACTATCAATTTTTATTTACCGGATAGGGATATTAAAACCAATTTTAATATTTTAGTGATCGTTAGACACAAACGATAAATCCTATCATCACTCGGGACAATTAATTTATATCACCTATTTAAAATATCTAAGTGTCGCGAATGGTCAATTGTGTGTTAACGGTATAATGGCATGCTCTTACTAGAGCCATTTAGCAAGACCAATGGGTCATGATAATATAAAGGTGAACAACCACAAGGAAGGCAACTCGGTGCGTTCGTGGATCCGGTTCAACTCCCACTAGCCTTCAGACTCCTTTTGGCGAGTGTCCGATCTTCGGTCTTGGTTTTTACAAAATTTAAATTTTAGTAACAACTTAGTAAACCTAGCTCTATTACAATTTTAAAACCCGAAAACAGCGGGTCCACTAAAACTAAATAAAGATACAACTGGGCCAACAATTGGGTCAAATCAGAGAAAAATAAAACGCGCCAAACATATAATTAAATTAAAGGGGTCGGCCGTAACACACAATTAATTAATTAGAATTAATCAAGTAATTCTGTTCGCAATTTGGAAATTTATCGAAATTGCGAACCACCGGTTACAAAAAGACCGGTTCAGATTTACGCGCGGTGATCGTGGCTCTGATACCACTGTTGGGTTTTACAGTGGGTATCCGGGTTGCCCATTTTAATTTTTACCGAATAAATTAACGAGTCAATTAATCAAATTAATTGCGCAGTGGAAATAGAAGTTTTACAACGCGAATAACGTAAAAACCGTAGACAGGATCTGATCACCGTGTACGCGTAAATACAGGAAAAATTAAATCGAACAATCTAAACAATTTAGATATACCTTGGCCGAGTCCGACCAACCGTTCAAGACACCGGGGATCGACGAACTGGCACTAGGGCAAACGGTAACGCCCGACTCGAATCTGCGAGTCATGTCTTCAACCTACTTTGAAGACGGCATCTCGGGCACCACAGACGCGTTCATCTCATGAACGGGCGGTGGTGGCGGTAACGAAACCATGCTATGTATCATAGCATTCCAGTCGAACGGTTCCGTCGTGCATGGCGATGAAACCGATGCAATATCGATTTCGTCCGAAACACGTGGAAGCGACGAACGTAATGGCGTGACGGCGGCGGCATACAATGGCGCCGACCACTTAGGGTTTTCACCCGGTTCGACGGTCGCGGCACGAGACGGTTCAAACAACGGTCTCGATGGCGCGGGTAAAGCGAGAACCACCTCGCGGTGGTCCTCGCCAAAAATCTCGGCAGCAACGGCAGCACGGGCCGCAGCAGCGGTGGCGGTGGCGGCGGCCCTCTCATCGGCGGCGGTGGCTCGGGCGGCGCCGGCGGTGGTTTCTGGCTTCATGGCGGTGGCAATCAAACGAGGGTCTCGTTTCACCATCGTGCTCGTCGGAAAAAGCGACGGAGTGAAGGTGGTTGTTGCGCCGATCGGAGAGGGGGAGGGGCGGCGGTCGCGAGGGAGGGAGAGAAGGGAGAGGTTGCGATTAGGGTCTCCTAATCCCTCCTCTTCCTTATATAATTTTTGATGGCTTCTTTGGCAAGCAAAGCCCATCTCACGATTAAATCCCCTTAACCCAATGATTCTACTAGTCCGTTAACCGTTAACGACTAGGTTATCATTCGCCAACAATTTTCGTAAACATTTTACGACTTATGGTTTCGTTACGATAAATAAATAACTATTTATTTATTTAAATCCGTTGGATAATTAATTAACCGGTAATTAGATCTTTTAGTTCGTTGACACCGGTGTAACCCTTACGGTCAAAACCGGGTCGGTTACGCTAAGGGTCGGGTCAGGACATCTAATATCCAACCATGTCTTGCTATGAATATATAACTAATCGCCTATCTTCATACCTTGAGGCCTTGTGCTCTGTAAGGGATCAAATGAAAGAAATGGCGAAGAAGGTTAATGAAGAGAATCGACCAGTTGTTCCTAAAAATCACAGAGATAGGTTTGCTGAGATTTTAAGAGCCAATCAGCCTATTGATGGAAGCACAAAACTTCCTGGTGGTATTAAAAACAAAGGACGTGGCTCTCATAAAAGAACTAAATCAAAGAAGGAACAAGCGAGTAGTCACGCTGGTAAAAGGAGCAGGAAGTGCTTGGTTTGTGGGCTCCCTGGCCATGATAAAAGGACATGTAAAAGTAAAAAAGTTGGTTCAGATGATGAAGATGGTGAACAGTAGATGCAGTTGCGTTATTTTATAAATAACATGTTTTTTTCAGTTGCGTAATTTTGTAAATAACATGCGTTATTTAATGATAGTGAATATTCAATTATGCTTTTTCATAACTTGCGTTTTTTGTATACCGCATGCGTAATAACAAATGCGTAATTGTGATAATAGTTGCGTTATTCTTTTAGTTTTTTATGTTTTGTTTTTTAGAGAATTTGTGCATGTTTTGTTTATGGTTTTTGCGTTTTTTTCAACAGGACTTTTTTTTTTGGAAAGTCAAGGGTGATCGATATATTTTCATTAGAATGTAAACATTACATTTTTTGAAAATAAAGAACATTGGAAACTAAAATGCATTACACTAGAAATTATCGATCCCTTTCAATCCCTTTTGCTTGCGTTTGTTTTTTTCCAGTGTTTGATGCAGCAGTTCCTTGACCTTCTCAGCTATCTCAGTGTCCAACCTAATTTGGTCAGAAATATAGGCAGCAGCATTGTCAATGAAGTTTGTTCTATCTTCTGGAATGAGCTCGCTAATGAGGCTCATATCATCCCTGACGTTATTTGATGTCAATATTGTTAGCCGCCCTTTGGAGTTCCTTGATACTTGATCCATTAGCTTGTGATGGAGAAGAGGAAGAAGCCATCGTTTTGTGTTTTGATGATTTTTTGTGTTTACAGTATAGAAACGGTGGTTTTAGGGTTTACCTTTTCATTTGTCTGTTTATATACCCGGTGCGTTATTTTATTATTTATTTAATATTATTTTAAATATATTTTTTTAAAATAATTTTAATGTTTTCTCTAGACCATCCGATTTTAGAATTAGGGTTTTCTACCTCTTAATATAGTGGATTTGTGTTATTTTACAGTTTTTGTTTTTGAGTTGAATGAAATATAGAATAATACATATATATATATATATATATAATATCCCTTCGCACGCATCGCATGCAAACGGGCCTTTGTATAATAACTTTCCCCTATATATATATATATATATATATATATATATATATATATATATATATCTAAACTATATAATAAACAAAAAGTTTGATCCTACTTTAATTAGTAAAAAAGGACATTTGTCATCACCACAAATTTTTGGATTAAATCTAAGTTTAAATAAATAATTATCTAAATACTAAATTTCCATATTAGAGTTTAATTAGTTTAAACTTTTAATAAGTAATTATCCAATTAATAATTATTAAAATAAAATTTTTTATATTAAGGTTGGTAATTATCCAAATACTAAATTTTAGTATTAAGGTTAATATTTTATTCAAGATAATTTTTTTATTGCTTATTTATTATATTTTATTAAAATAATATATTTTATTGCATATACTTTAGTACATTAATATAATACTTATAATACTTTATTCATAATAATATTTTAATTAAATATTATACATGTAATATAAAATATTTTATTCCATTATCATCTATTGTTATAAAATGAAAGTTTTTGGACACGTTTCATTCTCACATTCAACCCCATAATAATTTTTTCTTTTAAATCATCCCCTCTTATTTTTAGTTTTTGTATTTCCATGGCAATAAATAAAAAATATTAATTGTATGGATAATCACCTACCTAATTAATCAATTATTTTTTATTTTCATGACAATAAGTAAAATATATTTATTGTAAGGATAATCAACCACCCTAATTAATCAATTATTTGTATTTCCAAGGCAATAAATAAAATATATTTATTGTAGAGATAATCACTAGCATAATTAATTAATTATTTTAATAAAATCTTTTTTTATTTTAAAAAGAAAAGTTTTAGATATATATTTTCGACTATAATTTACTAAATTACAGTTTAAAAAGTTCCATAACATTTTTATCGCAGCCGTGCGATGCACGGGGTATCAAAAACTAGTATATATATATATATATATATATACTACTATATAATGTATATTCATCAAGTGTCTTAAAATTAAGACGCTTACAAGTGAGGAAGCAACATGTACAAGTAATCAAAGCAATTAAAAGTTTAAGGTACCAGATTTCGGAAAGCTTACCCATCCGTCCCTTTCATCCTTCAACCTGCTTAAAGAATCCCTAATTCAAAATACATCTGAAATCCACAGACGTGCAGGACCAGATTTTGGAAAAGGGATCATCTATTTGATCTTGAGGTGCAGGGAATCTCCTCTTTAAGAGAGATTCTTCTCTTGCTTTTGATCTTTAAAGTCGAAGCTATCCATTTTAAGATCATATTTGTTTTATTTTGATGGAAACCAGAGAAATTTCTGACGACTTTATCTCTTCTGTCACCTGCTTGCCTGAAAACAAAAACAAATTTCGTTTTTCCCTTTGGTTTTGTGATTGATATCAAATTTGAAATTTCAGACGACTTTATCTCTTCTCTCACTTGCTTACCTGAAAACAAAAGAGCAATCCCCAAGTCCATTTCCACCCTCTAGATCTGGAGAAAACGAAAAAAAGAGAAAACAAGATTAGCAGATTGAAGGTAAGTCGATTCGATTCCAACGATTTTCCATCATCTTCATGACCCATGAACCAACGGGCCAGAGATCTCAAGTCTGACGCTTAGAATCACTGAATCGCCGGATGTCATTCTTAAAGAGAGGTTCGTTTTCCTTTCTTATGGGGCTAAATACTTTGTTGATGTTCTTGATTTTTTTATAGGTTTGCAGCTTCGTTAGGTTTTCCTTTCGTTCTATCTTTTTCGATTTAGGGTTGTTGTGATTCTCACAAGTAAAGGTTTTTAGTCAGGTTCTATCTTTTTCGATTTGGGGTTGTTAATCTACTTTGCACAACGGTTTCTCATTCATCTGTGTCGTTTATTACTGCTTTGATTCCGGTTATAACTTGTACTTTTCTAATTTTGAGACAAATTGGAGGCACTAAACTCATGAAAGTTTCCACCTGTGTTAAGTTGTACAGATAAAATTTTATGAGACTCAAGATGAGTATTCTCAAAGCTGTGAAGATGATTCAACCATGAAAGGTATAAATGTCCATCTCAAAGCTCTTCTTTTTATTCATTATTTTAGTGTTGCAGATTTGTTTCAGTTGGAAAAAATATTGTTTTCATTTTATAATTTTGCACCAAAGGCTAAAAAATTGGTATGTTGAAACCCCCAAAGGGTAAGCATCTATGCTTGTAGTATTTATGTTGTTTGACATTTATTTAAATCATTATATATTTTTAATCTGTAAGGAATGAGCCTCCTTAAAGAGTTCATCCAAGCTAGACGTCACTTTACTTAAGCGCTTATTGATGGTTGTGTATGTTTTAAAATAGGGAAGGTTGTTATGTCCAGGCAAATATTGTTTGTTGGTTGATGTTGCTCAAAACTTTCTACCACATTTACTGTTACTAAGCAAGCTAGCAGGGTTAACCATGATTAATATGCATTTTAGGCTGGTGAGGGTGTATAAAGTTACATTTGTAGAGGTGTTGAAATGTTTGAAGGATTGGATAATAAATCTTAATTTTGCACTCGATGGTTTTATAGGGCGAAGGGTATGTTAAACTACATCCCAACAAGCTTAGTTAAATTTAATATTTCATTGTTTGATTTTGGTATGTATATTTCTTTCTGAAATAAAAGATGATAGTCCTCTTGACTGCCTTTTGAAAAAGTTGTAAATTGTGCAGGTTCCTTTAGAGATTTTCAAATCAGTTTGCTATGTTCATCTAACTTTTGTTGGGCGTTGTATGTGGATTTTGGTACTACAAGGGCTAAGCTTTCATATGGGAATTACTATTGTGATGTATTTGGTGCCATTTTCATGCTTACCAAAACTAATATACCCTTTTTCTAAATTTATTACATCATAGTCATTAATAATAAATTAATTAATTCTCATTATACGTATGCATAGACTTTCAGAAATGTGCTCCACCGTGGTGTGCGTAGTTTATCTAGATAATTTTGAAGTCCTTTCAAATCTAGCCATTTGAATACATATTATTATGCGTAGTGGGATGTCTTTTCTTTTTTATGCTTTTTCTTAATTTTTAACCATGTTTTGTTGTAATATATTTCGAAGATTGGGCTAATCATTAAATTTTGTTAATTGGATTGCTTATTTAGCTAAAGACCGAATGAAGCTGGCAGCATGAGCTTCTGTGAAATCCCGGTTGAACTTAGGTGACATCTTCCTAGATTTTGAGTAATGGAATTTTTTTCCTAAGTTAAGACACATCTTCTACTGAATTTCAACATTTTATTTTAAACTCAATTCTTTAAGTTTATACGTAATTCATTGGTGATTTTTGTTCAATATCATCTCTTGATGATAAACCCAATTGTTACAGATAATTGTTGTTTTTCTATAAACACATTCTCTTACATGCAGGGAACACTCCTTGGCCTTCATCAAACTCTAAAGTCAGAGAACATCACGAGCCTAAACGATCTATTATTATTTTACAGGTCCGTAGCATTTATTTTATTTGCCCTTGTTCGATCGTGGATGAAGTTTGTCGAAGATTTCCCAGTTCATCCCTCTATATGGTACTGCTTGGCTCCATACCTCAATTTCATCTTGAACTATTAGTGTTTTATATTGTGTGGTTATTATATTCAAGAAGCAAGAACAGTAACAGTAAGATTGAACAAATTCTCCTCAAGAAATATTATCATCTGGTATAGTTTTTGATGTTTGTAACGGGTCAAAGCTAAAAGATCAACCAACTCTTTTTTAGAGTGGCAAAATGTGTGGGTTGAGTAGCGGGTCAAAATGAATAGTTTTTGTGGTTTTGAATAATGATTTTTAAGGTTTTATGGATTGAAAAAAACTTGTTAGAAGTATTTCCTCTTGAAACTTGCCTTTCGATGTTCTTTTTCCTTCCCTTTTTTAGTTCAAAGGTTATGACATGTTTTTTTTCTGAGAGAATAAGCATAATATAATGTGTTAAACATGTTTTCTTGCCGAGATTACAAGACTGTTTTAGGCAGGTATGGAGAATATGCCTTCACTGTTTCAGGGATCAATTGTAAACCAGTATTAGTCAGGTGTTAAGATAATTTCATTATGTATACATATTTTAGAATATTAAGAATCCTAACATATGAACGAACCTATAATTGCAGCAAAAACATCAGGAAAAAACTGCATTAAAAACTACATATAATTGCAGCAAAAAACAACATTAAAAAATACATAAAATAGCAGGAAAAACTGCATCAAACTTCATTAAAAACAGTAGCAAAAACTGCTTAAAAAAACAGCCACTTACCTTGAATCTTTTGACCCGCTTAGGATGTAACACAACCTAAAATGACCCATTATTTGTGCAGGTTGAAGAACAAGTGTTAGCTGCTGTATTTTGTTTTAATTGATGAAGATGATCACAACTCAAACAAAACCGTTCAACAATGAATGATGCTTCTGAGCTTGAAGAACATCCGAGATGGTACGAGCACATCATAAGTTTTATTAATTATATACCTTTAGGAAATTAAGAATCAGTTGTTGAGTAATTTAGTACTAGATATTACTTCTGAGCTTGAAGAACATCCGAGACGGTACGAGCACATCATAAGTTTTATTAATTCTATTCCTTTAGGAAATTAAGAATCAGTTGTTGAGTAATTTAGTACTAGATATTAGTTTTTCTTGATATGTCTTATAGGTGATGTTTGGAATCCATAAGTAAAGAGTTTGAACTTGTCACTTCTACTTAAATTTTCTTTTATCACTGTCTACATTTAAATCATATTAATATGTTTCACTATTCAGGTACGATGCACACTCTGACGATGAACATGAAATTTGGAGAATCATATTGGAATTATTGAACCAGTTGCATGGTTTTGATTCAAGAGGTGATGTCAACAAAATTGAAAGCCATAATAGGTTGTGTAATTCCTATTTTTTATTTTTTGGAATTTATTATTTTTTTTTTCAATTTTTCTTCATTTTTTTGTTCTGTGTCCCTAAAACCTTCTTGAACTCTTAGGTGGTGTTTTGGGAGAATGAAGCATGTGAATTGGAAAGATTAAATTTGAAGCTTTCACACTTAGATATATAGCTAAATTTTATCAAAGTAGTATATATATATATTTTTCTTCATCGCACCTTGTTTCAATCTTATATACATTCATAATGCAGTTCATATGATTTTTAGGTATGCTATTGTATTTTCAACTTTGTGTGATTTGAGAACTATTTGTATGTTAGGATTTAAGAAATCGTGATCAATGAAATTTGAGAACTATTTGTATGTTGGGAGGTGGTTCATGGATTGAACCAAGGTTTTCATGACCTGATCGATCGGGGAAACCGGTTTAATAGGGAACCGAATTCTTAATCGGTTTGGCTCAATAGGTTTGAACTGTTTAAACCAGACGATTATTCTTTAAACCGCGCCGTTCTTGCGGTTTAGGGTTCCAACCGTTTACCCAGTTCCAATGTCGGATTGAAATTTACAAGACATTTATTTTTTTTACTTGAACTGTGTGTTCGTTCCTTATTTTTCTTAAGAATAAGAATATCGTTGAACTACAATTACCATTTAACTAGCAAGACATTTGTTGTCGAAAAACTTCTTTTAAACTTAAAATGCAAATTAGGTTCAAGCACCACATTAGTTGTTGCCTTCACTGAATGCGTGTGAATCACATTATAAATTGTCATCAGGATGTATCACGCTAACAGAAAAGAATACCACGATGTAAATTGTCGCGTCGCCGTAACGTGCGAACAACTGGCGAATAACCAACTATAAACTGTCGCCGCCGCAACGCGCGGGCACACGGCTAGTATATATATATATATATATATATATATATATATATATATATATATATATACTTATATATATATATACTATAATATAAAGCATATTGATCAAAGTGGCACAATTGTAATTTTTACCGTCTTAATTTTAAGACGCTTACCTCTTTAGCTATATCACTGCGCATCGATC
This sequence comes from Deinandra increscens subsp. villosa, assembly GCA_039602395.1. Taxonomy (NCBI): domain Eukaryota; kingdom Viridiplantae; phylum Streptophyta; class Magnoliopsida; order Asterales; family Asteraceae; genus Deinandra; species Deinandra increscens. The sequence continues at coordinate 74,481,933 of JBCNJP010000010.1, read as the reverse complement.
CATCGTTTCCCTCCTTTTATTACCATATCCGGTGTTCCTCATCAACGAAGATCCACAGTACCTCATCGACGATTACTTTTGAAAGGCGTAATCCAGCTTGCTTTTGCAGAGAGAATCAGGGAATCTCTTCTTTAGGAGATCTGCGCAGCTGTTTAGCCTAAAACAAGTCCCCACTAACCCTAATTTTGGTAAAAATTCTATACTCTGCCCTAATTCAAACATTGATTTTGAGAATGCAGACCACAGAGACGCGAAATCGGAAATGCAGAGCCACAATCGTCCTTTTTGAAGAGAAGAAAATTGGGCGGTGAAATTGATTTGAAATTTGAATACAACTTCAAAAGCACGCATCTATAATCTGCATATCGTTCCTTCTCTCTCTTATTGGGTATCAAAAATACACATTTGTCCACTGGTTAATCAAGCACGGAAGAAGGGAAAAGAGTAGGAGCGCTTTCAGAAGAAGGTGATGAACATCAAGCACGGCGGTATCATTTCTCTAGGAATCTGTTAATATGACTGTATCTGATTTTTGTTGAATTTCATATGTTGAAAATCGATTCGATTGGAAATGTTGTGATTCAGGATAATTGATCTATCAATATTCGTTTAACAAGAGAAGAAGATATAAAAAAATTTGTGTTTGCTCAAAGGCACAAGAGGTATGGTGTTTTAGATGCATTTTTACTCACAATTGTTTTGATTTCTCTATTTTATGTCATCATTCACAAACTAGCCTTTGCAATCCTGACTAAAAATGTTCATGTCCATTACTATTGTATCAAATTTAAATGTCAAATTAAGTATTTGGTCAAAGTGTTTCTTTTCTCTTATGATGATTTACTTATTTGATTCGAGAACATATAAACCAATGTACCAACCAATGATTTATATATTTTGTATGCTTCCATGGTCTCAATGTTTTGTTTGTTAATATGAATTCTTTCTCTAATTAGATTTTGATTATTTTAAAAGGTGAATGTTCCTAAGACCAAGAAGACTTACTGCAAGAACAAGGAATGCAAAGACCATACCTTGCATAAGGTGACACAATACAAGAAGGGAAAAGATAGCTTGGCTACACAACTAGTGTTTGTTCATATTGTTGTTGATAAGTTTCTTTTTTAATAAATTTCAGGTACGTATACATTGATTCGTGATGTTTCTGGTCTTGCTGAAAAGATACAAAGCTTTCTTTATGTAGGTGGTTATATCCGGAACTCATTAAGTCTTTAAGGGCATTGTGAGGTGATATTTTCTTCATGTACTCGATCTGTGTAGTTGATTTTCTTCCTGTACTAGATATGTGTAGATTTTCTTCCTGTACCCGAATTGTGTAGATGATTTTTCTTTTCATATTGTTCTTCTGGTTAGGTTTATGGTTTCCGTTTGTTATGATTTACTTATGGTCCTTTTTTGATGGTGTCCCTTTTGCAGGTATACATCTAGAATCTTCAACATATTTTGGCATAAAGTACCCAACGAGTTATGACATAAAACACATTTTTGATTCTTCGGCCTCACTGTTCGTTTGCATTTGTATGTATCGAGGTTTACTTTCATGTCTATGCGTATTTTGAAGTTTTTATTTTCTTAAAGACTCCTTATTTCTGTTTTGGGCATTTAAATTTGTGTTATGGACCTTTGTAAGCTAACATTAATAGTTTCTTGGTTACCCTGAATATGACTAAAAAACTGTGTTTAATAGCATATTTGAGAAACAATAATCATGGTTTTTTTACTGTATGTGGTCAATACCAGATTTGAGAAATAAAAAGTTTCTTTAAAATAATTAATTAGTGAGGTTTGGGTATTTTAGGAAAGGGTGTTCGTGATTAATGTAAGCTTTGCTGCAATGTAATGTTAGGTAAATAATATGTTTTAGCTATGAGTTAGTGGTAGTTTTCTGAATGGATAGTATATAACAGATTGTATGTAATTCACTGTCATAATTTCTTTGATTTGGGACAAAGTTGGGATGGGCGGTGGAGGCATAGAAGTGGAATGGCCGATTCAGAGGTAAATCTTTCATAATTTAAATCTGTAATTTTTTCACTAACATTTGTATATAGGGGTTAGCATCCTGAATTTCACTATAAATCTGAACTCCGAGGTTATGATTCAGAGGTATTCACCTTCTCCATATTTTCTTAAAAACGCTGAGTTCTTTTTTATTCATGCTTTCTTCATTTTCATCAAAATATTATGTATCATGGTTTTTAATTCTTCCATTGGTTCTTGTGAGCTCAGTTTGACTATTTAAAGATCTTGGAAATTCAGGAGAAAATTAACAATATCAGATGGTGTTTTTTATCCTTGCAGACTTGCAGAAAGCCTGATCACAATGAAACAGTTGAGGATGGTTAATGCAGCCTTTCAAACGAATTAAATAAATATTGTCAAGGCAATAGGTGATCTGAACTTACATGTAGTTCTTATACTTTTCTATGAAATAATAAAATTGTTTATATTTAGCAACTACTATAATAAGAGTTTTTTTCCTCCTCCAGCTCACATTCATACCATTTGCTAAAGCACTTGACATCGGTTAATAACTGAAATTATACCGGGTATACATGGAGATATCCCCGCTGGTTCAAGAAAGGGTGTTCCATTTGTCGTGGACAGTATGTTAATTTCAAGTTCATCCCTATGTGCTTATTTTGACAAATCTTGAATCTCAAATATGAATGTTAGTGTACCTGTGATAATTTAAAGTTCACTAAATGTTTAATGCCTTTAGATTGTCAAGTGTGGAGTCTTTATACCTATCATATGTGTTTTAGCCTATTAATATGAATCTTCTATTCCCATTCATGACTTTAGATTGTCAAGTGTGGTGTCTTTATACCCAGTCATTAAATGAGAAGCAAGCGCACGATTAACAAAATGGAAATAGGTACAACTGAACTTAACATCTTATTCGTTTAGATCAATAATTGAACCTCATACATATGAGCAACATTGTGGTCACCTAAAGTGGAAATGATAACCCCTGATAGGAACCATCAAAAGGTATTTGTTTCTGGTCCAAATAAGGCATAGCCCAAAGAAAATGTTAAATGTTTAGTACAATTTGCATCCCAATTAGTACTGGCCAAAATAGAGTTCATAAAAACAGTTAAAAGTGTTGTCCCTCATAAAAACCAGTTAAAAGAGTTAATAAAGACAGTTACTTTTTTTAATATTTATACGGGTTTGACCTATTCTTGATAAAATAATATTTACTCGAAATGCCTTGAATGGTTCCATTTTTCTTTCAGTTTAATGGAGATGTGAATTGGAAATGATCTTGTTATGGTGTATTCAAGAAGCCTATCGAGAGATGAAAGAAATTTGTCAAGTTGTTTTT
>JBCNJP010000010.1:74336046-74478081 GCA_039602395.1 Deinandra increscens subsp. villosa | reverse complement strand
GAAAAAAAGTAAAAAAAAAAGTGTAGGGGAGGAGTAGTAGTCGACCGATAGTATTCTGGGATCGATTCCGGGTTTTGGAATAAAAAAAACATAATGCATTTACCAACTAAAATAAAGGAAGATTTGTTTAATATTTCAACACGACAGACACTTAACATAAAAGCAATTGGAGAAAAAAAAACATTTGATTAATAAAACTAAAATAAGAAAAAAAATGGCAAGTCATCTCAAAGAGGAACTGCAGCCGGGTAGATAGGCAGAATTAAAACACTCTAAACCACTAGGCTAGAATTTGATCTGTTTATTTTTATGCTGAAGATTCTTTTTAATGTGAAAATTTTTGATAAAAACCTAGTTAAAAACTTGGAAGCAAAGACTCGAACCCGGATACACTCGTAGCATTCATTGCAAAAATCTAATCTAAAGTCTCATAGCATCAAATCTTCCACCAAAAACCACATTATAATCACTCGACTAACATAATAGTCCAAATCCCACATATCAAAGATGAAATCTCAGCAAAAACCTTAAGAGAGTTTGAAGTGTCTACCAAAATTTAAATATATTGCTCGTAATAATTCAAGAATGATGGATATCCGAAATTTGGATACAGATTTGGATAGTAGATCAGATATCCGAACTATAGACAAAGAAAGAAAAAAAACCCAACCATCGTCCAATCATCCCAGGCTTCAATGTTCATTACAAACTAAGAATTAAGTTAATTTCATTGCAAAGTGAGTTGATGATAACAGCGAGTGAGTTGATATTATCAATCAGTCTGACCCAAAGTGTGTGTGGTCCAATACAATACAATAGGGTTGAAAGTGAACACATATCCAACCATCCATGTAATGTAATCAAAGACCTCGGTCCATTGATTTGATTATTAACAAATTGATAGGAAGTAACGAAACCCCCCAGATTAACTGTAAGCATTCAGAGACATAAGTTAAAACTGAACCCAGAAAGAATTATTATTAAGACCATAGAAACAAACAAAGACACTCACGGTCGGTGGTTCTGTGTATGTATGTATGGGAGGAGGAATGAAATTAGGAGTCGATGAATCCAGACTGCCAAAGTCACAAAATCCGATGAAGGAGGAGTCAAGATCGAGCAGGAGCAGCTGCCAATGAATCAGGGCTTCAAAGTACACCCGACTTCAAATCTAAATATATGTCCCATATCACAAACGTCTGGGTTTGCATTCTATATAATAAAGTTAACAAAAACTAATAATATCATATCATTCATCATAATTGTATGATGCTTAATAAATATTTAAAATCGTGATATTTTGGTGTTTAATTTTATTAATAGTTAAAGAAAATAAAAAGAAAAAGAAGGGAAATTTCATTGCTGAAATTAGATTTCATATTTGTTGTTGTAATTTGGGTAATTTGGTCATTGTTTGAACTTAGATATGACATGAAGAGAATATAAAATAATTATCTTATAAAATATAGATGATATAGCATGGAAGTTTAATATTAATGTTATTTTGAGTAAAATTTTTATTTTCTTGGAGTATTTTGAATTTATGAGTTTCTTCTTTTTCTCTTATGTGTTTTTGTTAATTTGTGTAATATTTTTTGTCATATGTATTAGTTTGTGTCATTTAATCTCATTTGTTGTTTTGTCTATATACCATACCTAACAGTAAAATTTAATTTCTTTCCATATAATTTACCAATTTTACTACTTTTCATGTTATATATTAGTTTGTTCAAATTTATAAATGGCATGTTGTTTGGACGTGCACCCAAATTATATATATTTTTTAACAAATATGTGAGCTGTTGGATTTATTTATTGTGACGATATTTTATTGAATGGTATATATATTGTTTGTACCAATAACAATGTTTCTACTTTTTGTCCATAACAGTTTGAAAAAATCAGATAATTTCGTTTCCTTGGGTATGAAATTGCAATCAATTGAAGAAGTTACAGAACTTATGATCTCTTTGTGCTCCTTATAATGGGTTATTATTATCTACAATAACCTCTATTAGAATATTTGTTATGTGAATTTTTAACGCTAATTATGTATTAAATTTTTAATAATTGAACCCGTGTAATACACGGGTTCTATCCTAGATTAACATTCAAGTGTTTTATTTTTCTTCCAAAAAAAGTTGTTCAATGTGTTAATATAGAAAGGAAAATTGGATTTTAATAATATAAGTTTTATCTATTTGGCGGATAATAATATGAGTTTCAAAATTTCCTCACAATAATACCAATTTTATAGGTATTGGATTATATGATACACTGTTAGTTTTTTACTAACGGTGTTAGTTTTTGCTGACGTGGCATACCATATGTTTCTTTTAACAAAGTAATTAAAATGGAGGGACTATTTATGTAACTTTCTATAATTAATAAAAAAAAAGTTAAAAAAAAAATAGAAAAAAGAAGAGAAGAATAACAGAGGGAACGTGCTAGGGTTCAGCCTAAGAGAAAGAAAGAAAGGAGAAAAGGAGAGATCGGCTCTGTCGATCAACCAACAACCGGCGACCTGGTCTCGACGCCTGCTACCACCCGACGATCTCCTCCCCTTTTCTTTCTGGTTCGCGACGACCCATCTTCTCTCTCCCTCTTGTTTGAATCGGAGCCGCCATTCCGGCAAGCCGTTGGCTGTCGCCGGTGATAAAGCTAGCGGTGATGGTGGTGGTTTCTTCTCCCCTGTAATTGTTCTTGTGTGTTGGTCAGCGAAAAACGAAGCCACAATGGGTGGTTTTAGAGGCGGCATTCGTGAGTTCTGGTTGGGGTACCGTCGTACGCCTCCGACGACGACGCTAAGCTCACGCGGAAAACGAGAGCGAGTGGCGAGATGGTGGTTTTGGCCGGAGGTTGCACTCGTCGGAGCACACAGACACATCAACAGCACCAGATGGTTGCCGAGAAAAGGAGGTTGCACTCGCCGGAGTTCGGTCTTTCTCCCTCTCCGTTCTTCTTTTCTTTTTTCTATTTTTTTGACTTTTTTTATTAATCATAGAAAGTTACATAAATAGTCTCTCCATTTTAATTACTTTGTTAAAAAGAAACATATGGTATGCCATATCAACAAAAACAAACACCGTTAATAAAAGACTAACGGTGTATCGTTATAATCCAATACCCATAAAATTGATATTATTGTGATGAAATTTTAAAACTTATATTTTTATCCGTCAACTTGGTAAAAATTTTATTATTAAAATTCAATTTTTCATATAGAAATGTATTATTAATAAAGTTATAATCTTTAATTCTAATAAAGCAATAAAGTGGGTGCCACATGTCTTATTTCTAGGATGTCCACATAAGCATTGTCAAATGTCAAAACCACATTCAAGCATCAATTTATTAGATTATCAATTAAGTATAATTACAAAATTTTATCAAAACTAAATTTTCATTTAAAAAAAAAAGTTGACAAACTTAGTATGCAAATTTGATAAAATTACTCAATAATTTGATTATTTTAAGAAAACTAATCAAAAAATTGTCAAACATAATAAATTTGATTATTTTAAATGTATTTTTTTATATGTATCTAATATTATAAACTCAACCCGTGTAATACACGGGTTACTAATATAGTATATAATAATTTAAGATCTTTTATTCTATCCACCCATGGCATAAAGCCACCTTTATTCATGGTCAAATATGTGGCAACTTGATATCTTGATGTGATGTATGCCCATAAATTGCACATGTTCGTGTAATGGCATGGGATCGGTGACTAAAATAAGTTATTTAAAGATATTAAAAATAGAAGTTTTTGAGTTGAAGTTTTATATATGATAAAAGATATAGAGTTTTAATTTGAGGGTTAGGTTATTGTGAGAATAATAGTTTGGATAAGAAAAATAAGAATGCATTATAGCCATTAGATCTTCAATTAAATGAAGATTTATGGTCCAAAATTTTCGTAAGTAGATATAGAGAGAAAAACTATAAAAAAAATAGATAGATAGAAGGGTATTTTTGACTTTTTATCAAATTCCGCCCATTTTTTAAACCCTCATAACTCTTAGATACGATATTATTTAAAAAAAAAATTACACCATAAAAACGAGCATTTTTTATCTTTAAAACGCATACAGTGTTGTCATATATAAATTTTTTTTTACTCTTTCAATTGTATCAAAATGTTCAGATCATTGTATTATTGTGTTAAAATATTTAGATCATTGTGTCATATTGTGTCAAAAATGTTCAGATCATTGTTTCATATGTTGCCAAAAACCAAAAGAGTATTTAATTTTATATATAGCAACACTATATATACTTTTGACACGACGACATAATGACACAATGATCTGAACATTTTGACATAATGACACAATGATCTGAACATTGTGTCAAAAATCGAAAGAGTAAACTTTTTTATTTATTTTTTATATAGCAACACTATACGCGTTTTAAAGATAAAAAATGTTTGTTTTTATGGTGTAATTTTTTTAAAACATAATGTCGTATGTGAAAGTTATGAATGTTTAAAAAAGTTGAGGGAAGTAGATAAAAAGTCAACAAAGGTGACTGAGACTAAAATACTTCTCCTTCTTTTTTTATTAAATCAAGATCCAATGACTGAAATTTCTTCTTATCCTTCTTACGCAAAACAAACTTCTCATTTAAATATCTCCTTTTAACTTGAACAAAGAGTTTTTTTTTATCTATAATGGATATTTCTTTTAAGGGGGAAATAAAGATAATCGAATAAACCACTACGTGTTAAGTGATTAAAATTTACCGTTTAGGGGAAAAAAAAAAGAAGACTATCACTTACGGATTACCTTTTTATTTTTTCATTCGGTGTTTCAGCTTTCTTTTATTTTCACTCAAGTTCAATTTACTTTACTCAATCAGAATCATAGAATATTCATTCACACTAGTTTTAAAATAGTAGGATAAAATATGAAGTAGAACACAATCATACTTTTTAAATTTCATAAAATAAATACCAATTTCAACTTTACAGTTTACACCAACTCTAATACAAAACTTATCACACTTAAATTATATCGGACTTGAACTTTATAATCATTTGGTCGGATCAAATAGTAGATTACTTTATCACCGATATTCCTTTTGGACGATAAAAATCAAATGTATCAAAACTATAAACACTCGTTATAAATCATTTTATCCATATTAAATTGATTTTTAGCAATAATTAGGAAACATGTCCATAGAGGTGTTAAAAAGAATCGTTTACCTATCCGGTTAGGGTTAAAAAAACCTAAACCGGTTACTGGAGAGATCGGTTGAAGGGGAACCGGTTACGTATTCAAACCGGCCCTGTGGTTATACATCAGTTCAACCCATCTAGCCTAAAAACTGGTTAATCAAACCGATTTTAAAGCAGTTGGTTTAAAAAACCGGGTAGACACCTGCACATTTAAAAACGACTACATGACCGTTAATAGAGCCGTTAGGCTCGATTCTAGCAGGGTTTTTTTTTGTTGGTATTTTTGACCCCCAAAGCTAGTATGATGTTTTGGTTGAATCACACCAATCTCTACTCTTCTTAATATCTAAAACATTCACACCAATCTTTACTTTCTAACCGAAACCGGTTAGAAAAAGAAAAAAAACGGGTTGTGCACCTTTATATATCCGCATGTTGTGGCAAAAAATTTGAGTATCCATATCGCCATTAAGATTTAAGAAAATCACGAAAATGATCAATTTTGATCACTTTTTTTATCAAAATGACCACCTACATTTAGTCTTTTTTAAATGACCATTGACTCTACAACCAATAAAAAACAACGACGTGTCCCTAAAGAGTCTATAACAAACCACCACGTGTCCCAAAAGAGTCACTAACAAACCACCACATAGGTAAGGTGGCGCAAATTTTGCTAGTGTGGGAATCTAAAAATGCAAAATTTTTAGGGATAAACACGAAATGACCATTGTTGACCTTGACTTTTGTTAAATGATCATTTGAAAATTGATTTGCCAAAATGACCTTGACTTTGCTTAAATGATCATTTAAAAATTGATTAGCTAAAATCACATATCCACTTGGCAAAGTTTAGTCGGATAAGAGAGAGAAAACAAATCACAAACACTCTATTAATTTTATGAATGATCACAAATCCTCCATAACCAAACGAATTACAAAATTAAATGCAAGATTGTGCTTGAAATTGAAAACTGAATCAAATAAGATCCATATTGACGTGGTTTGGTGCTGATTCTGGTGAAACTCGTTTTTCCGGTGACAGAAATTCCGGCAATGAGCGATTCTGGTGACTGAAACTCAACCAAACAACATCTCCGGAGAGTGTGAAATGGTAATAGGCGGAAATCCGGCGGCCAGGGGAAATTCCGGCGAGCAGAAACTTGATCAGAGGGTTTTCTAGGAGAACCTGATAACTTCCGGCTGAAGGTAGACGTTCCGGAAGAAAGTTGATCTTCCGAGAGAAGTTTACCGGATCGAGTTCTCTCGGAAATGGTTGCCTTGGAGCAGTTCTCTCGGACTGAGATTGTCTCGGAAAAGGTAACATACCTGTGATGTTCTCTCGGAGGCGATGGTTGTACCGGAACAGAGATGTTGTCTCGGAAAAATTCTTCTGGTGGAGGTTATCTCGGAACAGAAGGTTGTTCCGGAACAGAGTTAAGCCGGACCCGACTTGACTTCTCTCGGAACCTCAATGTTCTACGGAGCTCGTTTTTCCGCTGAGAGGTTGTACCGGAGTTGCAACGTCTTCCGGTAGGTGGGTTCGACTGGAATAGAGGCTTCTTCTTAAAGTGGTTACAGAAAAAGAAAAAGAAGAGGGGAGTCTAATTTGATTCAAAAAAAATTATGTTGTTGGCGACGACCTCTGGTTTAAAACCAAGGAAGAAGACGATTGAATAAAAGCATAATAAAATATAAATACGATTTATTTCTTCAAGACTCAAAATGGGGCCTATGGCCTATCATATCAAAGCTAAACTATTATTATTTTTATTGTTTAATTTAATATATACAGTCTCAGTCGCCGGAGTTTGAAGGAGCTTCACAAAGAACAGTTTTTGCTTAATTTCAAATCAGCACCAAACCACATCAATATGGATTTTATTTGATTCGGTTTACAATTTCGAGCACAATCTTGCATTTAATTTTGTGATTCGTTTGGTTATGAAGGATTTGTGATTATTCAAAAAATTAATAGAGTGTTCATATATTTTGTGATTTGTTTTTTCTCTCCTATCCGACTAAATTTGCAACTGAATAAGTAATTTTGGTTAATCAATATTTAAATGATCATTAAAGCAAAGTTAAGGTCATTTTGGTAAAAAAAAATTCAAAGGTCATTTAACGAAAGTCAAAGTCAACAATTGTTATTTTCGTGTTTTTCCCAAATTTTTATATCTTTGTCACCCAATCAGATTTTGACACATGTCTAAAACACACAGATTTTGCCTTTTAGAAATATAAGAAAGCAAAATTTGCCTGCTAAATTTGCCTTTATACCTTTACTACCCAATCAGATTTTGACACGTGTTCAAGAAAGTAAATTCTCTAAAAAGGCAAAATTTAGCTGTCTTTATACATTTACCACCCAATCAAATTTTGACACGTGTCCAAAATGACGAACCCAATCAGATTTTAACACTTGTTTAACAAAATTTGCCTTCGTACCTTTGTACATTAGATTTTTAAAGATGCAAAATTTGACTTTTTTGGCCACGTATAAAAATCTAATTGGGTGACAAATGTATAAATTTTAGTTTCTTAGATCTCTACGCCGATAAAATTTCCCATATTGCTTTCTTAGATTTCTACGACGAGCATGTTCCAATGCTTAAATGAATCCATACTTAAAGCCGGATTTAAGGTTTAGTTAGTTTTAAAATAAAAAAAAAGCCTTTTTTAAATATCATAGCCCTTTTAATCCAAACTAGAGATCGACCGCGCGTTGCTGCGGTAGTCAGGGAAGATAAAAAAAGTGAATAAAATAAAGAAAATATAGGTTAATAACTGTATTAAGCAATTTTAAAAATTTCATTAACCTCTTATTCCATGTTATATAACTTTTGTATAAACGCCTCTCCCATAAATCCAGTTGTTACGTTTCATATATTCAGTGTTTAATTGTTCATATTAGTGCACATAATAGCTGTATTACATCACGTATTTAAAATCAACGTGTCGTTTGAAATAAAACTCTCCGTATCGAATCACTTCCATATGAAGATGTGCATTTATTTTCGTTTAACAGCTCACTTTTATACTTCTCATTTGCACTTTACCATTAATATATTTCAAGTACGTATCTTATAGTCAAACCTACATATATATTGGTGTTGATTTCATTCTGACCAATCAAATCAATCAAAAGAATAAGAAATTTATTTTTCCTGATCTTTTTGTTTGAACCTGAATCTCTATTAAAAATACGTTTCTTAATACCACATAAAACTTAAGCAACACAATCATTTTTATTTTTCATATGATAATGTTTGACCATTTGTTTTGTATAATAGTAAAAGAAAACTATATAATTTGAGGGTGGCTATAATCTCAGTTTTTACAACACAAGCAAATGACATGAATATGTATTAAAAAAATTAGAATGTAAGGTTCTTAGGTGAATTTAAAAGTTTGATTGGCTTGATTGGGTGATCTGGTGAAAATTATGTGCTTTATATATTTATATTTCATGTAACTGTACATATAAGATGGGTGGCTGGGATCCCTGGTTTTATAATACAATTCATGCTCAGCTATTCAAGAAAATTTGTTTTTCTACTTTATATAAAGTTTTTACCCACCAGTTTGTCTTTTTTAAGGGACTTATCAAAGAATTTTGGTAATATATAAAAAAGTATACACCAATGGTCTCTAGCTCAATTGACTAAGGGGAGGTACCCAAGATACCCGTCCGCGCGTTGCGGTGGGCCATAAAGTGATAGGTATTGTACATATGAACGTGTAAGTAGATGTCATTACATTTCTTCACCTATTTTTAATGGTAACTGTAATAGAGCTGTTAGGAAAATAATAACATGGAACGGTGATTCCCTGCATTCACCTACACTCACAGTAGGTTTAATTATCTAAGAGAAGAGCGTGATTACATTAGTTTTCAGTTCAGCTAGAAACACAAAACAGATGGAACGCTAAGTATTAAGATAAGACCTCAAATTACCTGGGATCGGAGTCGTGGACGACAGCACACACCTGCAAAAGCCAAGAAAACAAAGCCCCAAAAAAGCACATCGTGGGTTCCACTTATGTGAACAGAAAAACACAAAGTCGATAAACACATAGAGAGGGAATTGTGTTAATAAGGAGCTTTCTAGGTATCATATGTTAGTAAGAGTAGCTTCCCTCAATAAACAAAATTTCCTAAAACTATTGGTCTTTGTGCGCAAACAATGGATGTTATTCCGTTTTAATATGCATGTTAACGTTTTTGTACATGGCAAGAGGCTACAACATTCACTACGATTAAATTTCCATGTGTAGAGAAATTGAGAGTCTAACTTTACCAACAATTGAAACCATGTTTGACCTTTCAAAAGTCTAACACCTCAGTTTCTAGTTTTGGCCCTATTAAAAGTCAAATGGTTCTACCTGCAATTAGAACCACAAATATATATATCCATAAATATGAAAGGTTGTAAAGATGTATTTATACATACATATATGAGTAAGTAGCAGAATAGAATTTTTCATTCCAGTTTAAAGTCAAGTACCTGACCTTATATAGCATCCATATATGTGCATACATATAGCTATTACAATTACATATTATATATGCATAGAAATATGAAAAAAAACGGAATTGACTTGTTAGTTTCACAGTTTAACTCTTTCGAAGTCGAACAATTTTCCTTCTCAGTGAAATAGCCAAGTTTTACATCTATAAACGTCAACAATTTTATAAATCAGCATTAGAATCAAACCATGGTTTGTTTCTAATTTTGACCTCTTAAAAGTCGGAAGACAATTTTGTACATAAGCATGTCAAAAGATAGAAATACCCATCCAGTTTCATATTTACCTTTATGGAGTAATCAGTGTTCTTTATTTCAACTACAAAAGTTTATACATTATGATTCATTTTGTATCAAATGACTAAAACACCCGTTTAATTCATCTGCGTTGCGATAATTAAGTCTGTTTGATGACTTTTCAGTATCAATACCTGCATACCTGAAATCTCAAATTTGATGACGCTTCATGTGAGTTGCTGCCGATCTCAACTGATCTGCAAACACGGTTTACCGCAAATTTCACGTTCCCATCAAAGTCTATTTCTGCATTGACGCTTCAGTAAGTGCGCGTTGCCGCGCTTCGGTCCCGATGAAATTTCTATTCATACGGAATACGCAATACGCACCCAGCACACGTTTTTCCTATGGCTTAATACTCTGCGTATTGTGTTTAAATTCGGGTAAAGTTTGAGAAGGTTTATGCGAGTTCGAAATACGCATCAAGCATAAATGAAATAGTTTACATTGTTATTAGAACCAAAAACGCTTACATCCATAAACATCGTATAAAGCATATGAATTTTAGATGTATATATAAGATACCCAAAAAATACAACAGAAGTTTTGGCTCTGCAGTCTGACTTACTAAAAGTAAAACTGTTTGAGTTGGCTCTTAAAATGCATAGCTTTACATGTGTAAAAGTGGGTTCATCTTTGACTTTATAAAAGCCAAATGGTTTAACATTGCAATCAGAAGCAGAAAGCTATAGACCCCATGAAGATTACCCTTAGCAAAAAGGTATCGGTTTTGCAGTTTGACTTTTTAGAAGTCAAACTGTTTGGCTTGGTACTTAAAATGGCAAATTTAACTCTTTAAAACTCATAACTTGACTGGGACAAATTTCTAAACCTTACCTCTTTAAAATACGCGTATATTATGTCAATAACCAACGCCACCGCTTCACGCGCGGGCGACCCGAGGGAGTGCGCACGCATTGGGAAAACGCAAAGCGCAAACAACGACCGATGTAAAAGTATAACACACCAACAGGCTAAAAGGAAACCTGCACAACAAATAAAACAGGAAACTATAAATTCTTTTGAAAGTTATAAGTATAACACAGAACATGATAAGGAAACCTAAAGAATTTCACCAAAAAAAAAAGAAAAAGAAAAAAAACCTTACATGAACCCTGTATAAATGATTCAGCAGCAATTATAAGAAAAATATAGGCATTTACATGATGATTGAGAGGAGATACTTACTCAAAACAGATAACAAACTGCAAATATAGCATCCAAAAACGATAGAAGAACCCAAAGGCAAACGATATTAACACAAACATCTGATGTGTATCAAACAACCTAAAATCATTGTAAACTCTATTTTACGACCTAAACCTACAGTACTTTGTGTAGCCTAATTCATAAGTTTTAACCACTCAAAGAGCCCTAACTGATTACAAATTCTATTGTAGAAGCCAGCAGAAACGGCTGAATAGAAAAGTAGGAAAGAACCTACAATCACAAATAAAAACATAATAAATTTAGTAATTCTAAATTAAAAAATAATTTATACAAAGCAAGTAACATTCTCTAATAGAAAAGTAGCAAAGAACCTATAACAAAAAGCACTTGACAGCAATATCATAGTGGAGCACACCAGCATACAAACTTTAATATTTCATCTAAAAGTTATATTGAACACAAACACTGAATCTCATAAAAAAGGAATGGAGTATATAAACTTAAACATTCACATACCAAAACTATTCAAATGAGTGTTTTCTCATCTCACAACAAATACAATACCAATAGTTGTATATTTAAACAACCGGACCATTCCTCATGATGATCGAAAGTGTAATTAGTTGCGAGATAACTTCTTTAGTTCAAACAATGAAGTCTGTAGATAAAAACGATGAGAAAGTTGTAATCGAAGCTTAAAAAATGTAATCGGTTGCGAGATAATACCTCAAAGACTCGCAATAACTGTAGCCACATGCTTGAATAGCGCCTACCAGTGGGTTGGTATCAATTCTTACATCAGAAAGTTGTAATCCAAGCTTAAAAAATGTAAATCCCAAATATGCATATCAAAGACATGTACAACCTGCATCAGGAATAAAATGTCAACATTTAATAGCAGAATTGTTGTTCATTGTATAATACCAGCAAAATTAAACATTCAGGTCCAGTGAGAACTCGGGTGTTTCTAGCAACGGTAACGGTAAGGGAAATCAAAATTTGTTGATAGGTCAAAAAATAGTAGAGGTTAAAAATCAAGTTACCAGCTAATCGAGATTGTGATTTCTCTGAAACAAAGGGACGTGGAAAAGAAAGTAAATGAGGCAAGAGGTGCCACTCCAGTTGAAATTTTATGCTCAAAAGACGTCGTCTCCGGATCAAAATCGAGTCATAGATAATTCTCCAAATACATACTGACTTCAAGAATCATGAATTTTTATCTTTGCATTGATCTCATCTAATTTGCAGCAGAACCAGGGGCGAAGGTTCGTTTGGGCCCGGCCGGGCCCGGGCCCGCCCCGTTTTTTCACTCAGAAGTAACGATTTATACATATTCGGTTTAAATTTTTTTATATACTTAGCTCGGCCCGGTCCAATTTTTAATAAAAAAAATTATATACTAGGTCAGCATGACCCTTGACTTTCGGCTCGCATGAAATTTTTCTTGAAGCTTCGCCCCTGAGCAGAACCCATGTTGCAAATTGACAAACATGCAAAACCAACATCAAATGCTGAAGAATAAAATAAGTAAAACTAACTATATCAAGTAGTATTAGGAATCAAACACTTTAAACAATTGAAGAACACTAAAATGATGATCTAAAATCAAAGAGAACGTACCTCATGAGAACTAATCAGATGAATAAAAACCCAGCATACCATTAGGCATCTACAAACACGCATATTACGTAATATACACTTCAAATTAAATATACAGAAACTTAAAAAATAAAACCACTTTAAAAAGTTACAAACTAACCTAAGTTGTATCAAGATTAGGTCTGGTTTACCTTGACTGTAAGATCATGGATGGATTTAGGGCTGATACAAATCAATTTCTTTAGTTGCTTTAGCTTTGGCGAAGAACACAGTCCGTGTCATCGGTAAGGATGGTCGCCCCACTACGTCTACACTGGATCTGTTCCCGGAAGTACCCTCAGCAAAGGGAACCTTTGCTCTCCCCAGCCATTTCGGGTTAAGAAGATGTCAAAGCGCCTTTATCTCTACTTTATCTATATAAGAACGGCGCGTTCCGAGGTGTGAAGTGGGAGAGAAGGGATGTCATATTCATTTAGAATTAAACATAATAGCAAGAGCATACCTCATGGTGTTGTTGGCCGTGAGATCGAGAGCTAATCTTGCAACATTTTCACCATTCCATAACATTATTTAATTAAGTAACATTTGTGGCAAATTATTGAGAGTTTTTGCAACAGAAATTCTATTGAAACTAAAGAAGCTACGTACATACATGATAACTAAAGTTCTATTGAATTTAGAATTAAACCTTAGATACTTCATGATTTTGGACTTAATGGTATATGAGAAATTATATAAATATAGAACAATACTTACCTTAAAAACATATCCTGATCAGCAATAAAAATACCTTGATGTGAACCTGACACAAAAGAAAGTTTCAGAAAATTAATTGGCAACATACTTATAAATCATGGTAGGCCACATAAACCATATTCAGTGGTTCAAAAACATAGGAATCAAGATATTGCAAAAGTTAAGCATTCAAATGGCTGAAGATCAAACTCTGTAGCTTTTAGAATCATATTATTTCTTTGTAATCCAAGAATTTTAAACTGTACACCTGATTTTAAACTTCTATTATACTTGTTCACTATTTATATCAGATATTATCTACATTGTAACAGTAGCTAAAAACCTAGTTGCGAATGGTGCATCGGTTTTAAAGTTAAATCTAATGAAATTGTAGTGGTCAAGAGCTAAAAACCTCGGTTGCTAATAGACATAAAACATTCAACCATTGAGGAAGAATATCAATCCAATGTCTAGTGAGAAAACCCAAATACTTTGAGATTTAACACAAATACATAATTTTTTTTTATGAAAACCAAAATTGATACACCAAAAAAAAAAATACCACTAAAAAATAAACAAAATAACAAACTTGACTCAAATTAATCAAAGCAGGAAACATGCAACATAAAAAAAACCTAACCAAATCCATACCTGAACAACCACCAAGAAAAAGAAAACCCATTAACCCCTAATTTCCATATGAACCCTCCGACTCCCTCCTCTGCCTACCTTCTCCCGCAACAACCAACAACGATTGAGAATCAAAGGCAACCAGTGTCGGTAAGACCAAATCGGAGGAAGAAGAAGATATAGATCTCTCTTTGTTGATGATGGTGAAACCTGATCGGCCACATCGCCATTCCCGCTCCCTACTCTTTCTCTATATCTGGAAGTAATGAATGAGATTGGAATGGAGAGATAACAGAGTAGTTGGACTACCAGGTATGGGAGGGAGTTAATGTGTTCAACGGTGGAAGGCTGTCGTGACCGGTTGCAGTCGCCAGAGAGAGATGCGATTAGGCAGAAGCGACCGTTGGCCGGTGGCCGGAGAGATGAGACAGAAGCAGCGACAGTGGAGAGAGATACGTGTTTTGTTTTTTAGGGCTGTTAGAGGTGATTAGGGTTTTTAGATGAGATGGATATGCGATGGATGGGTCGGGTAATCGATAGGATCCATAAGGTTTGGGGCACGAAAACATAGGGAAAGTTTGTAATTGTATATATATACAATGGATCTGGTTTGAGCTTGATTCTATCTATTATTTTGTGTTAGGAAACCTTGTTTAATTAGACATGGACTTTTTCATATATATATATATACATATATATATAGGGTTAGGTTCAAATGAGAACTTTTTCTTTTGAGAACTTTTGAGAACCAATTTGGACCACTAATTTTCAAGGGGGGAGCATTCAAATTCATGGGGGGTTTTCCATATATATAAACTAGTGGCTAAGATTAGTTCTTTTTAATTCTCAAACCCAATTAGTTCTCAAATGATCCTCTCTCTCTCTCTCTCTCTCTCTTATATATATATATATATATATATATATATATATATATATATATATATAGGGTTATGTTCAAATGAGAACTTTTTCTTTTGAGAACTTTTGAGAACCAATTTGGGCCACTAATTTTCAAGGGGGGAGCATTCAAATTCATGGGGGGGGGGGGTTTCCATATATATAAACTAGTGGCTAAGATTAGTTCTTTTTAGTTTTCAAAACCAATTAGTTCTCAAATGATCCTCTCCCTATATATATATATATATATATATATATAGGGTTAGGTTCAAATGGGAACTTTTTTCTTTGAGAACTTTTGAGAACCATTCTGAACCACTAGTTTTCAGGGGGAAGCATTCAAATTCATGGGGGGGGGGGATTTCCTTATATACAACTTGTGGCTCAAATTAGTTCTTTTTAGTTCTCAAATCAAATTGGTTCTCAAATGATCCTCTCCCTATATATATATATATATATATATATATATATATATATATTCTATTTTTGATTTCCAATATTGGATAATCAATATTTTAAATTGTGAAGTTATCCTAATTTGTTATCTATTTTGAAAGCATGGCCATTTATAATTATTGTAACTCCAACATTTCACCCTATTATTATTATTATTATTATTATTATTATTATTATTATTATTATTATTATTATTTTTTGTGGTCATCTTCCTGCTCTATAAATAGAAGTTCTCATGTACCTCTTCCTTGAACAAATAAACACAAAGAAAGAAAGAAAACGGAATCATGGAACTTCTCATTGTAGCAGTCTCCTCCGTTATCTTATTCTTCAGCCTCCTTCATTTCATCGACCTCCACCGTAACCGGAGATTGCCACCAGGCCCTGCCGGCCTCCCCATCATCGGAAACCTTCTTGACCTTGGCCCAAAACCCCACGAGTCCCTAGCCAAACTCTCAAACAAACACGGCCCGCTTATGACCATTCGACTCGGGAGCATCACCAGCGTGGTGGCGTCCACACCTGACGCCGCTAGAGAAATCCTCCAACGCAAGGACGAGGCGTGCTCCGGACGAACCGTCCCGGATGCGGTCGCCGCCTTGGCCGACAATGACGCGGCGGTGCTGTGGATATCAGCAAACGGCGAGTGGCGAACCATTAGAAAAGCGCTCAACACGTTCCTCACCCACCAACACAAACTCGATACCCTTTGCGATCTTCGCCAGAACGTGGTGGAGGGGATGCTGGACTTCCTTCGTGAGTCCGGGCGGAAGAAGGCGGGCGTGGACATCGGAAAGCTGGCGTTCACGGTGGCGCTCAACCAGATGTCCAACACGTGCTTGTCGCAAAACGTGACCGGCTACGAGTCTGATGATATCGGGGGGTTTAAGTCGGCCGTGAAGACGTTGATGGAAGTGGACGGGAAGTTTAACATAGCAGACATATTTCCGGTGTTGAAACCGTTGGACCCTCAGAACATAAGGCGGCAGGCCAAGGCGGCTTATGAGTGGTTCGGTAAGGTCACAGAAGGTTTTATAACCGCGAGGTTAAAGCATCGAGAGTCAAAACTTCCAAGGTTTGGAGATATGTTGGATTCGCTGCTCGATTACAGTGAAGGGAATCATGAAGCCGACTTTACTTTCAAACACATCAAGATATTACTCGTGGTAAATTAATGCTCTCTTTTACCTTTTACCTTTTACCCTATGTATGTATATTCATTCACTAAACATTCACCTTTAACCCTGATCTAAACATATTAAAAAAGAAGAAATACAAATTCAATATCTTAGACGCACGGAGACAGAGATCGAGCAACATTTGGGCACAAAAATCCAATCTAGAAAAACAACGTTTACTTATTAAAACTTAACCGGCCTCTTCCAATTTAGTTGTTAGGGCTATTTAGTAACATGTGCATAATTAAGTACTGAATCAGAATTAGTAACAGGTTTGAATCATTAAATGCTTAACCAGTAAAAGGTCTGCGCCATGCAGACATGGATACATGGCTGACCGATTTTGATGGTATTAAGAGACATGGAGTCAATTTATATGCTATTTAGATTAGTAAAATAAACAGTGTGAATCTCACCAATTCAGACACTGTCTCTCAAAATAAATGATCTGAATCTGACCGATTCGAGATTGCCTCTCAATGAGGTTATTTAGATCAAATAACAGCCCTTAGCATGATTTTAGTCAGGTCGGAAGCCAGCTATGTTTTATATGACCTGTTATTATTGGTTTTTTTTTTTATCTAATTTGCTTTTTATTCCTTTTTTTTCCAATATTGATTCTTCTTAGTTTAGAAGAACTTTTTTATAATGATACTTCTTGAAATTTCAGGATTTGTTTCTGGCCGGAACGGAAACAAGTTCAAACACTGTAGAGTGGGCAATGACAGAACTTCTGCTTAACCCTGATATGTTCTTACGAGTCCGTAAAGAAGTCTCTTCAATAGTCGGAGAGGATGGAAAAATTCAAGAACTCAAAATCCTTCACTTGCCTTATTTGCAGGCCGTCATCAAAGAAACGATGCGACTTCATTTATCTGTGCCACTATTAGCACCTCATAAAACCGAAACCGAAGTTAAACTCGGTGAGTATATCGTGCCAAAAAACACACAAATTTTGGTGAATGCATGGGCAATTGCACGAGACCCTAGGTACTGGAAAAATTCGATAAGGTTCGAGCCAGAGAGGTTTCTAGGAAATGAGCTCGACTACAAAGGTCAACACTTTGAATTTATTCCTTTTGGATCGGGCCGAAGGATGTGTCCCGGCATACCCTTGGCTCAAAGGGTTGTTAGTCTAATGGTTGCATCATTTGTGTACCATTTTGATTGGAAGTTGCCATATGCTCGAGAAAAAATGGACATGAATGACATTTTTGGCCTTACCTTGCTTAGAGCAACACCTTTAGTTGCTACTCCTATTTCAGTCATACAATGAAATAAATAAAGCATGAATTAAAGTTGGCACATTAGCTATTAGTGCTAATAATATTGTAACTTATGTTTTTTCAATGTTACGAGAAATTTAAATAAGTATTATTAATTATTAAAAATAACTTCTAGCCTAATAATATTTGGAAGGTGTTGTTTTCTTAGAAAATGAAGGTCTCGCTTTTCATACAAAAAAAAGTTGGTCCATATTACCTAGTTATAAAATAATAAACTATAAAATTACTATTATACCTATATACAAATACCTATATACAAAATGTAACTTATGGTACAATCTCCTCAACATATGGTACAAGCCTCTAAAGCTCCATAACTTATTAAATGTACAACCATAACAGCCTCATTTACAAACGTGTTGCTGCTACAACCTTTAAAGCTTTCTTTACAATACCCCAATCCCAATGCCATTTTTGCTTTACCTTCCCACGTGACTCTCCCTGTAATAGACGTACCACCTACCTCTCCCACCATACTCTCCTCGAAACACCCTTCGGTCTTCACGAAATCAATCAAATTAATGCAGGCACTTCCTTCAATAGTATGAACAGCAGAGAGGGTACCGTCTCTACAGGAGTCACCCTAGGAGCCTGTGTATACCGTCTTCATATAGGCATATGTCCACCATTCAAACCTCAATTCTCTCTGATTGCTTGCACCGGTGAGTTCGAATTTTTACATATTTCAAGCAATTAGAATATCTTTACAGAACTTATGTTTCGGTTTGATATATGTTTATTCTTTTTATGTGAGTTTCAATTTTTACATGTTTTACGAAATTAGAATGTTTGTACAGAATTTTTGTTCTGATTTGATGTATGTTTGTTCGATTTTATGTATAGCCGATTGGAATATTTTGACTGGATTTATCTTCCACTTTGATGTATGTCTGTTCTATTTTTATGTTCCAATTGTCTGATTTTCTAGACGTTGTTTCATGAGGTAAAGAACTGATTTTATGTGCGTTGTTTCCTGAGGTGAACAATGATTTTGTTTGCGCTGTTGAACTAAAAAATGATTATAAATTTAGTCGTTTTGCAGATTAATTTGTGTTGTTTTCATTTATCCTGTACGGTGTTTCATGAACTAAAGAATGATTATATATTCGGTTGTTTTGCTAATTAATTTTTGGTGGGTGTTATAAGGGAGTAAATCTTCAAGGCTTAATATGGAAGTTTGTAGAGTTCTTGGTCTTCTTCCGGTGCTTTTATTTTTGTGAAAGCCCTTCAAGGCTTAGTATTGAAGTTTGTAGAGGTGTGACCAATTTTTATTGCTCTCTAATTTTTATCAACATATTGTCACAACTGATTGATTTCTGGTGCCTTTATTTTTGTGAAAAGCCTCATGTTTGGGTTGTCATAGATTTTGTATGCTCATAAAACAACTGCCAAATTTTTGGTGTTTATAGGAATTTATTGCAGGGTTAAAGATCTTTCCTCTCTCAGTTTCAGTGTAAGTCAAGATATATTTTATATTCACATAGGCAAGTGAGGGCCATTTTATGCTAATAAGTAATAAGTTGTCTACACATGTAATAAAGGTCAATTTATTCTGATAAGTTCTTATGTGGGTCAATTGTTCACCACAGGTTCAAGTTTCTTTATTGGTTGCAGTCATATTTTCTAAATAAATTCCAGAAAGTATGATCTAAAATGATTCAGAGTTGAAGAAATAAAAGTAATAGTGTTCTTTTCATAGCCGCTTGCATTTTTGGATGTTCATAATTGGCAATTTTAACTTTCAAAGGTCTATTTTTTGTGCCCCTCTTCATTTTTGACATGTGTTTCTATTCATTTTCAGGTGACATTTCATGGTATTTATATTTGCCATTTTGACTTTAGAAGGTCAAATAGTGAGGTGTTCTATATTTTTTTAACAATTTGACTTTAGAAGGTCAAAAGGTTGGATGTTCTACATTTTTGGACAGAAAATTTGTTTTCCAGGTATTTGTTTTTACTCTCAAGGATCAAATTTTATGGTGTTTATTACATTTGCCTATTTTGACTTTGCAATGTCAAATGGTTGGTATTTTTGTTGGCAAACAGGGAGAAAACAACTTGGACAGGTAACTTGGACACGATTTTTTTCCCTGCGGTTGATTTAGATTAAAGCAAACTCCATAAAAGTTCTATTTGCCTTTAAATTTGTCATTTCATTTTTCGGTTTACATATGGAACGCCTTGAATTTGAATGATGTTTGTCGTGGATCTACAAGTATCAAATCCATAGTGGTTTGCCTATCAGCTTTTTAAAATGGTCCGACTCCGCCACGAAGGGCGGGTCGACCAACTTGTATATTACAATTGACAACAATTTTTTGATTATTTTATTAGGTTAATATTATTTTATTTGTTAAATCTGATTATTTTATTTAAATGTTATTATTTTAATCATCTCACACACACAAGCGTATGTTGAGAGAGAGAGTAGAGAAATGGGGAAAAGGGGGCGGCGACCCTGCTTTTTCCAATAGTCGGAATCCGACCGGATGGCGGTAGCGAACGACGGCGAGGGTGGTTTCTGACCCACTAAGGCGACGGCGACGGCGTGTCGTCTAAGCATTCCGGAGACATCTGTTATTTATCTCTTCTTCCCTTTCACTCGGTTGCCACCCCGTGCTCTTAGTTTGGTCACGATTCCTTTTCTCTGCCGACGGTAAGCCCGAAATAGGGGGTTAACCTCATGATTCTCTTCCTGTTTTTTTGTTGAATCCTTCTAAGACCCCTATTTTTTATTGCATGTTACAGATTTGTAGCAGTGATGAGTTTAGAAAGAGTTTTGAATGATGGACTGTGGCAGTGACGGAATTCCGACGGCGGTCGAGCTTTGCACATCTGAATTTCTGGTGTTGATCGAAATTTCTAGGGTTTGTGAATTCATTTTTGTGGCGGGTTCAAATAATGCCACGTGCGTCTCTGATCGAGCCGTAGAAATTATCCATACATAACCGTAAAGAGCTGATCCGAATTCTTAGTTCAAGTGAGCATCATTCTTCCCTTTTTGAATCGAGTGCTTTGGTTTGTGTTATTGATTATTTTGTGCCTCATCTGCAATTGCTTGGTGTTCATATCTATGCTCACTTTTATGTATCTTTTCTTACCTGCTTACATGTTTTCTTGGTTGCAGATTTGTGGATATTGGTTCTTACTTTCAGGTATTGTTTTCTTTATCAATGGTTTTCTTTATTTGTTTGCACAGTTTATGTTTGATGATTTGTTTTATTTTATTTTGTAAGAGATGTTTAGGAGTCATAGTGTATGGTTTTTGTTTTCTTTGGTTTATAGTTAAATATGCATAATATATTTTTGTTGAATTATTGAAACTGAGACATGAAGAAGCCTAGATGGCCTAGAGGCTGGTCCCTCAGTCGGAAATACTATGGATATGTTTAGTTTTATCCGTGTCTGATTTTTATAAAACTTTTTCATGGGTTTATGAAACTTAGTTTTATTCAGTTCTACTTTACAACTAAATGTTTCTAAATGGCCAGTAGCTCTATCATGATGGCCATGTTGATCGAATCCTGAATCGTTAATATAATAAACAGATAATAATAAGAAAGATTACCTGTAAGCATCTGGTTGAGATCAGCAGTAGTTAGGTTGTCCATCCTGTGAGTAGCCTTGGTTCCCCTTTAGGGTGTATAGCTAATGATGGTGTAAGGTTTCGTGAGGGTTCACGAAACAGAGAGAGAGCCGAGAGAGATGAGAGAGAGGTCGAAAGTTTTGTGGTGGTGATTAACCTTTAATCTCTCCCTAAGAGCCTCTATTTATAATACACCCAAGGGGAAACCCTAGCCCATCTAGAAAGGGTAATTACGTCCATCAAGTAATACCAGATAGGGTTAAAACCGTAATTGATTATTTAAGATAAATGATTAAAGGACATAAGATATTTATTTATATATATATACCGAAATATATTAAGATATATAAATAAATATTGTCTTACATTCTCCCACTTGGCCGAATGATCATTTATATGAGGTACTAGATAAGTCTGATCAGAATTTAGTACTCATTTCAATTTTAAACCAAAATTGCAGCAGAAAAATACAGTCATAGAGTTGATTATCCAACTCAAGACCCCCATTAATCATACTACAATCCCAAATTTAAAATTCAACATAAATTCAGAATCAATTACCAAAGTAAGCCCTTCCGTTGATTTATAATAAAGCTGTCTATATGTCAATAAGGCATGCATAACATATTAAGAGTCAAAATCAAACGTATGAGGAAAATTTATAATTAGTCATTCATATTATGATATGCTTGGTCATTAGTAAACCTCGTCTTCATTATGAGCTCTTAGAAAGACTTATGAGGATAGACCTTAAATTATAGGATCCTTAAGCATATCATGAATGTTTTCAATACAAGAAGTTAGTTTCCTCTATTTGTTCTTGAATGAACAAAACTTGTATCGAAAATTTAATGCAGCTCCGCTCAAAACTGTTACTGTTTTAAGAAATTAGGGTAGCTGACTTTTATCACAATGAGTCTTCAATATGTCATTTATCTGGAGTTGAGGAGTCTAATGATAAATTTAGCAACAATGACTTGTTGTTATCATTTTCTTATGACTCTTCCATGATTTATTAGACAAATTTGTCCACAGACATAAGGATATACCCCTGAGTTGACTTTTAATATCTTTTGAATACAATAAAGTCAAAATTTAGAGATAGTCAACTGCTTTAAGTTTCTCACTTCTTCTATAGTTCAAATTATAGTCTTTCGTTTCTTATAGATATTGGAATGCCATTTTAGATGCTTTATAATGAACTACTAAAATTAGGAAATGATTTTAATCATTTCTAGTATTTCAACAATGTAGGCAATATCTTAAACGTGTATAGACTTGAACATAAGATTTAATTACTTGAACCTTTATTATTAGTCTCCTAGAGTTACAGATTGAGAGTGACGTTGCATGTTGTAATCTAATGAGACTTAATTAATGTCTCGTTAGGTTAATCTTGATGTATTTTGATGCTTATTGCATAAGAAGCATCTTCAAGATTTTAATGTCAAAAATTATGCGAGAATAAGTCGCTTTGACTCATGCAACAAGACTAATATATTATTTGCCTATATATAAGGGCAAATGCAGTATTAGTTGCTCCCACTCATCTTAAGGTAGCTCCATTTATCCACTTATTCTTGATGAAGAATGATTACATTTGTAACATCACCAAAATTTAAATTCACTTATGAGTTTTGCTTACATTAACCCTTTATTTGAATATACTCATTTTAAAGACTAAGTGTTCTTTAACTTTCAGGCTTGAACCTTAAGTTTAGTTTATGAACATGTCTTTATGTTAAGTGAGTATTAAGGAAAGATATTTTATAGGTCCGTTAAATGTCACTCATAATTATGAGTGAGTAATAAGGACAACGATAATCTCTCAAAGAATCATGAATTCTTAACTTGTTAATAGCCTTTAGAAAACAATCACAATTTATAACGTTTAATTTCTCCTTTCGGATTTCAGTTTAGCTATGGAAAACTAAACTTCTAACGTTATTCTGATTTAGGGAGTTAAGCTCATTATAGCTTTATTCCATCAGATGATTGATTGTTAATAATGGCTCTTAAATCAGAGATACGATTAGTAATCTTTCCAATATCCATGTAAGCTTTATTAAGGTAGGTTGATAATCATCAAAGTTAATAGGAAGCTTCATGCCTTGATGACCTACTAAGCTGGATCTAACGAGTTGAAGCAAAACATTAATAGTTTCATAGATTTCCTCTTGAGCATTTAAGTCAGGTATATTAGGAGTAACATTATTTTCTAAGTGTGTGGAAGTGGATCAGTGTTATCGCAGCGTGGTGTACAAGAGGTGTAATTAGAGTTAAATTCAGAGTTACATTTAACTTTATCTCTCCCCCCGCCTTTTGTACTTCAGGCAAGTCATGGATAAGGACTTACACTGCTCTCACTGACCTTAAGGGACAAGTCATAAATAAGGACTTGGACTACTCCCACTAATCTTAGAATTCCTTAGGAACTTGGTATGCAACATGCTTAGTGTTTGAGGATTTGGAAGGTTTAATTTCGGCTAATAACTAATCATATGGTTAATACTTGGTTGTCTTCATGTCCGAATTTTAGGGACATTTAAGTAACCTCGTTTAGCATATGAGTTGTTATTTTAGGAGCCTTGGAATATATAGGAGTAGATCTATAACTTTAGATGACATATTTATTATCATGTTCATAAGGATACTTAGATGCATAACTTAATTATGTATCTTTAGAAGTATCATACATGAGCTACTGGTTCACACTATTACAATCCTAACGGATTGAGAGCGTTACCATTATTTGTATGTCAATCTTTAGTATTTAATCTATTAGATCTAATCTCACAACTTTCATTTTATGGTTAAGTTGATTTTCAACTTTATCCTTAAAAGTTTTAGGTGAGAAAGATGTTTCTCCTTAATTAGATACAAGAATAAATAATCAATTATTTGAGTGATAAATGTTGTATGCCCAGATATTTCATTCTAGGATAAGGTTCACCAATATGTTTGAGTTTTGGTAAGTTAGAACTCTAGTGGAACCTTGTTTATTCCCTTAACACATGTATTTTCTTTGTTAAGTTCTCACTTACGTGATAACAAAGATTGTGAACATTTATGATCTAGTTATAAGTTATAAAGATTTCAATCCACGTAAGGACAACTAGATAAGAAGAACCAACAACTTTGAGAATTCAAGGTAAGTGTGACATTGTCATAGCCATGTGAAAACTTATAACCGTCAATGTCTTACTTTAGTAATGATACTAAGTTCCAAGTGATGTTGGATCATGATAAGGTATCATAAAGTGTAATATAATGACAGTTTTTCATGGTTTATACAACTATGGCATTTATTTTGTCACTTACTCTCATTATAGTTGTTTTAGGGTTTATTTCTAGTGTATTGATTGTAATAGATCTTTATAATACTAGTTTTAGTTCACTGTGTTAGTTTGAAAATTAATGGGCACAATTATCATTATTGATTATCCTTTTTAGCCAGTTGTTCCATTAAGGAATTAGAACTGGAAGCTTTCTTGTATCTTATAATAGAAATTAAAACTATCCTCCTTATTTAAGCTATTTTATTGTATAAGGGTTAGTGATAGTGAGGTGAACAAATCTGCTTTTCTAGTTTAAGGCATTATTCATTCTTTATGCACAATGCTATAAAGCACTCATTTTCATGATGACTAATTTTAAGTAGCATTTAATTGTGCTAAGAAAGAATTCACTAAGAAATGCACTAGAAAAGTTTAACTCGAAACATGTGTAAGCCTTGTAAGGGTCATGTTTTTCATTTATTATGATATGTTCACTAAATCATTAACCTAATTTACATTTTATAAAGTGTTTGCATACATTTAAGAAGTCCTTTTGAATTTCTATTACTCACGCGATGTTTAGATTAGGAAATCTGAAACATCTCCCCTGATATCCTTTGTTTAAAGGGATTTTGATTATCATGATAGACAATTCGAATAGACTTTTACTCGCTTTTGATGTTTTCATTGTAAAACCTCTTATGAGAGAGAGTACTTAAGAGTCTTTGTCTTAAGAGATAATCAAAATTATTTTGATGAGAGGAAAATCTTTATCGAAACGTTTAGTGATTATATATTTAGAGTGGATAATTTTATGGAGATTAAAGGTTAAATTAGTTCAGAAGAAGATCTAAGAGTGAGTCTAAGGGGTACTTAAAACTAAGGCACAATAATAATGCATAATGATATACGAAGATAATGTACAATCATTAACTAAGGCATAATAATAAAGAATGCACAAATTTAAATTAAGGCGCAATAATAAGGCATTCTTATAATTAATAATAATGTGCAAATATCAAACAAAAGAAGATGTGATATAGTCTGTTATATCACCAAAACAACAGACTAGTTAGGTTCTACTTAAATGAATCAGCTTTCGCGTTGGTTACTTGCCTATCACCTAAGCATTATGAACTAGATAAGGGTATGTGCATAAAGTGATGTATCACATCAGCGTTGGCCAGAAATGATACACCATAAGCTTTATGTACAAGTTAGTTTCGCTGAATACAAATGCAACTCATCAGCGTTGGCCAGAAGAGAAACACTTGTATACGAAAGGCGAATGCTTAATTCTTAGTTGATAATCATTGCAAAAACAACGAATCAGCGTTGGCCAGAATCGAGGTTTTAAAGATGTTATCAATTTAAGCAAATAAATTAGTTTAATTTAAAATAAGTTAACTAGTATTAGAAATAATAATGACATTGTTTAAGGTAGCAAATCAGCGTTGGCCAGAATTACTACATGTCAATAACTAATACAAGTTAATAAATTAATCTAATTTTATTTTAAATCAGTGATAATAAGTTTACTTGTGAGAAGAAGTTAAATGACATTATATAGGTAACAAATCAGCGTTGGCCAGAATTGGAACCTTTTTTAGATGTCTATTATTAACTGTGAATAACACAAGTCAATTAGTTATCAATTTAGGCTAATAGATTAGTTTAAATTAAAATAAATTGCCTAGTATTAGAAAGGATTAGTGACATTAATTAAGGTAGCAAAACAGCGTTGGCCAGAATTACTACTTGTCATTAACTAATACAAGGTAGGGAAACTAATCTAAATTTTATTATGTTTTGTAAAACATAAAATTTAAGGTTTTAAACAAAACTAAATTTAATGTTAAGCCCCAAATTAAATTTTCTGAGGGTATCCGGTCGAAAAGAAGGGAATCCGATCGTAAAGAGGGGTTTTCGATCGAAAAGAGGAACCCGATCGTGAAGGGATACCCGATCGAAAAGCGGGTATCCGATCGGAAAGCCGGTATCCGATCGCGAAGGGATACCCGATCGAAAAGCGGGTATCCGATCGGAAAGTAGTCGATCGAAAAAAAGGGTGTCGGATCGAGAAGTAGACTTTTCGATCGGATAGAAAAGCCGGTCGAAATACCGTATGGCCCGATCGAAAAGCCGATCGAAAAATCCATCGAAAAGCCGGTCGAAAAGTCCATCGAAAAGTAAATCGAAAAGCCGCTTTTCGATCAAAAAGTGGACTTTTCGATCGGATCGAAAAGTGGAATGGTCCGATCGAGAAGTCGATCGCGAAGCCATATGATCGGAAAGTAAGCTTTTCGATCGAAGAGCAGGGTCAAAGCCACATGATTCGATCGAAAAGCCAATAAAAAAGGCCGGTAGAAAAGCCGGTAGTAAAGCCGGTAGTAAAGCCGGTAGGAAAGCCGGTAGGAAAGCCGGTAGGAAAGCCGGTAGAAAAGTGGACTTTTCTGTCGGATCGAAAAGTGGACTTTTCGATCGAGAATTGGTATCTCGATCGAAAAGACAATAACCTCTCGAAATCAGTGAGGGTTTGATTTTAAAACCGATTTAATTTATTTGCTTAAAGACGAATTAGGGTTTCGAGATTTTTAGACAGAATCGAAAAACCCATATTGATTTCGAGATTAGGGTTTCTTAACGAATTCAGATTAATGATTCGATTCAGCAACATATGCTCTGATACCACATGTTGATCGAATCCTGAATCGTTAATATAATAAACAGATAATAATAAGAAAGATTACCTGTAAGCATCTGGTTGAGATCAGCAGTAGTTAGGTTGTCCATCCTGTGAGTAGCCTTGGTTCCCCTTTAGGGTGTATAGCTAATGATGGTGTAAGGTTTCGTGAGGGTTCACGAAACAGAGAGAGAGCCGAGAGAGATGAGAGAGAGGTCGAAAGTTTTGTGGTGGTGATTAACCTTTAATCTCTCCCTAAGAGCCTGTATTTATAATACACCCAAGGGGAAACCCTAGCCCATCTAGAAAGGGTAATTACGTCCATCAAGTAATACCAGATAGGGTTAAAACCGTAATTGATTATTTAAGATAAATGATTAAAGGACATAAGATATTTATTTATATATATATACCGAAATATATTAAGATATATAAATAAATATTGTCTTACAGGCCAGCTACTCTATTTTGTGGTATAGTTTTTTTAAGAGGAAGAAATATAATCAGTTCATCATGATTTACATGTTATTATTTATTAAACTAAATAGCTGGAGTGTGGTGGTCATCAATGGATATGCTTAGTGAGCAAAGAATTCGACAATGCGGTTCAAGTACGGGGATACATAGCGGCTGACAACAGGTGCTTGGGAGACTTGGTGACTGCATTTGAATCATAAATAAAAGAGAGTATGGTCATGGTTGTGATAAGGTAAATCAGTGGCTAAGGGTCAAGGATGGTGATCTTGGGGTATCCCATTTGGTTTTTATTTAAACGGTAAAGAAAATGGTAGGATCTGTTGGCGATGTGCTATTTCTGTCCTTTTGTTTTTTTGTTGTTTCTATGGAACTATGTATTTTTTTTCCTACCCAGCATCTTGCTGGGTTCGTTTTTGGTATTAAATGTTGCTGTTAAAAAAAAAACCATCAACACTGTTTTTAAACTAAATAAGACATTAGTTTACATATTTGAGTTAACATATATGTTCTCTGTCTTTTATTTAATGGTTGTAAAAGTGTTTCTTTATATCCTCTATTTGTTTGTGATTTTGATGCAGATTTTCAGATCTTGAGATTCATTTGAAGGTATTATCTTCTTGACTAATAGATGGTGCCTGTATTTGTTTTTTTAGATCTTGGAGGCCTGGAAGTAGTTGAGTTTTTCAGACAAGCTACCCAAGTCCACTGGCTCACATTTAAGGGCCTTTCAGGTAGTTAGATTTGCAAGTTAGCATGGATTTACCTATCTGATCATCCTATTCCTCCGCGCTATCTTATGCACCTCTGGTGATCACCTGGAGCTGTCTTATGCACCTCCGCGCAACGCGCGGAGGGTTAAAATCTAGTTATATTACAATTCACAAATCACAAGTTATGATCAATTATGTTCTCAAATGGACCAAATTTGTTGGACCAAATTTGTTCTCAAGTAATTCAAGTTTTCATCAAATATATTATCACAATAATTCAAGGTCAAATCTATTCTGAAGTTCCAAATGGACCAAATCAAAGAATAAAGACAAAGATATGATGACTAACTGAAAGGCGAAAGCAGAGACAATTCGAAGTCGTCGGAACCTGAAGCAGAAATGTGAAAGGTCACCACTAGCCAAAGGCCCAATCATAATCGCCGGTAGCTGAAACCCGGAAGTAGAAAGCTAGAAAGGTCACCAAATGGTAATTGTAATCGTAATCACAATCGTGAAATCATGAATCGCCGAATCAATTAGAAATTTTGAAAATGGATCAACTGATTTGGGAGTGTCGCTCGCTGCTCATGAATCTGTGACCTTCCATAAAACTTCAATTTTCTTTTAATTATTTTAATAACAATTGGAATTTAGTTTTAGGTATTTTATTATTAATTCGGTTATGATAATTGGGTTTGGGTAATTGTATTAGAACTTTTAATATTACTGGGCTCATTAGGGTTGTAGGCTTGAATCATATTTTTAAAACTAGAAATTAATTTTCTTAAAGTTGAGGGTCGGTATAAAAATTTCATGGGGTTCGGTTCAGAAAAAGATCGGATATATACTGTTAGAAGATAATGTAATTGTAACACAAAACAAAAGAACAAAAGCTCTAAATGAATATATATCTTTTAAGTCACTTCCAAGCGAGTCACTTTTAAATACTTACAATCGCTTTGCTATAATAATAAACAATCTAAGGAAGTTCATTGTTTCTAAAACTAATGAGGAGACAAACATCAAATTTATCAAAAGTCTTCCTCATGAATGGAGAAGTCTAACCATGACTCTTCAATCAACTCTGGATTTAGAAGAAAAAAATATTAATGATCTCTTCTGCATTCTAGACTCTCAAGAGTCTGAAATACAGGACATCTCAAGATCCAAAGTGGACCCACTGGCTCTTTACTCTGAAAAGAGAAAAAGAAACATCAAACAAGAGCCAAGCCACTCAAAACGAAAGGAACCAAGTGACTCAGAAAATGAATATTCTGAGCATGAGACAGAAAATGAGTCATTTGAAAAATCACTGACACTACTGACCAAGCAATTTGGAAGATTAGAAAAGAATCCTTCCTGGTCAACCAAAAACAATTTTTCTAAAAATGAAGAAAACAAAAATCGATCATCTGATCAAAACAAACTTGAAGTTGACAAGAGTGAGATAAGATGCTTCAAATGTGGAACAATGGGACACTATGCTTCAGAATGCATGAATAAAAGACTCAAAGATGCTGCATACTACAAAAAGAAGTATGAACAAGCCATGCAGAAAGAAAAGGCATTAATGGCTGAAGTAGAGAACTGGGATTCTGAGTCATCATCAGAAGAGGAATGTCAATCCAACAAATGTCTTATCCCAAATGTTGAATCTCTCAACCGATCTATCCGAAATCTCACATGAAAAGCAGGTAAGCTCATCTCACTCTGATCTAATCTTTCAATTCAATAACATGTCAGTCAACTATAAAGTTCTTCACGAAAATTCTGAAAGAAACAAACTTTTAAATGAAAATAAGTTTTAAACTTTTGAAGAAGATATTAACTCTCTACTGTCTGAACTTCATCAACTAAAAGAGGATAGAGAAAAAGAATTGTTAAGATTAAAGCAACTAGAAACTCAAAACTTGAGCAACAAAGCCAAAATTGATCACTATGAGACTGAACGTGCAACTCTATATCAAAGACTACACGTGGAAACAAACAAAATAAATGGTCTCATAAATGCCCATGATCAGCTTGAAAAAATGACAAACACACCAAGAAATTATGGACAAGGAATTGGGTACATACAAGGAACTAAAGGTTCCAAGACTGTCTTTGTAAAAAGCAGCAGTCAAAAAGTCCAGTTCTTGAAACTCTGAGTCAAAACAAAACCAACTCTGACTACTCCAGTAAAGCCAAATCTGAGTCATCCAGCTCCTCAAGTCAAAATCTTGAAATTTTTGGGAAAAATACCATTTACAAGCACTGCATGCACTACGTCAAAAAGACCCTTTGGCCACTGAAAAAAAACATGGCTAAAACCCTTTGGCCACACTTTTTTTTTTCCATTTCAATCGTGACCAAAGGTCCCATGACCAAAGGTACCATATGGGCACACTTGAAGATTAGTGGCTATAATTAGCAACTAAAAAACATGACTAAAGGTATCAATAGTTTTGTTGAAATCAGGCATTCCATCTGAAATATGTGGCTAAAAGGTAGCAACGGCCACATGAATTTTCTATAAGCGTGGCTAAAGGGTAGCAACAGCCACATGAATTTGCTAAAAAGTTTGTTTTAGCCACGGTTATTTTTTTAAAACGTGGAAAAAGGTTACTGGAATTAAGCATTCCATCTGAAAAGCGTGGCTAAAAGGAGACATCGACCACATATTTTAAAAAATACGTGGCAAAAGGTTGCTGGAATCAAGCATTTCATCTGAAATGTGTGGCTAAAAGGTAGCAACGGCTACATGAGTTTTTTTATAAGCGTTGCTAAAGGGTAGCAACGGTTACATGAATTTTCATCAAATGTGGCTAAAAGGTTGTTGGAATCTAACATTCCATCCAAAATGTGTGGCTAAAGGTAAACAATGGCCACATATTTATAACAAAAAAACGTGACCGTTTCTACATATAGTGACATTAATTTATCATATGTGTGACCATTTCTATCATATAGTCACGCATTAATAACTACAAGCGTGACCATTTCGTGTAATTAGAGATTTTATTTTCATTATTTTTGTAAAATAAAAACAACAATAAACATAAAAAAACATAAAAACCAAATGATATTAACAATAACAATTCAAGATCCATACATAAGTTTTCATTTTAATACAAACCAGTTGGTGATAGAGTAGGAGTGTCCTTGTTGTCCTTTTGCTTCAGGAAGGGGTGTGGGTATAATGGTTGGGTCGTCAAAGCCTCCTCTAATGACCATATCTATGGAATCGACTCGAAGGAAATTTTGTTGGGGAGGGGAAAAAAAAATTTCTTGGGTTTCTTGGAAGGTTATGTGTGTTCCCAAGAAAAGGGGAGGTATGGGGTTCGGCTCGCTCCATGCTATGAACCTTGGGTTACTTTCCAAATGGCTCTTCAAGTTTAAATCCGAGCCTTCTATGCTTTGGGTGAAAGTGATCAAGTCAATCCATCATTCCAATCATAATTGGAACACCTTTCCTTGCAAACGATCCATCGTAGGACCTTGGAAGAATATCATGAAGGCTTCTAATGATCTAAAGGTTTTGGGGGTGGCTTGCGAGAGTAGGATTCGATGCTGGATTGGTACGGGCTCCTCTGTGCGATTTTGGACTGATAACTGGACAGGTTTTGGTCTCCTGAAGGACCGATTCCCCCTCTTATTCTTGCTCGAATATGACAAACACTGCTCCGTCGCCGATCGATTACCGCTGCCCAACTCCAGGATATTTCGCTGGGCTTGGATTGGGCCTACGCTGCCCACTGTGGCGATCCACTTGGTTCAAAATTGTGAGATTCTTTTGGCTTCTTTCTCCTGTTCGGACTCTTCGGATTTTTGGGGGTGGGACGTCGGAACAAGAACGGACTTCTCTGTTA
Source organism: Deinandra increscens subsp. villosa (assembly GCA_039602395.1). Classification (NCBI taxonomy): domain Eukaryota; kingdom Viridiplantae; phylum Streptophyta; class Magnoliopsida; order Asterales; family Asteraceae; genus Deinandra; species Deinandra increscens. Next base: position 74,445,534 of record JBCNJP010000010.1, on the reverse strand, counting down.
AAATTGTTCGCAGAGAAGCGGAAGACTTCTTGCTCGGTTCCTCAAATTTCGCATTTCTTTGGTGTAATTGGCTTCCTTTAAAAGTGAACGCTTTTGCTTGGCGTGCGGGGTTAGATAAAGTTGCGTCCAAGGCAAATCTCGCCCTACGTGGTATCGTTTTGAACACGTCTTGTGAGGGGTGCAACTCCAATCTTGAGACTACGGACCATCTCCTCATTAGATGCCCGCGGGTGAATTTAATTTGGAGCATCGTTCTCCAATGGTGTAAGGTTCCTCTGGACCTTCCTTCTTCGGTGGTTGAGATCTTAGCTTTGCATAACTCGTGGGGCTTCTCCAAAAGGACAAATCGCATCCTCCATTGTATCCTCATCACCTCTCTTTGGGTTATTTGGAAGTCAAGAAACGAAAAGCACTTCAACAATCGGGTCAAGAGAGTGGATGAAATCATCGGAGACATTAAATTTTGGTCCTTTACTTGGATCAAGTCTAGGGGTCAATTTAGGTCGCTCGATTGGTCGAATTGGTGTAATTTCAATTTCACTTTGTAATCTTTCTAGCTTCTTGCTAGCGTATTAATTTTATCCGCCGTTAAAAAAAAAAACACAACCTGCCAAAAGAGTAAGGGGAAGAAAGCAATAACTTTTATGCCATTTGATTGTCTCTGGCATGAAAATTATGATATATATTTTATGTTTGAAATAAATATAGTGTAGTGTATGGTGTATGAAGTAACTTATACAAATCTATAAAGTGCAATTAATTATTAGTGTAGGTGGTAAAATTAAAAAATTGGGGGCTAAAATGGGAATATATTTAGTGTTTGACTTGTGGTGCTGTGATCATGAAACCAACCAAAGAAACAACACACTACAGAGAGGAGAGCCCGGTGGTGCTGTGATCTTTTACTTTTGTAAACATTCAGGGTTCACGCAAACTAAATCAAAAGACATGAAATCCAAAAGAAATCGGAAAGATTGAACGCACCATTGGGCTTACGTGAATCTCTTCTATATTCTCCATTGCGAAACAAAAGAAGCTCATTGTAGTTGCAATATAATCTGCCTTTTGGGAGGACTCCTGCTATGATTAAAGTAAACCACAAAGTTAGAATTTGTGTTAAAATAAATATCAAATTAGGTAGGTAAAAAAATACTTGCAAAACCTAAAACTACTCTACAAAATTTACAGAGGAATACCTCATTTTCTTCCATCATAGCACTAGAAACATAACAACCGAAATAAAAACACAATGAAAGTGAACAAACCCACATAGAGACCTTAATTACTATACCAATAAACAAGATAACTGAATTTGCATTCCTCTAACACAGAACATACACTAACTGCGGTAAGAAGGTTAACAGAGATAGATATAACCCAATCAATATGTCCAGCTACATTCCAGCCATCTAACAGAACCGCTACACAGGAGATTATCCAATCAATCTTCATTGTGATGAACAAATTGAATCAATGATGAAAAAAAGAAAGGGGGTATGTCACACCCCCAATTTCCACTAACGGAGTTTTACGGTGTGGGGTGTGATCCAGACCAGGACCCGAGTCATTAGTTACATCAAACATAAGTTAAGGGTTCAAAATGTAAATATATTTCCAAACGGGAAATATCAAAAACAGAGTTAAAGTTTAGCGGAAGCTCATAAAAGTTATGTTGCGCAATACAAGCGCCCGATAAGTAAATAATAGTTCAAGTTTAAGGTTTTAAAAGCAAGTTCCCAAAAATAGAAGTTTTAACAACGTACGTGCCCAAAAATCCGATACTCCTAGCGTCCTGCAAAGCATGCACAAGAAGCATGTGTCAACTAATGTTGGTGAGTTCACATAAGCACATAAGTATGACTAGTATAAATATGCAGTACGAATACAACAGTCTTTATTCGTATGTAAGTATGTATATTACAAGTACAATCCATATCGTAGGTAGCGAGCCTAAGTTCATGTCACTAAAACGTTCGCAACAGAAGCTGACCAATTAGTTGTAGGAATAATTCTTTACGTGTTTTGCCTTCCCCGTGTCTACTCGATCATGGTAAGTTAGGCTGACATTGTCCTCAGTCCGACGGCCAGTCGGGTGGTGCATCTCGTGCCCGCTGAGTGGGGTTTGTCAGACCCCAGTAGTACTACCCAATACCCCCTCGCTATTTGCTATTAACGGTTCGATAAGTAAGGACTTTCAAAGATAAAGCATTTTACATGAACATGTGATATATACTGGATTTCTACTTTAATCATACATAAAATTTGTTGTGTTATCACCCTAACCCGGGTGTAACGTATTTGCGTGTGTTATCGTCCAAAACCGGACATAACGTAAGAGGTTGTGTAACTCACCTTAAGGTGTGCTGCTACAATTTAGTAAGACTCCGAGTCTTGCGTAACTACCAATTTCACGGGGCGAGATTTAATAGTAATGAGATAGTAGTTTTTGGGTTATGGATCAACGAATGCTTGAAATCCCTAAAAAAAAATAAAACAACAGAAGTGATGGTCACGGCTCGTGACATCTGGTTTGCAACACATCACACCTACCATTGGGGCAGGTTGCTGTTTTGTTAACAATTTTGGCCAGGAATGGTTTTGTATACACATTCTGGTGGGAAAACAGTTCACAGAAAATAAATAAAACAATGGGGTTGCCGAGGGTCGAACTCGAGACCTTGCGCATAATGATCACAGCCCTAGGCCATCCGGCCAGGCCCTGAAGTCGTGATGCACCTAACAAGTAAAATATATAATCAATTAGGGAATGCTGTCATCTTCTTCCCAACAACCCACCCCTGGTCGGACCACCGTAGAAACTTGGTTTTTTTTTTGTTTTTTTTTATTTTAACAGCAATTCACAGGGTTGATCGCGATGGTTACAAAGGGTTTTAAATTGAATAAAAAATGGGTGTAGGATTACCTCGACGAAGGACGAAGGAAGCAGACACCAAACACGAAAACGCCAACGAAGAAACTTGGACCGACGCCGGAGAGATGACCTGTGATGCTCCGACTGTTGATGATGTATTTGAGACTGGTGGTTTCCGGGGACGACGTGGACCCGAAGACCGTCGCAACCGTGAACTCGTGGAGGTTGGTCGGTACCTTCTCTGGTAATACCCAATGGATGAAAACCGGAAGCGAGGGAGAGGGTGAAGGTTCGAGAGGATGAATGAGGTGAAAAAAGTGAGATCACAATTCTCTAATGATTGAATACTACAACCGATCACTAGGAACAAGGAGGTGTAACCGACAGACTCTCAAATTTGCGTTTATGGACAATGTCGGTTTCAGAATAGAATGCGTCGATGGTTACGTGTTCTCAATTCAATATTTTAGAAAAAATAACGACAGTAGCCATCCTTTATTTGAAAGAAAGAGTATCATATCTCAAAAAATTACGGAGATGCCCCTTGTGAGTTTGCTTGAATGGAAAATTCAGTCCCTCATGGTTTTAAAGTTGATAACGATCTTTAATAGAGTTAACGAAGAATACTTTAACATGAATGTGTACGTATTTGTCAAGAATATAATTGGTGTGTAACATTTATAAATTATAAACTTGATACGTCACATAAAATCATAAATGACATGCGTATATATATACATATATACCACGTAAAAATAATAAATATAATTGTCACATAGAATGACAAAATGTTTTCATGATATCATAAAATATGATTTACATAAAATCATAAAATATAATCATTCAAGTAAGTTAACCGACGTCTAGACTCATGTGCAATGCTCGTGTAACTATTCTATTTAACTGCGGTAACGGACGTTATCAAAATATAACACAAGTTATTAACGGGGTTAACCTGGGAAATTGCCAGTTGTCACATGATCCCCTTGTTAAGGAATTTTCGTCCCGAAAATTGCCTTAAGTTGCTACTGTTCCTTAATTAGATGTTGATGCTGGATCAAATAGATGAGGATATTTCTTTCTCATTTGATCTTCTCGTTCCCACGTGAATTCCGCTCCACGCTTAGATTGCCATCTCACTTTGGCGATGGGAATTTTACTTCGTTTCAGTGTTTTCTCCTCACTTCCCATGATTTCCATGGGTTGTTCGATGAATCGCAGTTGTTCATCAATTTGTAGTTCTTCTAACGGAACTATGAGAGTGTCATCAGCTAAACACTTCTTAAAGTTCGAAACATGAAACACGTTGTGTACTCCATCCAATTCAGAAGGTAGATTTAAACGGTAAGCCACCGGACCAATGCTTTCGGTGATCTCGAATGGTCCTATATAGCGGGGATTCAACTTCCAGAGCTTTCCAAAACGTACGACGCCTTTCCAAGGCGAGACTTCAACAGTACTTTGTCGCCGACTACAAACTCCAACGGCCTTCGGCGTTTATCTGCGTAACTCTTTTGTCTATCTCTTGCCGCTTTCATGCGGTTTCTGATCTGCACGATTCTCTCAGTAGTCTCGTGCACTAGTTCTGGTCCAGTGAGTTGGCTCTCACCGACCTCAGCCCAACAGACCGGTGATCTGCATTTTCATCCGTAAAGAGCCTCAAATGGAGCGGCTCCAATACTGGTATGGTAACTATTGTTATAGGAGAATTCTACATGTGGTAAATGCATTTCCTAAATTTTACCGAAGTCGAGCACACATGCTCGAAGCAAATCCTCGGGAGTTTGGATGGTACGTTCAGTCTGTCCATCTGTTTGAGGATGATACGCGGTACTCATATCTAAGCGAGTGCCCATTGCTGCTTGTAAGGATCTCCAAAAGTTTAAAGCAAACCTAGGGTCTCGGTCAGAGATAATAGATAAAGGCACTCCGTGAAGCTTGACAATCTCCTTGAGGTATATCTTTGCAAGTTTCTCTATTTTGTCACTTTCTTTGATAGCTAGGAAATAGGCGGATTTTATTAACCGGTCAACGATAACCCAAATCATATCGTTGCCACCAGAAGAACGGGGCAATCCCGTGATGAAATCCATCGAGATTTCTTCCCATTTCCATTCAGGAATTTTAGGTTGTTGCAGTAATCCTGTTGGTTTTTGATGTTCCGTTTTGACCATTGCGCACGTTAAGCACTTGCGAACATATCTGGCGATGCCAGCTTTCATACTGGGTCACCAATATAGCCCCTTTATGTCTTGATACATTTTTTCTGAACCTGGATGGATCGAATAACGGGACTTGTGGGCCTCGTCCATCACCAGTTCTCTAAGATTTCCATGGAGAGGTACCCATATACGGTCCTTATAATAACGAAGTCCATCGGACTTAACTTCAGAAGTTCCATCGACGTCACGTAGCGATTCAGACCCAAAATTTTCCTCCCTTTAGGGCCTCTTTCTGAGCATCCCGGAGCCTATCCGGTAGCCTCGTATGGATTGTTAATTGGAGAGCTCGAACCTTTCTAGGCTTAACATGCTCCTTTCTACTCAAGGCATCGGCCACCACGTTGGCCTTGCCTGGATGGTACTTTATCGTAAGGTCGTAGTCGTTTAGCAACTCGACCCACCTACGTTGCCTCAAATTAAGTTCCTTCTGTTCGAATATGTGCTGGAGGCTCTTATGATCAGTGAATATCGTACACTTGGTGCCATATAAGTATTGTCTCCAAAATTTTAAGGCAAACACAACTGCGCCCGACTCTAGGTCATGAGTTGTGTAATTCTTCTCATGAGACTTTAATTGCCTTGAACCGTATGCGATGACTTTACCTCTTTGCATCAAAACACATCCGAGTCCCTGGATTGACGCGTCATAATAGACCTCGAAGTCGTCAATCCCATCAGGTAAAGATAATATAGGTGCAGTACAAAGTTTCTCTTTCAAAGTTTGGAAGGCTGCCTCTTCCTTGTCACCCCATCTGTACTGAACCCCTTTGTGCGTAAGAGCGATCAATGGTTGAGCTAACTGAGAAAATCCCTTTATAAAACGACGGTAGTAACCCGCTAACCCTAGGAATTGGTGAATTTCCGTAGGTGCTCTAGGGGTAGGCCAACTTTTAATGGCCTCGATCTTGGCTGGGTCAACATGAATACCTTGCTCGTTGACGATGTGACCAAGAAATTGAACCTCTCGGATCCAGAAATCACACTTAGAGAATTTTGCATAGAGTTGTTCTTCCTTTAACAATTCTAAGATTAATCGCAGGTGTTCCTCGTGTTCTTCTTTTGTCTTGGAGTAGATGAGGATGTCGTCAATAAACACTATGACGAATTTATCCAGGTAGGGCTTTCACACACGGTCCATGAGATCCATGAACAAAACTGGTGCATTTGTCAGCCCGAAAGGCATGACCAAGAATTCATAATGGCCATAGCATGTTCTGAAGGCTGTCTTTTCTATGTCCTCCTCACGGAGTCGAAGCTGATGGTAACCAGACCTTAATTCAATCTTGGAATAGTAACTGGATCCTTGAAGCTGGTCAAAGAGATCGTCTATTCGTGGAAGAGGGTATCGATTCTTGATAGTGACTTTGTTAAGATCGCGGTAATCAATACACATCCTGAATGTGCCATCCTTCTTTTTGACGAATAACACAGGTGCTCCCCATGGTGACGAGCTAGGTCTAATGAAACCTTTATCTAGCAGTTCCTGCAGTTGTGTGGATAGCTCATTCAATTCGTTCAGCGCTAGACGATATGGTGCACACGCGATCGGAGCTGCTCCCGGAGCAAGGTAAATCCCAAATTCTACTTGCCGATGCGGAGGAAGGCCAGGTAATTCCTCAGGAAATACCTCCGGGTAATCGCGTACGATCGGGAAATCTTTGATTTTTCTCTCCACCCTGGTTTGGTCCGTAACCCGTGGCCAGGATTGCCACGTGCCCTTTCCGAAGATACTTCTGCGCTTTAAGGTATGATATGATTCCGAAGATAGCACCTCCCTTTTCGCCCTGAATCGAGAGTACTTCTCCTCCTGCTACGGGTATTCGTATGACTTTTTCTTGACAGACGATTTCCGCCTGATGTTTGGATAGCCAATCCATGCCCACTATGATGTCGAAACTACCGATGGTAAAAGGCATAAGGTCTATACTTAGTTTATGACCAGATAGTTCTAATGTGCAGTTCTCAACCAAGTGAGTGGTGTCAAGAAGCTTACCATTTGCTAATTCAACCGTATACCTAGATTTTAGTGGAGTTTGAGTAGCCTTAATCAACTTACAGAACTTAGTCGAGATAAAACTTTTTTCAGCACCAGTATCAAATAAGACATTTGCGAAGTAGTTGTTTAGAAGAAACTTACCGGTAATGACGTTGGCATCATTTCTTGCTTCACCAGAACCCATAACGAAAGCTCGCCCTTTGGCGCCATCTCCACCATTTCTACCACCATCACCTCCATTGTTATTGTTGTTACTGTGGTTGTTGTTGTTGCCAGCATTGTTGTTATTGTTCCTTCGGAGCTGCGGCAATCCCTCTTCAAGTGCCCTGGCTTTCCACATTCATAACACCCCTTAGGGCCTTCATTATTCTGCCTCTGGTTCTGATTTTGATTTTGATTCTGATTCTGAATAGGACGGTTTTGTAGCTCACCCCAACAGTTCTTAGCCTCGTATCCCCCTTTACCACAACGCTCACATGTGAGTTTCTTGCATGCCCCATTGTGGTGTTGGTTACACCGATTGCAGAAAGGTGCTCCCCCTTGTACCCATTGTGATTTTGATTACTACCACCTTGGCGATTCTGGTTATCGCCCCCACTGTTGGTGTTACTGTTGTTATATTCACCCCTGGAGTTGTTGTACCTCTTGTTTTGATTGTGAGAGTTGGAGGATCTCCCATTGTTGTTGTTACTAGAGTCGTCATCTCTCTCTCTTTTCCCATCTAGGGCAGTTTTAGGGACCTTTCTGGGTGGCAACGTTCCTTGCTCTATGGCCTGGTCAGTCAGCTTATGGGCTAACCTGATAGCATTCTGCACATTTGCAGGGTTTGAGGCAGTAACCATCCCCTTGGTTTGTGGAGCTAACCCATCCACGTACCTTTCTATCCTTTTGAAATCAGCATCAACCATCGTAGGACATAGCACCGCGTACTCGTGGTAGCGAGCGGTGTACTCTTCAACTTCAGAACCTACCATTTTCGAGTTCTGGAACTCACCTTCCAAACTTTTGACCTGGTCGCGAGGACAATACTCCTCCATGATAGCATCCTTGAATTCTTGCCACGTCATAGCATTTGCTGCGTCGAGCCCTAACATTTGGATTTGCGCGTTCCACCAAGTGAGGGCAACTCCCTCGAGTGTAGCGGTTGCGAAATTGACCCTATTCGCAAAAGGGCAGTTGCACATTGAGAACACCTTTTCTGATTTCTCGAGCCATCGCAGCAGACCCACGACTCCTTCATCACCCTTGAACATGAGCGGTTTACAATCCATGTAAGTTTTGAAGGTACACTGAGCTGGACCTGGATTGTTTCATGAAATTATTTTAGAGAATAATTTTTGAGAGTGAGAAAAAAAAAATGTAGTCAATTTTTCATATGTTTTACTTACCACCGTTATTGTTTCCTTGTGCTTGAGCCGCAGTGAGTGCTGCTGCAAGGTTTTCATTTATTAAAGCTTGGATCTGAGCTGCTGTGAGGTGTTCAACCATGATTCTGTTTGTCATACAAACATTTTAATGATTAATATACCCAATATTAATTTCATTATATATGTTAGAACGCATACAACCAAATAATTAATATATCCAATATCAATTTCATTAAGCACTAAACAATTATTCATGCATCCATCCATCACACGAAATAATTTTTAGAAAAACATTGGAAAAATAAAGATGTAATATCCATTACAAAATTTAAAATCCAACCACAATGAATCTCAGCATTTGAAACATTCAAAATAAAATGAACACCCAGTCAATTTTATTCGAAGTAACAAAATAAAAGAAAAGAAGACAGATTAGATTATGGATCAATAACATCTGGTTCTTCCTCCATGTCCTCTTGAGGCTCATCCTCGAAGGGTTCCTCCTCTTCTTCCTGAATAGGTGCACCTTGAACCTGCAGGGCTGCCATTTGAGCTTGGAGGGCGGCGACCTGTGCCGCAAGTGCCACGTTGGAATGTTGGAGTACTGCATTAGAATGTTGGAGTGCAGTAATCTCATGTTGTTCTTGATGCAGTACATGCTCCAAATTTGCTGGATTGGGTCGCGACTCAAGCTTAGTGACCCTGTCACGGATACCCATTACCCCCTGAGACAGGTTGTAGTGGCAGGTATCTCTCTCCTTCTGTTCATCTCGCGCTCGCTTGAGTTCCCTATCGCGAGTGCGATTGCTGATGGAATTGTGCTCGAGTTTTCCAAGGGTGTCGTCATAAGCTGCTATCAGTCCCGTAATGACCCTCTGCAAATCAAAGGGTAGGTCGACCCTGTTCGGCACATGGTACCTATCAAGCAACCGATATGTTGTCGGGTTTAGCCAACTATAATCATCTGGTACACACCTATCTGGACGCGGGTGCTGATCCCGAAGGAAGTCCATTATTATGTACCTAGGCTGCTCAGGCTCGCGGCCTTGTTGGTTGGAGGATGATGACCGTCCGTTGGCAATTTTCTTTCCCTTACCCCTCGTGTTGTCGTGTGGTGCCATACTGTCAAAACCCAGACAGACACAAACAAATGAAAAACAACCTAATGTGAGTAATCGATTTTTGGCACGCGGAAAGAAAATGTTTTTAACTGTTGTAACTAATGTTTAAAAACAGTTACAGTTTAGAATTTTGAAAATTCTAGTTCTCTGCAACCAAGGGCTCTGATACCAATCTGTCACACCCCCAATTTCCACTAACTGAGTTTTACCGTGTGGGGTGTGATCCAGACCAGGACCCGAGTCATTAGTTAAATCAAACTTAAGTTAAGGGTTTAAAATGTAAATATATTTCCAAACGGGAAATATCAAAACCAGAGTTAAAGTTTAGCGGAAGCTCATAAAAGTTATGTTGCGCAATACATGAGCCCGATAAGTAAATAATAGTTCAAGTTAAAGGTTTTAAAAGCAAGTTCCCAAAAATAGAAGTTTTAACAACGTACGTGCCCAAAAATCCGATACTCCTAGCGTCCTGCAAAGTATGCACAAGAGGCATGTGTCAACTAATGTTGGTGAGTTCACATAAGCACATAAGTATGACTAGTATAAATATGCAGTACGAATACAACAGTCTTTATTCGTATGTAAGTATGTATATTACAAGTACAATCCATATCGTAGGTAGTTAGCCTAAGTTCATGTCACTAAAACGTTCGCAACCGAAGCTGACCAATTAGTTGTAGGAATAATTCCTTACGTGTTTTGCCTTCTCCGTGTCTACTCGATCACGGTAAGTTAGGCTGACATTGTCCTCAGTCCGACCGCCAGTCGGGTGGTGCATCTCGTGCCCGCTGAGTGGGGTTTGTCAGACCCCAGTAGTACTACCCAATATCCCCTCGCTATTTGCTTTTAACGGTTCGATAAGTAAGGACTTTCAAAGATAAATCATTTTATGTGAACATGTGATATATACTGGATTTCTACTTTAATCATACATAAAAGTTGTTATGTTATCACCCTAACCCGGGTGTAACGTATTTGCGTGTGTTATCGTCCAAAACCGGACATAACGTAAGAGGTTGTGTAACTCACCTTAGGGTGCGCTGCTACAATTTAGTAAGACTCCGAGTCTTGCGTAACTACCAAGCACCTATTGAATTCATATACGTAAGTGTGTGTCCGCACATGAGTAACATAGCCTAGACGACTGTACTATAACAAGTAATTCCAAATATGACGTAGGTGACAATTTCAATTCGTGACGAAAATCGTTTGTTCGAAAGTAGTCAGAATGACATTTAAATCAAAGACGCAAGGATTTACGAAAATCAATGCGCGTAGGTTATCCCAAATAATAAATATAGGGATCATCGGTAAATATATATTCGTAATTATAAATATCGAGGTGGAGTCGAAAAATGAAATAAAACGTCCTAAATATCTATTTATATGTAGTGACATAAATTCAAAAGTTTAAAGAACACCTTTAAAACGTACGCATGTGAATATGTGCATAACAATTAAATCAAATATATATTTACATATATATTTCTATGTTTAAAACTAGTTTATATCAATATAAACAAAACCATAAGTTTTTAATTCTTTTAAATCATAGGGTTTTCATAAAATAAATAAAAAAAAATCCAACGAGTACCCTAACGGGGTCTATGCCAATTTCACGGGCGAGATTTAATAGTAATGCGATAGTAGTTTTTGGGTTATGGATCAAAGAATGCTTGAAATCCCTAAAAAAAAATAAAAACAACAGAAGTGATGGTCACGACCCGTGACCTCTGGTTTGCAACACAGCACACCTACCATTGGGGCAGGTTGCTGTTTTGTTAACAATTTTGGCCAGGAATGGTTTTGTATACACATTCTGGTGGGAAAACAGTTCACAGAAAATAAATAAAAACAATGGGGTTGCCGAGGGTCGAACTCGAGACCTTGCGCATAATGATCATAGCCCTAGGCCATCCGGCCAGGCCCTGAAGTCATGATGCATCCAACAAGTAAAATATATAATCAGTTAGGGAATGCTGTCATCTTCTTCCCAACAACCGACCCCTGGTCGGACCACCATAGAAACTTGGTTTTTTTTTGTTTTTATTTTATTTTAACAGCGATTCACAGGGTTGATCGGGATGGTTACCAAGGGTTTTATATTGAATAAAAAAAATGGGTTTAGGATTACCTCGACGAAGGACGAAGGAAGCAGACACCAAACACGAAAACGCCAACGAAGAAACTTGGACCGACGCCGGAGAGATGACCTGTGATGCTCCGACTGTTGGTGATGTATTCGAGACTGGTGGTTTCCGGGGACGACGTGGACCCGACGACCGTCGCAACCGTGAACTCGTGGAGGTTGGTCGGTACCTTCTCCGGTAATACCCAATGGATGAAAACCGGAAGCGAGGGAGAGGGTGAAGGTTCGAGAGGATGAATGAGGTGAACAAAGTGAGATCACAATTCTCTAATGATTGAATACTACAACCGATCACTAGGAACAAGGAGGTGTAACCGACAAACTCTCAAATTTGCATTTATGGACAATGTCGGTTTCGGAATAGAATGCGTCGATGGTTACGTGTTCTCAATTCAATATTTTAGAAAAAATAACGACAGTAGCCATCCTTTATTTGAAAGAAAGAGTATCATATCTCAAAAAAAATTACGGAGATGCCCCTTGTGAGTTTGCTTGAATGGCAAATTCAGTCCCTCATGGTTTTAAGGTTGATAACGATCTTTAATAGAGTTAACGGAGAAGACTTTAACCTGAATGTGTACGTATTTGTCAAGAATATAATTGGTGTGTAACATTTATAAATTATAAACTTGATACGTCACATAAAATCATAAATGACATGTGTATATAAATATACATATATACCACGTAAAAATAATAAATATAATTGTCACATAGAATGACAAAACGTTTTCATGAAATCATAAAATATGATTTACATAAAATCATAAAATATAATCATTCAAGTAAGTTAACCGGCGTCTAGACTCATGTGCAATGCTCGTGTAACTATTCTATTTAACTGTGGTAACGGGCGTTATCAAAATATAACACAAGTTATTAACGGGGTTAACCTGGGAAATTGTCGGTTGTCAAAGGGTATACCAGCCATAATTGAATGATCAACCGAATATAAGCTCTTCATTCTTATGATTATGCAATGAAAATATAGCAAGACCTTATGTCGTCTACCATGGGGAATGATAGCAAGATGACCGCTTGGCAACTAAGATCTAATATCAGCATGGAGACGCGGCATCCTGAATTATTCCTTGGATGAATTTACAACTTCTCACACCTACAAAACAATAATCTGATTTTCTGTGAACCAAACTGAGTTATTAAAACAAAGTAAACCGGAGAAAAGTTCTTTGGCCTTCAATAGCTACTCCGAATTCCCCACCGCCTACAAGACCAATAAACCACTTGTCTGAAAACAAATACCTCCCAATCGAAGTAAGTTATTACTCAAGCTAAAAGATAACAATCTAAAACGATTTCGAGAACAAAACTGATATGTCTGCAAAGGAAGTCGTTGCATCATGCCATCAACAACTCTGATGATGATACATAAACATAATATCTCGCACCTATTACCTATAAACCAAATCGATATGCCTTGAACCTAAAGAAGATGCGACCAGAAAACTAGAACTGGTTATCATGAACACCTCAGGTAACAATAAATAATCATAATTTATGGCAACTGTCAACAGACACAAACAACCTGATCTACCGATTGCTTGTAAAGCGATACTTCTGCATATAGAACAAACCAGAGGATGAACCTAGAAACCATTGAAACTGCAAACCAGTAAGGATATTATACAGATCTAATCTAAAACCAGATTTGATGGCAAAGCAGACACACATTTCAAAATCAAACTCTATCGCTCGATGTCATCACAACACAGCCTATACGGCTGTTTATGGCAAATAAGATAGGTTCTATTATGAGAACTCTATATACAGAATCCATTTATATTTAAAGAATAGGAAAATAAATGAGCAATTACCAACAAAGATAAGCTTAAAAAGCCATCGAATTTTTCTTTCAGCCTCACCCTCCATTAGTCTTTCATCAACCCTGAAAAAAATGAGTAAATCTGAAACCTGTTAGAAGAGGATAAAGTGAAATAGAAGGATAATGACATGAAATTAACAAAGAGCAAACCTGTTAGTCTTTCCCAATTCGTTGTTGTTTCTCACTAAACCAGTTCGTCTCCTCATCATCAAATTAAGTTCTACACATTAACACACATGATACATGCTTATTTTCTATTTTTAAGTATATTAATTAAATCCGTTTAAGTTTGTTCTAAGAATCACCTAAGAACTGATTCCAGATCTGAAGATCCTTGACCTCAAAACCCTACAAATGCTTCGGATTTTATCCTCTCGATCTCCACCATATCCAGTGAAATTCACACACTTTTCGGATATACAAAAACATAATATAGGGAAGATATAGGTTAGAATGGAAGACGATGTCACCTGATTGAGACGCATCGATAATTAGGGTTTAGAACAGAGAGGAAGGAAGAAATAGAGATATAACCTGAATATGGTGATTGACTAAACATCGTTCTTCGTCTGAGTTTAACTCCAACATCGCTATTCGAGTGGTCCCTATCTCCGGCTCTCCACTGAACATCGTTCTTTATCCTCATCTTCTAGTTCCTATTACGAGTTGCATTAGAGAGAGAGGAGACTATAGAGAGAGAAGGGTTTTGTGTTTTACTGAGAGAGAGCATCTGCAGGTCATCTGGAGGTGTGCTCTGAGAGGAAGATAATCGAGGGGTTGTATTTGGGGGAGAATGAAAATAGGATTGGAGGTATTTTGTTTCTTAAAATCTTGTGAGCGGGAGAATGAAAATAGGATAAGCAGGAAGTAAGAACTTTTAGTCACGTCACAATAAAATAAGCGTGACCATAAGGTACTTATGGTCCTAAGTTTTTTTTTTGTTTTTCTAATGGCTAATAAACATTACTTTTTAGTCACACAAATTAATATAAGTGGGTAATCTATTAGTTTTCAGCCACGTTTTTAAAATATTACCATGGCCGTTTGGTGCATTTCGCCGACTCTTTTTTAAATGTGACAAATAAATGTCACAATTTATCATAAAAGAGTGACTAAAGCCTCTGCATCTTATTGTTGTTGTCACATAAACGAAAAAATATGTGGCTAAAAGGGTTCAAAAGCTATATATTTGGCCACGCGTACAAAATATGTGTGGCTAAAACTAGTGTGGATGACCTTTAGCCACATTTTTTTTAAAATAGTGGCTACTTGTTTTCAGAAAAACAGTGGCTAAAGGTCATTTTTGACGTAGTGATGTGCAATGAAATGGTAAAACGAATTGGAAGACACTTCGACATAAAACAAATGCACTCTAACACCCCTTTGAGTGTGTCTTCCAAATCTATGAAAATAAAAGGAAAAGAAGTCACTAAAATAACAAAACCCAAAAACAAATGAGGGTTCAAAAACAAAATAAAAAAAGGGGGAGAGTAAGAACTTCCCACCGTGCACATATCTAGGTGGAGTTCTTTACTTTTGGTTTTTCTCTCATTTAAAATATATATATATATATATATATATATATATATATATATATATTAAAATAAAATAAAATAAGGAGGCATCCATAACTCTTTAAAGGGTTTGACTTTCTCTTTCTGATGCGAAATGATGCCCATCAAATCAAACATTTAAAATGCAATAGGCATATCGAGAAACAAATCTTTGTGAGTTAAGGCATCTAAAAGGGGTAGTAATAGCTCTAACTACGAGAATGATGAAAAAGTGAGTTAATTCCCTCTCACAAATCGTCCCAACCACCAATGTCAGGAGCCTAAGCAGCCGACAAAACCAAAAAGTCTCACTGCCAAATCTCCAGACTTCTGAACTCTTCCCGATTACAAATAGATGGATATCTCTCCCGAATCATCCAGGCACTCATCTAAACAAACCCTCATCAGAAAATGGACCTTCAAGCTCTATTACATAGACAAGCCTTTGAAATCCCCCTTCACCAAACTCACAATCTATGCCTTCACACATCTAACCATCAGCCGACCTTTACCAGAATGATGAGGTTTCTGCAAACCTGCACCATCGGTCTTGAACTCACTCAGAACACCCCCTTCAGATATGAATTTATAAGGGAATTTTGGGTGAATGCAAGATCTGATCCCAACCTACCAGGAAGCCCCATAAGAACACGAGTGAACCGACTTACCTTTGAAGTCACTAAGGACTCCATTCGCTCAGCCCTTTGTCTGAATGACAAAATGGGGCCACCCACTTCAACAGGGCCCAAGTCATTGAAACCTTCATTGACATTGGGTATAATGGAGATTTTCTAGAAGAACAGGCCAACATATTCCATCTTCCCCCCATCTGGCAGTTCTTCTTCACTCAAATTCAACTTTGCTTCTCATCCAAGGTCAATAATCATCATCTTGCTGACCATGACACTTAAATGGTCATGCATGCTCTGATTCACGGTCTTAACATGAACTTTTCTCACTATTTTCTACAAAACATGAAAAAGAACTGCTATCTGCCTATAGAAGAGAGAGTTATTTTGTATCCTCGCTTTGTGACGAGTATAATATGCCAAGCCAAACAATAGGAAGGAATATCACACCCAACTCCTACCCTCCCAAAGGTTTCTTGGTCTTCATATTACTGGGCTTCTAAATGACATTATAGAGGAAGATGATGAGAACCTGAGAGCCATCTCTCATAATAACATTCCTCTCCAACTTGAAGCGAGAGCACATCCTCCTATACCCACCAGAATCATCTTACCCTGTACTTGTAAAACTACATGCTTTCACCTAAATTTAATGTTTAAATAAAGATCTGTATTAGGTGTCAGTTTTGCAAAAAGTTGTTGAAATATAATCTTTTGGGGACGTTGCAAGAAAATGTCAAAATTGCATAAAAATTCTGTACTTCTTCATTAAGGATCTAATAATACAGAAAGTACTCCAGAATTCCGAAGTAGTTCTGGACAAGGGTAGAAATGTCAATATGCAACAAAAAGGACCATCAAATGCATGCTCGTGATCAATCACACAAAAAATGGTCATACAGAACAACTCCGGAAACTCCGAAGTCAATTCTGTACAAAAGTTTGAATGCCTGGATAAAACAAAAAAATGAAAAATATTTTACACATCTTCACACACACACACACTCACACACACACAATCAAAAAGGGGAGGAGGAAGAGGAAGAAAGAAGGAATGACAAAGAACCACTGAAAAGTTCTGAAAAATTTGGAGTTGATAAAGGAAAAACATATTTTTTTTCTCATTAAAATCGGGTTCGGAACAAATCTTCACCAAGAAATCCCAACCGAAAAAGAAGAAAATGCTCCAATAAATAGGAACGGTAACTTTTTTCAGTTACGAGGAGAATTAATGATCCAACGGACATCCGTTTCACCACCCAGTCAATCCAATCAGTGAAAAAGAGCCGTTAAAACCCTAGAATCTCTCCCATGTTATAAGACCCTCACTCATCAACAAAGTCAAACACCGTTCACAAAATTACAATCCTCACCAAGCAAAACATTTCCTCAAATCAAAAAACGGCTTCATCCTCCCAAATCTCGCTATTCAAGACATTCAACATAGAGCAAAACAATATGCGAGCAAATCTAAATCCACCTGCCTACTCCAGCGATGTTCAGATAATCATAGAAGCACTGAGATATTCGCCTCTCATGACAGCCCTCACCGAAGACGAAGAAGTCACCAAAGAGGCTCTTATGAATGTCTGGTCAATAGTAAAAGTGGAAACTGAAACTGCAACAAACAAGGTATGGATTAAAGCGCTCATTGAAAACGAAGATCAATCCACATCAACCCTACAGTTTTCTGAAGAAGATTTCAGACAAGTTACTGACCTCACAGCTCAAGAAAATCCTACTCAACCTCCAACCAAAACACAAATCATCAAAACCATCAAGTCCTCGAACAAAGGAACAAGCTTTACCACAATCTCAGGCATAAACATTAATCAGTTAGAGAGAGAGTGGAAACTGATGATGAACACACTCATTTACAGCCTAACCGCTAAAATCGGCTCATCTGATCAAGCTAGTGAATCAGTATACTCCATAATGGTCGCTATAATTCTGAATAAACGAATAGACTACGGAGCTATACTGTGGAGGAATCTGGTGAAAAGAATTGAAGATAAACAAAAGGAGAAGAAAGAAACTGTCCACATTCCATTTATAAGGTTTCTTTCTCTACTCATCTTCAAGAAATGTCAGGAAGGATCGTTGGTTATGAAGGGAGCCAAGCACAGGTCAACCACCCTGAAAATTCTGAAAAAGTTCGAATCAGGTACAACACACTCTATATCCTCTGTACCTATGTCTTTACTTTTGAATATACCAGATATCTCCCCAGTTCTGATGAAGTATAAGGAAGGAATAGAACTTCTAGAACAGAACCCATCTGAACCAGAACAATCAACCCCAAAACAAATCCCATAAACATCTCACTTTTCTGAATAAGTCAATCTAAACAAGGGTTCACCTGACTCTCCCACATCACATTCCACCACCTCAGCCTATAAAAACTTCAACTTCTGTCCACCAAACTCACCCCCACAGATCCAAATTCCCAATATAGCCACCAAGCCCAGCCTGTTTGATGACTCTGAGAGTCATCATCAAGCACCAACAAGTGGAGACTCGAGTTAAGGAAACTTGGAAAGAACCCACAGGGATTGGTTCCCTGAGGATTCAACACATGAGAATTCTGAAAAGAATTATCAAACAACACATGAGTCTGAATCATTCAGGATAAAGACAATGAATGTGGAGAACCTAGGAACATCAGATATTTCTCGTATTCTAGGCACTAACAGAACTCTCAACAGAGAAAATGTTAGTAAAACTGCTGGACATGTGTTGTCCACTGGTATGTTAGAAGGAGAAAGATCATCCATTGATCCAACTCCAAGCTTACCCAGAATCCTACTCAAATCTGATCTCTTAGAATTCTCTCAATCAATTAGAGAGAAAATATTCAACTTCAAAAGAGATCCGAAAATTGACCTACATGAGTTAGAAAAACTCAAACACTCAAACTCAGAAGAGCTCATGAAGGTGGAAAGACGCACAACTCAAAACACCAAACAACTAAATACTCTAATAGATGAGCTGAGAACCTGGAAAGAAGAACTAAGCAAGGAGGCCAACAAAATTTCTGAAGAAATAAGCAAAAGTCTTCAAAATTTGCAAACTGTAGAGATAAGTAATGATGAACAAATCATTATAAGTTTTTCTACAGAATTACTAAACGAGAAAAGGACTCTTGAAGATATGGGTAAAAATCAAGCAAAGAGGGCAAAAGAAGAAATAAGGCCAGTCAGAAGCAAACTGACAACAAATCAGTTGATCTATACTAACCTAGAAATCAAACACTCTTTTCAAGAAGATGAGATGAGAAATATAGAAAGAGAATGGAAACAAAAAGTAAAAACAACAGATGAGAGAAGAAAACCAATCACAGTCTCTGTTGAACCTCCAATAAAGAAGTCAAAACTTCAAGGCAGCAGTTCAAGTGAGAAAGAAGAAGAATAACTCAAGAGAAAGAACTTAAAGAAGTGCAAACCTTTAACTGAAGCTCATGAAGGAATGCCACCTCCTCCACCTCCTTCCTCTCCTATACCACCAACAAAAACTGCTCAGAAAACAACTATCTCTCAACCTCTCTCCACCAGAACAACAAAGAAGACCCTAGCCAAGGAGACTCAAATACAATCATCCTCATTAGCTGGAACTTTCATATCTGGATCAGCCTTTGAAGATGATTACTCTGAAAAAAAAATATGCAAAGGTTCATCTGGGAAGAAGTCAGAGAACTCCAAGAGAAAATGCTCAAAGTGAAGAAGACAGGCCCACAATGAGCCCTCTATCAAGAAAACCCTTTGACAGGTCAACCGGAACACCAGTTGAGGAAGATCCAATCTACACAATGCCTTCAATCACCGAGTTCATAAAAATCAAGGCACAACCACTAACAAAACATCTTTGGGTAAGCAAAAGATGAAACCTTCAGGGAAATCACTGATAAAGACCTACAACAATTTAACCCAACACAGTTGGTGTCATTCTTAAGGTACTTCTCAACTCAACCCTCAAAAACGGAAAGGGTAAGCACTGCCTTATACCAAGGAGCTGAAGCCGGTAAAAGGATGTTCAAAAGACAAGCACAGGTGGATATCGAATTAGCAAAAGAATCCAACATCCCTCTGCCGCACTTAACGAAACCAAATGAGACTATCCCTCCTGAAATCTCATGGAGAGGATTCGGCACAACATTTCTCAGCCCAATCTCTGGTATATGCTTCAGAGATCACTCGGAAGAAAGAAAGTTCTTTAGGCTAAAAGAAAATCATAAATATACAAATCTGGCCTTAGAATTCTTCCTATTCATTCTAGAGAAATGCAAGACCAACAACAACAGCATCAAGGAAATCATCAAGTTAGAAATAAATGCACTAATGAAGGAAAGAGCTGTCTTCAAGACCCTACTGGAAGAAAGTACTAAAGAATACAACTTTGAAATCAATTCACTCACTGGTAGGGCAAAAATTCAGAAAAGATATGTAATCTTCAAATTATGATACATAGTCATACTATAAACTCGTGTAAACCATTATTTACATTTGAGATATACAGAATAACCCTATAATGAATTGCTGTCTTCCAATTTGATTTACTTTTCGCAACTTATATATCTTGTTTAAATCAAATTATGCCAACATTGTTAAAGAGCCCTTCAAGGGACCCAACATATACTACACCGCCAAAAAAATCCATGGGTGTCGGACGAACCCCAAGGTTGTGCCCTAGGTTCGCCAATGCATGTTAGGTACAAACCTAAGACTAGTAAGCCAAAGGTAACAGGGATAACACTACCAGAGTGGATGGAGAAGTTCATAAGTAGTTCAACAATATATGGATTCTATCTTATCTGTCCTGAATGTGATGTTTTTAGCTTAGGGAAACAAAAGGGTATAATGGTTCACTATCACCTAAAGACATGGATAAGGAGAAGAAGCATCCTAAAGGTTCTTACCACTGGCTAATAGAAATGTTTGTGCCAGTTCAAATACCATCTTGTACCTAAGGATTGATAAATATGGCGAAGACCTTGAAGGCCAGAGACAGGTTGACCTTGAATGGAAGGAAGAAATGAGGATAAGGGAAATGGCCAACAAATCACTTGCCCAAGAGTTTATTGAGCTAGATATGCCAAGAATAACTCCTATGGTTGAAAGAACATGTGAGGATGTGATGCTTTTATGTATTTAATGTTTATTTAATAGTTATACGCATGTCTTTATTGGGTTTTTGCATTAAAACACGTTTACTTTGCATTATCTTATGTTTTGTAGGTGAAACGATGAAAATTCCCTAAGGAACATGAATTACATCAAGTATTGAAGAAGTTAGAGGAATAAAAGTGCAAATGGGTGAAAATTGGAAAAAGTCAACCAAACTCAACATGGTGGCATAATAGACGCCAATATGGCGTCTGCTTATGTACAAAAAAAGAAGGCGTCTGATATGGCACAAGCAGGAAGATTTTAAGCATTTTGGGGCGTTTGACTTCAGAGTGGCATAGCAGACGCCACCATGGCGTTTGCTACGCCACATGCGAATTTCAATTCCGTATCTTTTAGCTTTGGACGGGATTTTGGGTTATAACTTAACCCTAATCATTATTTATGACATCTATCATTCCCTGGAGGCTAAAGAACGAATTTTGGAGATTCGGGAGCACTTTCCAACTATTCTAATCATCGCGTTCAATCTGGTAACGATAATGAATCCGATTTCTAAAGTATTCAAGATGAGCATGGTTGGCTAAAATCTCATTGATCAACCTCAATATGTAGGGTTAGTTAGGGTTTTGATTTCCATTGTTTGATTATATTTAAACTGAGTGTAAATCCAATCATTTAATTATTGATTGGGTAAAAAACAATTGATTGTTTACTTTGATTACAGATTGGTTTTACTGGCTTTGATTTACTTTCTTGTTAATTGCATGCTTAACTTTTGAGTAATTGTCAAAGTTATTTCTACCTAATTGATACACACTAAGACAACATCCTAGCAGGAGCCGTTTTAGTTTCGGACCGTTTATAAGCATCCGCCAGATTCTTTGGTCTTGTGTGTATCCTTCAAATTAAACACAATAATAAAATCATGTCTATGTGATGGTTTTCAGTATAATTAAATGAGGATTACATTATCTGTTGCTAACCTGAACCTCGGTGATGATCATCTTGATCTCCAAAGTTTTCAACATCCCAATTCAGTTAAGTTTACGTTTTCCTTTTTAGTAATTGTTCATTATAGTCTTTCCAAATTACAACCAAATCAAAATATAAACTTTTACACTTCTTAGTTTTCAATTTAGTTTAGTTAGTTAATCAACTGAACAACATCACTAACCACAAACTGTTCGTGGTTCGACACCCAGCTTACCCTATCTAATAAGGTAGTAGGATCACAATTCTCTTATCTTTGATCCGTACCTTCGACGTCGATCAAATTTTGGCACCGTTGCCGTGGAGATTGTGTGCTTGGTGAAGTACAATTGATTTTGTGATCAACTGTTTAAGTATTTTGTTTGTTATTCTCTTTTATTTCGTGTTATACGGGGTGTGTTAAGTGTGCAGGTGATAGGTAGTGCATGCGTACTTTGTTCTCAAGTAATAAGTTACCGCTTTTATATGATCCGGAAATTGAGAAGACAACAAGGCAGAACAAGGTTTTACATCGTGCGGAGTTATCGGTAACTCCAATCTCACAAGACATCAAAGAAGCTGCTATAAGTTCGCCTCAAGTCCAATCATTTGCATCAGATAACCAGGATGAAGATTTACACCATCATGGGCATAATCAAAACAATGCAGTCCTGGTTAACCAAGGTGGTGTAGCTCAGCAACCACCTCAAAACCAAGTCTCACCACTTGCAGGCGCATTCTATGTACCCAACAACCAGCAACAGGGCAATTCACAGAATGATCAAGTTGAAGGAGTACCACCACAAAACCCACATCCCAATCCCTTCAAAAAAATCTCCCACCACCATAACAACACCAATTACAAATACCCGTTAACCAACATGCTCGAGTTTACAATGAGCCACCATTTCTATACAGGCACAATGACAATCATTCAGACAGTGGCAATCAAGATGATTTGGAGCCACCAGGATTTTAGAATCCGGCATATCAGAATTTTCAAGGAGGTTATGGGGGTGGACAACAAGGATACAACTATGGTTACCAGCAACAATATCCACCCTATCCACCTTATCAACCCTAACCGCCTCAACAATACCCACAACACCCTCAAAATCCACCACCTTAGAAATATGGTCATGGAGGGTATGGAGAAGGTCAACCACCACTCAACAATTATGGCGGTGGGTACTATAATCCACAGGTACTAGTTGTCAGAGGGGTTGATATTCATTTCAGGCCAATAGTCATGAAGAACCCGTCTCCTATAGTAACCCTCATAGAACGGGCGGTCATTTGAGGTTATACCTGCATACTTTGCTTCGATCCATTCCTATCTTTAGACAAGGAGCCACTGAAGAGCCCTATGAACATCTCATAGAGTTCAACACTAGATGTAGCACCATGGGAGGGCAAGGATTTACACTAGATGAGGTAAAACTCCTGGTGTTTAGCTTTTCACTAAAGGATCGAGCAAAGCAATGGTTCAACTCTTTCGTATCCGCTAGCATCAGAACATGGCAAGAGATGCAAGAACTCTTATTGAACGAGTACTTCCCCAGGGAGAAGAAAAGTGAGTTGCATATCGCCATACGCATTTTTCAACAAGAAGTTGGGGAGACACTATATGACCTGTTCACCCGTTTCAAAGAACTCCTAAGATCATGTCCACATCATGGAATAGATATATGGGAACTCATGAATGTTTTCTATCATGGGTTGACACCGGAGGAAATGAGGTATGTGAACTCCCAAGTAATGGCACTTTTCTAACAAATCATTCAGATGCAGATTGGGCCCAACTGGAAAGATTGAGTAAGAGTTCAAAGGCTCAAGCTTTAGCAAGTAGAAAAGCAAGTTCGGTGTCAGTGAAGTTATAAAGTGAGTCTGATAAAACAGCTAGACTGGCAGCACTTGAGCGGAAAATGGCCAATTGGAACCAATAAGGGGGAAGGAAGTTTCTCACGTTGCTAAAAAATATGAGGTGTGTGAATGTTGTCACGAGCAAGGGCATTCATTTGTCAATTTTCCATCATAACCGGCTCGAATTGAGGAGGTTAAGATGTCAAGCATTGATGAAGAGATTTAAACCTATGGTTATCAAGCGGACCTCAAAAATCAACCACCTCTCATGTATGGAAATGCTACTAATCAATCATACAAGAATTATTAACAGAATAATCAAGGAGGATATCAAAAGGGTGGATTCAATCAGGGAAGGATTCCACAAGGGCAACAATAGGGTGCCCCAAGAAACTACCAATCTCAATAAGGTCAAGGTTCGTATCAATCTAATAAACAATCTGGAGTTGTAGTTGGGGATGAAATAATGAAATGTACAATGGATGAGATGATGGATCTAACGAGAGGCTTTAAGCAGCAAACAGAAAAACATCATATGATTTATGCAAAAAAATGTCGCAACTCGCTGAAGAGGATCTAAGGCTTAATGGCGAGGCAAGTAAAGGTAAGCTTCCTAGTGACACGGTGACCACCCCATCCCATTAGAGTGTGAAGACAACAAAAATAGTGCAGATTGGTTAGTGATGTGGATGAAGATGGCGAGTTTAGATCACCCCTCATCCCAATTGAAATTATGGAATTCAAGACTAATCAAGCAATACTGGAATGTGGAGCCAACATTAGTATTTTACCGGGAAGCGTATATGACATATATGATTTGGAGCCTCTACAAGAAACTAACACCACAATGGTGTTAGTTAATTTTCACACGTAAACAGCCCCGAGGATTTTGATGGGTGTAGTGGTCAAATTTGGAGAGTTTTACTACCCTGAAGATTTTCGGGTGGTTGACTATGCACCTATGGTGAAGCAGAGGCAACCGGGGATCATATTGGGAAGTCCATTCTTGGCAACAACAAATGCTCAAATCAACTGCAGAGACAACACAGTGATTATGGCATTTGGGAACCATAAGTTAAATTTAGATATGATTTCAAATTCTTTTATTTATTCGGTTCAGACTAAGTTTTCAAAGGCAGTCATTGCAAACATGTTTCCTCCTCCTGTAAATGAGGGGGAAACCAAAGAGCATGGTTATTTGTTTGAATGATTGAAGCTGGATGATGTGATAATGGAGTCTAAGACCAAGGAGAATGGGGGTGGAGACACAAAAGCTCAAGAGTTCAAACCCCCAGTGATGCATCAGATAGAGAGTTCAACAATTTACCCTAAGCCAGAGAAGAAATCATCTCAATCATCAGTTGAGCTAAAGAAACCACCCAAACAGGAAAAACATGCATATGATAGCGGAGGATCTGTGAAGATGAAAGAAAAAGGAGATGAATTTGGTGCGGAAGGTTGGGCGTGACAAGAGATGAGGTGGAATGTCAACAACTCAACAGCTAAAGATACTTTTGGAAGCAAGTATGTATTCCAACCCCCATAAGCACTACATCAGGTACGGTTTGGCTAAAGACCTAAATCTTAGTGCTAAACTAGGAAGCAACCCGAGAACTTGGTGGGTATGTTCACTAGAAACCCTCACGAGTCTCAACTCGTCCAGCGAACTATCGAGTGATTGAAAACTCTTGTTGCATATGCTAAATGCAGCCATGACTCCTATTAAAGTGAGTGTAGGCCTTATACTACTTATGTCATCGTGTTTTTAGTGTGTTTCCAATTTTTGGTTTGCTTTGCAAAGTTTAAGTGTGTGGAAGAGCCACAGGAGTTCAGTCATTCCAGCATGTTCCACGAATATCCAGGTCCATGTGCTCTTTCTACACTTTCTCTTTCTTGTTTTTGCTATTATATATGTTTTGGTGTGTTTATGTAATTGGTGGGAAACTCTGGCTATAATAAGGGATGTGTGTTTGTTTCTGTATATTTGGTGGTGGCATCTTGAGGTTAAAATGGTTTATTAGACATGATATTTGAATTGGTTTGAAAAGGATCCATAAATCACACTTGTAATCTAGCTTTAGACATATAAATTGAGGACAATGTATGGTTTAAGTGTGGGAGGGAAAAATTATAATTTTTTGGAAAATTTATAGTTTTTGGAAAAGTTAAATTTTTTTAATCCTAAAGTAAATCTCAAAGTGTGCACGAAAATGAAACTTTTCAATGTAATTCACTGATTCGATATTTTCCGGTGATAAGTAGAGGTCCTAGGTCATGGTTGATTCTTTAAGTTGTATGATAAAGTAGACTTAACAAGGGTTTTCATGAAAATTATGTAGAAAGGCCTAATTAAGGGTAGCAAGCTGCTTAGTGGAAGGATTTGCATGTTTCACATTTTTTTACCCTATTCCACCGTTTTTGTGAGTTTTGAGCCTTAGACATGTTGAGATTACATCACTTGATTGATTTCTTTATTTGAGTGTTTACTAAAGTGTTGCTACATTTTGGAACTTGCAAAGTATACACATATCGAGACCATGAACCATAACTTGCACACATATGATAGAGGCATTAGGATTAGCCACTTGCTTAGCCTATTCCTTGATATCTCCTACCCAAAACATCATCCAGTAGTAGCCACTTTGTGCCCTTACCATTTTATTTTTTAACCCACATAAAACCACTTAGCCTTTAGCCTTTTACATCAGAAACCCGCACGGTGAAATCTAGTTAAGTTTGAAGCTAAGTAGTTGTTATGTAGATGTCTGCTTTCATTGAGAAAAATAATTAAAAAATAAATAAAATAAAAGAAAGAAAGAAAAGAAAGAAAAAAAATCAGGCAAATCTACTATTAGATCAAAATGATCAAATAGGAGCAAGAAAAGAAAAATAAGAAGTTAGTTAGCTATCTGGGATAAAAAGACCCAATATTCAGTTGTAAGTTCTTGTTGATGTAATAAATAGCTTAGAACTTAGGTTTCACCGCCTCCGCTACTAAAAATCTCTAATCCACACCTTAACCCAAGCCTAACATTACAACCCGTTCTAAGACCTCTTGATGTGTGTATGGTTATGTGTTAGTTGGTGGAGACATTATTACTTTACAAGTTTATGATAATGTGGTTTCATTTTTGGTCTGAACATTTACAGATATATTAGCACATCTTTGCTAATCCAAATACAAGCCGAGTGGAGCGAAACATTGTGAGCAATATGAATGCATGCAAGTAGGAAATTAAACAGCTTGGTAGGCTTGGTTAGGCAATTCGTTGTTTGAAATATAAATAATGTTCTTGCTAAGTTGTAAATCTATTAAATGTTGTAAGTCTTGGGAATTGGGTAACTAACACTTACTTGAGGATTTTAGGCGTTGTTGTTAAAGTTATGTTGGAATGTTGCATTAGAGTATTTGCTTGGGAGAAGTAAGGTAAAGTGTGGGGATATGATACGTTTATGTATTTCGTGTTTAATTCATAGTTAAAGGCACGTCTTTATTGGGTTTTTGAATCGAAACACGTTTACTTTGCATTATCTTATGTATTGTAGGTGAAACGGTGTAAATTGCATAAGGAACATGAATTACATACACTAGTACAAAAGTGACCTACGGTCACACTTTTCCAAAAACCGCCCTGTCACACTTTCGATTAAAAGTGTGATCGTAGGTCATTTTAATTTTCTAGACATGTTTCGGAGACATTTAAGATTCTTTTGCGTGACCATTGCAAGCACGATCAGAAACTATGGTCACGAATCAGATTTCGAACAATGTGACCAAATGTCACCATTTGCGATGGTTTTTGTGATAGTATTTATGAGAGACTATAGATACGCATATGGTCACATGGAACAGTTGGTTGTGTAATTAATTATGGCTAAATGTAATATATATTGACACGTTAAGTTCGAGTGTGACAGTAAGTTAATATATTTTTGGTGAAAATAATTATAGGTGTGACTGTAAGTTACCGTTTATGGTCACATGTCCAATTTGGATGTGTGACTAAACATAAATCATCGTCATGATAAATGGGCAAACATGTTACTAATAGTATAATATGGTCATCTTTCATTTTCTTAGGTGTGACAAAAAATTGATACTAAGAAAAAATTTATGTCAGTCTAAATATTTTATGGTCACAGTTCCAATTCTGGACGTGAGACTAAAGATAATTTATTGTCATGATAAATGGGAAAATATGTGACCATAAGTATAATTTGGTCATCTTTCATTTTATAACAATTTGATGTGTGACTAAAGATGTATTCTAGTCATGATAAATGAATAAAGTATGTGACTATAAGTATAATTTGGTCATCTTTCATTTTATTAGGTGTGACTACAAATTAATACTAAGGAAACATTATCGCAGTCAAAGTACTTTATGATCACAGTTCCAATTTTGATGTGTGACTAAAGATAAAACATGATCATGATAAATGGAAAAACATATGACTGTAAGTATAATATGGTCATCTTTCATTTTATTAGGTGTGGCTAAAAATTAATACTAAGGAAACGTTATCGCAGTCTAAGTAGTTTATGGTCACAGTTCCATTTTTGATGTGTGACTAAAGAAAAATCATGGTCATGATAAATAGAAAAACATGTGACTTTAAGTATAATATGGTCATCTTTCATTTTATTAGGTGTGACTAATAAGTAATACTAAGGAAACGTTATCGCAATTAAGTACTTTATGGTCACAGTTCCAATTTATAGAGTGACTAAAGATAAATCATGGTCATGATAAATGGAAAAACATGTGACTATATGTATATTACGGTCATCTATCATTTTATTTTGTATGACTAAAAATTAATACTAAGGAACGTTGTCGCAGTCTAAGTATTTAGTGGTCACAGTTCCAATTTTGATGTGTGACTAAAGATAAATCATGGTCATGATAAATGGAAAAACATGTGACTATAAGTATACTATGGTCAACTATCATTTTATTATGTGCGACTAAAATATATTACTAAGGAAACATTATCCCAGTGTAAGTACTTTATGGTCACAATTCTAATTTTGATGTGTGACTAAAGATAAATTATCAAGAATAGTTTTTAATAATGTTGACCATGAAAGTTCAAAAAAAAAAAAAAGAGTATAAGGGTAGTAAACCAAATTAGAACCCAGATCTCTAGCCTTGTGGAGAGCATTCTTAACCACCAGAGTAAGTTACTTTTTTTGCTTATTATGCAACCCAGTTATACATAAACACTATCAAATAAAAGCTAGTAAAAAGAAAATTGAAAAAAGTGAAGTTGCTTAGACTCGATATTAAGTACAAAATATCTACACTACCTTCATTGACACTATTTTTTTGTGTCAAAGTATTAACTACGAAATATTTATACTACTTACAATCAATTAAATCGTAATTTATTTACGATATAAAATAAAAATGAAAATATGTATAATTATAATATTATAACTTAATTATAGTTTCGATCCCTAATATATCCCAATGTTAGTGAACAAATACATAATAAGTTTCAAACATGTTTCAAATGTTTACAAAAAAAATCAAAACATTCATTTAGGTTGTCAACTCTATCCCATAAATCTTGTTAACTCTATCCAACCAATACTTCACATTTTGTTAACTCTTTCTCCATCATCGGTACTTCTTGAAGATAAAACATTACTATAACCAATACAAGGGACCTAAAATATATATATTAATATAATTAAATGTTAATATAAAGTATAAACACTTGAAGAGAATGAAAACAAATTGAAAAATGAACTATTGCATTCATTGTACGGTCAACAAAAGTAGTTGTTCAAGAATATAAGTGATGTAGCTGGAATTTCAAACAAAAGCAATTTGAATTTTGCGAACTTGTAGAGAAATTATAAATTAAGAAAAGCCAAGTTTGATACTGTAAGCACGTAATGCGGATCGGTCTACCAGGTGCAGAATCAAACAAATAATCGAATCGAGAAACACAACGTAAATAATCTCTTCTTGTATTGAAAACACAATCAGAGTATAATCAAAGACTAACATGATGCTCTCAGAGAAACACCATGAAACACTAACCTATTTATAGTGTTTTGGTATGGCGAACCATGTAAGCATGTGAACCATTGGTTTGCTGCTAGCGAACCATTGGTCAGCAGCATTGTTCGGAGAGAGCATTCTTACAAAATGAACAAAACTAACAACAAACACCTAGACCTAGCATTAGACATCAAAAACATTTTCTAAACCCCCCCTGTTTTATGCTAGTCTTCAGAAGCCTTTGTCTCAGTCTTTTTCCAAAACCTCCATTTGTTGTTCCCTGAATGAATTCCAAAAGCATAACAAACCCGAATCAGCTTTTGAAACTGCAACGCTATGTGATACAAAATATTGTTGTGATAGAGTTTTTCAATATCAGCTTCAGATAAGTTCACAACCACATTGGATCGAATATCCGAACCACCTTGTTGTTTTTTCTACTACGATCACAGCTTCTCCAGTTCTACGATCACAGCTTCTCCAGTTCTATCATCATAGTACCACCACTTCAACGTCTGATTGATGTTCTGCTCTAATTTCTTCAATGGAGTATTCTTGAGCTGAACTGGTTTCTAGTACTGCAACATAATAAGTGGTTTTCCGGTGATTGAATGAATTTTAGTTGGATGCTCCACATAATTTGGCCTCTGAGGCTTCAAGTATCTGAACTTTCCTTGACACTCATTATGAAGAATTTTTAAAAATAATCAGCGAGATCATTCTGTCCATGATTTAAGAACATTGTTCTGGTAAGCTCTCTCACATCACAAACTGGTAGAGTATCAAATCTTTTAGCACTCTTCAAATATATGATCCCAAACTCCCTTTTGATAGCATAGCATTTCAGTTACGAGTCATACATCCAACTAATGATATTACCAACAGCTTCACCGTTATTGTCAACATACCATCTTTGTTTCACAGGTTTCACTGGAGGCACATAATTTTCCTTGTACTCTTTCATCCACTCCTCAAACAATCTCCTACGTTCATGTTCCTCACCAAAAGTTTCAGAATCTGTTTCCTAATAATTTTTCTCAGATTCTTTCTTTTTCAACTCTTGTTCTATTTCTGCTTCATCATCTTCACCAAAGAAGTTAAAACTAGTAGAAGAATTGTTATCTCTAAAATTTCCATACACTTCTGGATTATCAGGATATTCTTCACCAGTCATATCCTCAACTTCTACTTGTTCTTCTTCAACTTCAATGTCATCACTTGAGTCATTCTCATTACCATATGATTCAGCGACGGGAACTTTATCAACTTCTTCAATATTCAGAGCATATAACTCCACAATCTGTTATTTCGTTAAAGAATGAACAAACTATCCTTCCTCAATCACACCTTGTTCAGAAAAAGCAAATACAGCAGTTGAACGCTGTTGGGTAATTGTAATTACATCATATTTATCACCTCCAACAACCTTCTCCCCCTGAGATGTACCGGTCGTAGAAGCACCAATTGAGCTAGACGCACCAGTTATACCAGTACCTCCACCACCTACGCCACCCTCGGGATCTTCCTCTTCGTCATTCAAATATTCAAAACCTTCTCCTTTACACATATCTTCAACATTTATCTCCCTCTGATCAGGTAATAACTTCAGAATGGATTTTAACTGCTCATCAAAAGAAGATGTAAGCCTCAACAACCGTTGAATCTCATGATCCTTAGCTCGATCACGTTCTTGCAAAAGTTGAACTATTTCTTTCAACTCTCGAATTTCTAAAGATCTTCTACGATCAGTCTCTTTCAATGTATTAATCTGAGAATTGAGCAAAGTAAGCTGATGATCAACTGGAATAACAGTAGACGGAGTTGTTTGAGAAGTTGTTGTTGTTGCAGATGTAACAACTGCAAGATCTTTGAATGTAATCTTCCAAACTGTAGCAGTTGGATTAACAGAACTTGGTGTAGTAGAAGTAGTAGTTGTTGTAGTTGGAACTTGAACAGAAGATTTTGAACGTGAGACTTTCAGCTTCTTTCTAGGTGGACTACCAAGCAAAGCTCTTCATGAATCAGCAAGAAACAAACCAGGCTTCACCAACATCTTTGGTCTAGAAATAGTCTTTCGACGTTTTGACACAGTTTCTTGCATTGGAGCTTTACCATTGCCGGTAGTATCAGCCCTTGAATCCAATTCTTCCAAATCAGGAATATACAATGGATCAGTGTCATGTAAATATACATCAACATCTTTCTCAAGAAGAAAGGGCTTATACTGATAATGAACAAAAAGCCATAGACATTCTCAAAGCTACTCTTTCAAGAGTTGTCTCTTCAATTCTTAGTTTACCACACTGCTAAAGATAAATGGAATATGTTGAAGGAAAAAGGCGAGACAGGTACATTTTCTGATGATATGACGAATATCCAGAATGTTGCACCAATAATGTCTAAACATTGTAATAATACTTCAGAAGTCAATGAGACATTGATGAAAGACGATGCAGAGTGGTAAACTGCAGATCAACCTAGATTTACTCTGATACCACTTGTAAGTGCTGGAACGGATCTTACTGATGAGTGGTGTAAAAGTGCATTTTAATTAGTGTTAATCACTTCCTAAACATACCTAGTTGGGTCTAAAATATGGTATATTAGTCGGTTGTGATAATTAGTGTATTCGGGTCGTGAATAAGCTTAAACGATATAATTAAATTGAGTTCGATTCAAATGGTGTAATCTCTTTTATAAATATGGTTGTTGAATTATTAAAATAGAAAAAAATAGTGAAAGGATCATAAATGCTAATATTCTTGTTTTTGGAAAATTGTTCACGTGAACATAGAAACAATTTTGAGTTTTTGTTTTGTTATTTTTCTTGAACAACAAGGTTATGTTACGAAAGGAAATGAAAGAGGAGCTGCAATATTTATGAAGGATTGCATTGAGTTCAACATAAAAGGAATTTCAACATGAAGAAATAAGAGAGCATGCATGGTCACGTGAAGGTTGAGTTAAAGTTACAGGAATTGTAATGATGAGCAAGTGAGGTTCTCAAGAATACAAATGATTTTGTTTGTGGTGACGTGAGCTACACGTGAAATCAAATAAATATTTTGATTGAAGTGTGAACGCAAAAATGGAATCAAGAATTCACGGCCAAAAAGGAGCGCATCGTGGCGCGACTGAATGCACAAGATATGTCCCTCGCGACATGCGAGGGACTTAATGTCGGCAGATTTTCGTTTTTCTCGATCGGACCATATTTAAACCATTCAAACATTATTTTTTAGGTTAACTTTGGCTGTGGCCGACCAGAAACGACAAGGGACGAATATCAATTAGTTTTTCATCTTTTTCTTGGTTTCTAAACGTTTTGATGATGTTTGTAATGTCCGGCTGAACGCCGTTGTGATTACCGATGGTGAACGGTTAGCGTATTACTATTCTTTTTAGTTATTCTTTATCTATTTTCTGATTCTATAAATATAGTGACAATGTTTGATTCATATGGATGTTCAATTTAAGTTTAATTATCTTGCGTTTTGATTGCATATGTGCCCCCCCGCTCCCGGACTACCTTAATTGCATAGCTCTAGGACTATACTTAGCACTTGTGTGATTTGAATGTTAGGTGAATAGATTTTACAATTCAACTTAGGGTTTGTGAATGTGTTTCGCTCTCCGCTCCCGGACTACCTTTCTAAGCATAGCTCTAGGACTATCTTGTGTTGCATGTGAATAGATCGTAGGTTGGATTTGGTTGAATTGATTAACTGAATTGGATTAGGAATTAGCTAACCAGGATCCTGAGGTTGTCACATTTTAATTTTCTGTTTTCTAGTTCAAATCAACATTAGTTTTCTTTAGTTTTTAGTTAATTCAAATGAACAGCCAAGAGGCAATTTACGTTTTCTGTCATTTAGGTAAAGTAATTTAGGGTTTAATTTAGTTAATCTAGGTTAGTGACAATAACTTAGGCTAAATAATTAGAGTTAATAACCACCAACTCCCTTGGTTCGATACCCTAGCTTGCCTTACTACAGTTTAAGTTAGGTATTTGTATAGCAGTCACGACGCCCGCTATCAAATTGGCGCCGTTACTGGGGAGTACGTGCGCTTGTTAGTGATTTTATTTATTTTTAGTTAATTTCTGTTTTGTTCGTTTTATTTAAAAAAAAAACCAAAAAATATTTTTATTATTTCTGTAATGTTAGTTTTGCTTGTCTAGTTTTCATTAAAAAAAACCAAAAATATTTTATCTTTTCTGTAATTTTAATATTAAGTAGCTTCATTTAATTTAAAAAAAAAGAGTTCATAAAAATTGTCCGGACTGACAGTTTCGATTCCATTACGTTATTTTATTGTTTAGATCCGTGCTACGCATTTGGTTTCGTTGTTTTGTTGTTTGCAGGTGCTTTGAGATAATCATGGTTAAGGAAGATAAGTGCTATAACTGCGGAAGTCGGTTTCATAGAATCAAATTTTTCCCAACACTGCCCAGCGGGATGAAAATTGTGGAGGATTCAGATGATGAGGAAGATTACGACAATTCATACTACCCATATCAAGAACCATCACACAATCAAGGATTTGCTCAGTCAGGGAAGCGTGACTACTTTACACGAAATATATATTTTAATAGTCATGAAATTGATAATGTTTCTTTTGTAGGTTACCACGAGGGCTATAACAACTACTCTCAAATAATATATGAGGATCAAGGTTACTATCAAGATGGATATCAAGAGGACTCATATGGTTATGGGGATCAACAACAGGATCAGGTTGAAGTCAGCGCTCAACTAAATGCTATATTAGAATCCCTAAAAGAAATGGAGAAAAAGCACGGGGACACCATCAAAGAATTCAAAGATTAAGGAGAGAAGATGAGCTTCACGACAAGAAAGTGGAAGCATTGAGAAAACAGTTGGCTCAATTGGCGGAGGAAATGGCAAATCAAGAGAGTGAATCATGGGAACAATCATCAACTGAAGAGGTTGAGCAAGAAGTGGTGTCTTCAGAAGTATAGGTTGTTGAGAAAATGGCAGTGGAGGTTGAGAGTAGCGTGGAACAAGCGCAATGCAAGATTATGGTTGAAGATATAGTTGATGAGCAAGAGGTTGAGATCCCGACTGGTACTTCTAATTTTCATTCTTTATTTATTATGCAGATAACTGAAGAGAAGCCCGTGAGGAAGAGGAAGGTGCAGGAAGATGACATTGGGCAAAAGCAAAACAAGAAACTCCGTAGTGATGAATCGGATGCGCCATGTGTGAAATTGCGAGTATTAATTCGACACATCAGTTATCGAGCACACGTGGGCAATTCGGCGGGTAAGTTTGCGATCCATGATGAATTTGTTTTTAATTTTCTTTTTAATATTTTTCACATGTTGAACTTAAAGAAAACAATAAAAAGACATGTGAACTACCGAGCGTGGATCGGTAATGTTCTTGGTAAGTGCGGATTGAAAAAGCTGAGAAGAAATGTCAATCACCACGCGTTTGTCGGTAATGCGGTGGGAAAATGTGGACTGAAGCCACCGTGAGAGAGAATATGGTCTGGCTGAAGACCATAAATTTAGCGTTGACTGGGAGGCAACCCAGAGGTAAGTGTGTTTTTTGGTTTATTTTTTAGTTTTTGTGTTTTTGTGTTTTTCAGGACTTGGACGGTTTTGGGTAATGAAGTTGAGCAAAACGAGGTTACAGGTATGTCAATTTATATATATTGGAAGGTGAACTCTCTCCCTCGCTACACGCGAGGGAGGTGGAGTGAACTGTCGCGCCACGCGACGCCATCAGGTGCCAGAATTTTTGTTTTCTTTTGTTGCTCGAATCCGGTACGTTTCCTATTTATATTCACTTTTCTTGTTTTGTTTTGTTTCTTATTTATTTTTTTTGTTCTTTTTAACACATTGAGGACAATGTGTCACTCAAGTGTGGGGAGGGGAATAACACATTTTCGTGTGGTTGTTTTTGTGTGTTTAAAAAAAAATCCAAAAAAAATAATTAAAAAACATAAAAAATCCAAAAAGATTTTTCATTTTTAAGTTGTTTTATAGTTTTTGGTGTTTTTAGTCAAAAATGTCTCTGGATTAACTAGCAAATCATGGAAAAAGATAGTACAACTGGGAATTGGTTTTCAAAAATAAAATTAAATAAAGAAAAGGGAAAGTGGTAGAAAAGAAGAGAATGGAAAACATGGCTAATATGTGATGTGTCGGTAGGCCCACCTGACTTAGGAATAGCTTGATAATCCCTTTGTGTTTATTGTTGTATAAATATGTAATTAAAACGGTCTGCTAGTGGGTTCCCATTTTATGGGTGATAGGGATATTGAAACTGATGATTAGAAAGAAAAAGACCACTTTTGATTAGAAACTTATATGTCCTTAGAATAACCTGTCACATTATGATCTTTTTGCGAAAGCAAATCCGAGAAATAATGGCGCCCCATCTTTCCATCTTTGAGCATATTAGGTAATAAATTGGTTAATAATTTTATAGTGAAGGGACAAAATACTCATGTACAAACTAAGGATAGTATCCCTTGGTGAGTGCCTCTGATGATGTTCTGGATCTCGCGGGCAAAATACTCATGTACGAGTTTGGGGATAGCATCTCGCAAAGAGTACCTCTGATGATGTTCGTTGGTAATCATAGTTAAAATTAACTAATTATGAAAAAAAATGAAAAAAAAGAGAAAAAAAGAAAAAAATAGAAAGAAAAAAATATAGCAAATTAGAGAAATAAATGCTCAAAACTTCGCATCCATCTATTCCATCATTCTGTGGACATATGAGTATCTGGTTTAAAGGCGGGTGGGGAAAATCTATAAATATCATCTTGATTATCCTTTACTTTGACTGAGTTTGATTCGGTAGTAGGTTGAACTTGAACTTTCTGAATGTGGGACACATAGGCAGACTGGTACACTATATTCGGTAAATTATAAACACTTTGGGGGCGAAACAAAAGGTCGGTGGTTGGGTTTAGTCGGTCCGAAATACTGGCAATTGCAGTTAGTCTATGTGATTACATTAATGGGTTTGTGGAATGAGAATGGTTGTTGATTTAAAAAGTTAAATGATTTTGAAACTGATTTCCCGGTTATGATTTCATGGCAGTTTTTCCGGGACGGAAAAAGATAAGTGTGGGGATGTGATGAGTGGTGTAAAAGTGTATTTTAATTAGTGTTAATCACTTCCTAAACATATCTAGTTGGGTCTAAAATATGCTATATTAGTCGGTTGTGATAATTAGTGTATTCGGGTCGTGAATAAGCTTAAACGATATAATTAAATTGAGTTCGATTCAAATGGTGTAATCTCTTTTATAAATATGGTTGTTGAATTATTAAAATAGAAAAAAATAGTGAAAGGATCATAAATGCTAATATTCTTGTTTTTGGAAAATTGTTCGCGTGAACATAGAAACAATTTTGAGTTTTTGTTTTGTTATTTTTCTTGAACAGCAAGGTTATGTTACAAAAGGAAATAAAAGAGGAGCTGCAATATTTATGAAGGATTGCATTGAGTTCAACATAAAAGGAATTTCAACATGAAGAAATAAGAGAGCATGCATGGTCACGTGAAGGTGGAGTTAAAGTTACAGGAATTGTAATGATGAGAAAGTGAGGTTCTCAAGAATACAAATTATTTTGTTTGTGGTGACGTGAGCTACACGTGAAATCAAATAAATATTTTGATTGAAGTGTGAATGCAAAAATGGAATCAAGAATTCACGGCCAAAAAGGAGCGCATCGTGGCGCGACTGAATGCACAAGATATGTCCCTCGCGACACGCGAGGGACTCAATGTCGACAGATTTTCGTTTTTCTCGATCGGACCATATTTAAACCATTCAAACATTATTTTTTAGGTTAACTTTGGCTGTGGCCGACCAGAAACGACGAGGGACGAATATCAATTAGTTTTTCATCTTTTTCTTGGTTTCTAAACGTTTTGATGATGTTTGTAATGTCCGGCTGAACGCCGTTGTGATTACCGATGGTGAACGGTTAGCGTATTACTATTCTTTTCAGTTATTCTTTATCTATTTTCTGATTCTATAAACATAGTGACAATGTTTGATTCATATGGATGTTCAATTTAAGTTTATTTATCTTGCGTTTTGATTGCATATGTGCCCCCCGCTCCCAGACTACCTTAATTGCATAGCTCTAGGACTATACTTAGCACTTGTGTGATTTGAATGTTAGGTGAATAGATTTTACAATTCAACTTAGGGTTTGTGAATGTGTTTCGCTCTCCGCTCCCGGACTACCTTTCTAAGCATAGCTCTAGGACTATCTTGTGTTGCATGTGAATAGATCGTAGGTTGGATTGGGTTGAATTGATTAACTGAATTGGATTAGGAATTAGCTAACCGGGATCCTGAGGTTGTCACATTTTAATTTTCTGTTTTCTAGTTCAAATTAACATTAGTTTTCTTTAGTTTTAAATTAATTCAAATTGAACAGCCAAGAGGCAATTTACGTTTTCTGTCATTTAGGTAAAGTAATT
Organism: Deinandra increscens subsp. villosa; assembly: GCA_039602395.1. NCBI lineage: Eukaryota > Viridiplantae > Streptophyta > Magnoliopsida > Asterales > Asteraceae > Deinandra > Deinandra increscens. Next base: position 74,407,337 of record JBCNJP010000010.1, on the reverse strand, counting down.
TACGGTTTAATTTAGTTAATCTAGGTTAGTGACAATAACTTAGGCTAAATAATTAGAGTCGCTAATAACCACCAACTCCCTTGGTTCGATACCCTAGCTTGCCTTACTACAGTTTAAGTTAGGTATTTGTATAGCGGTCACGACACCCGTTATCACTTACTACTGATTGAAATGATCAAATACGATGAACACGAGAGTAATAAACCTTTGGTTTATTGATTTCACTAAGAGATGAGTACAAGATGTAGAAAGAGAAACACACTGCGTTACACACAGTTAAGAACACTCAGAAATGACCAGAACTCCTCAGTTCTCTCTAACATGAAGTATTTGTAGTGTCCAACTAACCAACCAGCAAACCAACCAACTAACCATTGGTTCGCTGCTAACCATCCAGTTAACCATTAGATCGCTGCTAACCATCCAGCTAACCATTGGTTCGCTTCTAACCATCCAGCTAACCATTGGTTTGTTGGCTAGCTAACCGTTGGTTAGTTGGCTAAATAACCACTGGTTAGTTGGCTCCTAACCAATGGTAAGGAGCTTGGTTAGTTGACACTAAAACTCAACACAATTCTCTCTTTTAGATACAACACACGAGACACACTATAGCATAGGATTATGCTCTAACAAAATCAACCAGTAAGTCATCTTGGGTAAAGACGCAAGTTGATAATTTTGTGGATTCATTTAAAGATTTTCAATCACCCATGATCTAGAAAACCCGAGTTGTTTCCAAGATCATCAAAGACCATGTTGAAGACACCGGGCGACGCGACGCTGTTGACTCGGGCCGATCCCAAAACCACTAATGTTTTATCTGGTGTCTGCAGGTTTCTTCAAGAAGACCTATCAAGCGTATGTTGCTGATAGTGAAGAAATTGCATAATTTACCATTTCATAGTTTTAATCATTCTCAAAAGTTTTTCAAACTGAATACTTTTTGATAAAAATGTGTTTTCTTCAAAATCTAAAACTACAAAGTGTCAATCACTTCTATTTTTTTAAGTTTGTTTTACAAGTAGTAGTTGTATATATTTAGGGGGAGAAAATTGAAAAAGCCAAAAATAGTGTTTTGCATTTGTTAAAATGAAAAAGCCAAGTTTTTCATTTTAGAGGAAGAAAAAGGTAATGCAAAAGATAAAAAAACATCGAAAAAGATCAAAATTGAGAAATTGATCATTTGGAAATGATGGTACATTGGCTAACATTTCTGACTCGCAGATAGAGTAAGTGAAAGAGCCATAAGATCATTGTTCGATGTGCTAGGTAGGCTTGACAAATAAGAAAGTATACGGATGTGATATATAATAAATTAGATGCTTGACGTAGTGGACAAAATCTTGGTGCGTATTTCAAGATATTAAAGAAAAGATATGTAAAAAGAAAATGAGAAGTCTGTTGAAACGAGGTAACATGCAAACCTTTAACCTCGTTTATCTTTTGCGGAAGCGGATCATTGAGCTTCATGTACTCGTCTTTAATAACAAACAAACATCCGGAATGAACATCAGTAGTGTTGATTTGTTGACACGACAATGAGAATCAAAGAACATAGATATGAAGAACATGATAGACAAAGTGAATCAAAGAACATAGATATGTTGACACGGCAATGAGAATCAAAGAACATAGATATTCATAACCGGATGGTTACAATTTACCTACGCCACTCATACTCGAGCCTATAGAATAAGCATCTCCCTTAGGCTCTTCACAACTTCAAAGCATCTATGAAGAACTCTCTAAGACTCTCTGTTATGTTTGTGTGTATTTTCTCCATGAGATAAACCACATATATATAGGCTAACCTATGATGGCAAACTAGTAAATAACATGACTAGTTACAAGTTGACATAATAATAATAATAAAGCATATAACTAAAATCGTCACTTGTGCCAATCTTCGTTTAGTAAGAGGTCTTCGGGTCTTCATGACCTTCACCGTGTTTCAGGATGGTAGGACTGTTGGTTTATGACAGTGGTATACAGGTGCCCGGTGACGACGAAAACCAATTTTCGATTACAATTTAGTTAATCATTACCGACCGAGCATAATTAAATTAGAGTTTATCGAATTAACGAGTAATTCGATTAAGCAGCGGATATAAAACAATTTAATTACTATAAAGCGTAAACCCTAAGTGTCGTAATCATGTCAATAGGATCACGATCACCAGATCACACAAACACCTAGATCGCGTTAAAACCAAACGCAATCATAATTAATGATAATATGATCGAAATAAATATATAAATAAATAAATCTAAAACGAGTTTAGATATACCTGAGCGGTATTCTAACAGACGTTAAAGACACCGAGGAACAACGAGCGATTCACTAGGATTTCACTGGAATAAGGATCCGACCGTTCGGATCCAATCGTTTCACGGATCGCGAAACTTCTCCGATCGATTCGTCGCGGTAAACGACGACTCGAGTGATGGCGGTTATGACTAGCACCGTTCAGAGACGAAACGGAAATGGCGACACGGCTGCGGTGGTTCACGGAAGCGACGGTGGCAGCGGCTGTCACTTGCAGCTGCGGTTACACCTCCTGCGGTTGTGGCTCGGCTGCGGCTCGATTGGTGGTGGTTCGTGAATCGCCAAAATAATGGTGGAGGTGGTCGTCGGCAGCTAGATCGCAAGAGGGAGAGGGGGCGGCGAGTAGGAGAGACCATGCGAGAGAGAGAGAGAGAGTGAGAGAGTGCGACGACAGGGAATTGGATTAGGGTTTCCTAATCACCGATTACCTTTTAATAGGCCGCTTAGTTATACTTAGGTCCCTTGACAATCTCTTTTACTATTATGAACCAGTAATTACGATTAATTAATAAAACGAGTTTATTCATTTACTAGTCGTAATTTCGAGAACCATATACTCAAATAACCTTTTATTTGATTCTTTAATTTACCATAAACGTTAGCCGGTAACATTGTGTTCCGTGTGTTTATCGTTTAAGATAAATGTGTGTTAGTACCTCGTTCCTGATCGTCATGTGAAGTATCGAATACAAGACAAAGACATTCATGATTGCTGCTGGCCGAACCCTTGGCGAACTCCAAATTAGGACAGGTCCGAACTTGTCCGAACATGAGGTTCGGCCAAGCAGGTTTAGCTCTAGTATTGTTATGCAACACTTGTACGTTTGAGTCTTACTTCTTATCAGTGTACTCTGTGGTTCTCTTTGGTCTAATACAAATCCTTTTGTATTTACTCTCGTGTGATAACTCGTTTTACATTGATTTCGTTACGACTAAGTAGACGATCTACCGCTCACGCATTTTCAAGTGGTATCAGAGCATTTGGTTTGTTCTACTGGTCGGAAATCTCTGTTTTTCGAAATTTTGAATCAAAATTTCACAAGTTTGCGAAAACGAGAAACATTTTTTGACTTTTTTTTTATCATCTTGAGTGTGCTTTACGTGAAAAATCTTCTTCTAGGTTGTTTCTCTTGAGTATATCTGAGTTTCTGTCAAAAATCTCGTTCAAAATCTCTCAAAATCGTGAAAATGGTGTCGATAGTGTTCGGATTCGTTTGAGGATCGGAAAACTTCGAAATAACCACTCTAAACTCTAGGTTCGGACGGAGTTCGGCTATTTTCTAGTTCGGTCAATGTTCGGGTCACGTTCGGACATAGTTCGGTCGAGTTCATACACTGTTCGCAACAAGTTCGGCCCAGTTTTTATTTGATCACCCGAAAGTGAAGTTCGGAAAAAGTTCGGTCAAAAATTTGTTTGGCTAAGGTTCGGATCAAGTTCGGTAGAAGTTCGGACGAGGTTCGGCACAGGTTCGGAGTGAACAGTAACCAGAATTTTCAAAAATGTCCGATTTTCAAGCGTTCGCAGCTATTCAAAATTCGGTTCATGCAATGATGCAAACTATGATGAATTATGATAATGAAATTGGAACAAGTCAGAAAGTTCCCAAATTGCTCAAATTGGAAGACTATCATAGTTGTGTTAAAACATTTGAAGCGTATGTTGATACTAATGACATTGATATGTGGTTGGCGTTTTTAAGCAATATGTCTATCCTAAGGATGAAACTCGTGAACCCATTCTTCAAAGAAAGATGTCATCTGAACAAAAGAAAGGTTATCAAGCTGAGAAAAAAGCGTATGGTACTTTGACAATGGCTTTGCCTAAAGAGTTACTACATCAATTTTCTCGTAACTATACCTCGAAGAGTTTATGGGATGCTTTAGAAAAACGATGTGAAGGCAATGACCAATATAAGAAAAGCCGTAAGAAAGTTTTGAAGAAGGAATTTGATAGTTTCAAGCATTGTCAAAATGAATCAATTCCAAATCTGATTGCAAGATTTGCTCATTTAATGAGTGAAATGCATTTGGTCAGTCTTACAAAAGAAGAAGCTGATATGAAAGAAAAGATTTTGGAGGCTTTGCAAGAGAAGTGGGAAAATTATGTGATGATGATTACTCATGATAAGGAATATACGGGATTATCATTTAATGATTTGATTCAAAGAATTCAAGCCAGAGATATGGAGTTGATGGTGAACAAATCACTTCCTACATAAGTTCAGAATCCTGAAGTGTATCTTGGCGATAATGATTCAACCATGAATGCTGGAAAATCTAATATTCTTAGTTCTGCACCCCCTACAACATTTCTTACAGGTAAATTTGAAAATTTAAGTTTTTCTGCTCGTTGTGATGTTTTTGTTCCTAGTTCTTCAAATCAAAATGCTTTGTCTGCTCAAACTACCGATGATTATAATGCTTTAATGTCTGTGTTGGTATCTTCATATTTCGGGGTTATTACTGGTGCTGTTAATAATGCTGAGTTGACAAATGAATATTACGATAAAATAGATTATAATCATTTGGAAGAGATGGATTTGAACTGGCAATATGCTATGTTAGTTCGAAAATCGAAGAAATTTTTTAACAGAACTGGCAAGAAAAGATTGAATCAAGATGGAAAAATTGGATTGGACAAGTGTTATAAGTGTTCTGTTTATGGTCATTTTGCACGAGAATGTCCAAGTTCAATTGAAAACAAGCTGAAATCTGGTCAACATGCTCACCAAGTGAAGCTTCCAAGGTTGAAGAAAAATATGTTTCTTTTGATGAAAAATTGTCAGAGGTGTTTTGGCATCCAAATGAATTTTCTTGGAATGCAGATTCTGCAACACAAATGAAACATGCTCTGTTTACTATTGCTCTGACTGCTCGTCATGATGATAATGATAGCATTCTGACTGATTCTGATTCCAATTCGACAATATCAATAATCAAAGAAGTTAAAGTCAAAGAAACCAAATGTCTTGAATGTATAAGTCTAAGTAAGAAAATTACAAGTCTTGAGAATAAGTTTCAATTATCAACTGAAGAGATTGTTGTGCTCAAGAGAGAATTGGATGTGTAGAGGCTAGATTATGAGGCTTGTAATATTAAATAAGTTGGGCTGGGCTTAGAGGGTTTCATTAGAATCATAGGCTAGTTTGCTATTGTATTTAGGCTAGTTTATGATTGGGTTTGGGTTTACTATTGGGTTTATGATCCACAAGGGGCCCAATAGTAAACCCATTGGGTACCTATATAAACCCCATGTGGTTCTTCATTGTAGGGGTTGCTGATTACGATTGAGTGGAGAGCCAAGGAGGTTTACGATTTGTGTTTTGTACCCGACAAGTTTACTTGTGTGCAATATCAAACTTTTATCGTTCATTCATCATTTTCTTGTGTTCTCTTCATCTTTATTCTTGAATCGGTCTTGTACAAGGATTCCGCACTTGTACTAGATTAAAATATCGTGATTAGGTGAAATTCCCGGACCTACAATTGGTATCAAAGCCGAGAATCTTAGATTCGAGGTTCTCACGATATAGATTCAAGTGTTTTCTGGGTTTTTGTTCAAGTTGTGTTGAAGATTCGAAGGTTTTCTGGGTTTACGACTATAGCTGCTGCTGTGTTCTTCGAGTTCTGGGTGTTTACGACTGAGTTTTCTGGGTTTTCAGAGTGATTACGACTGAGTTGCTTGAAGATCTTCATCATCGGTGTGTTTACGACTTCAAGATCACATTTTTAGGTGTTTACGACTCGGAGAAAAGAGATTACGACTGTACTTGTTTATCGTAAACGAGTTTACGATTTGGTTGGATCGCAAACACAGTTTACGACTTTGTAGCATCGGGAACATGCGTTTACAACTCCGGTGGTCGTAATCATCAATCGTAATCAGGTTTACGACTTTTTGTGGCGGTTAAGGAGTTTACGATTTTAGGTTCAATCGTAAACAGCTTTCACGATCGTAATCATCCTTTTACGATCGTAATCAGGTGTCTTTTATCGTAATCTCATATTTTGGACATTTGGACGTTAGTTTTAAGTTTCCTAAGCTTTCGTAATTGATTCGGTTGAGAACAAGGATGATTTCGCAGCTGAAGTTGACAATACTGAGATATGCCCCAACCCTACCTGTGCTCGCATAAATCCTGGACTTAGGCAAATCTGTAAAAATTTTCAGTCAGAATTGTTTGAGGTAAAATGCGAGATGAGTTCCTTTAAAGGTAGATGGCAAAAGAATGAAGAGAAGGTTAAAGCTCAGAAATTAGACATAGTGAAATATAAGAAACTTGCAACTGAGAACGCTTATCTGTATGACAACACTAAGTTAGAAATAGCTGAGCTTAGTAAGCAGATAGATGACCTTAAGCATAAAAACAATGAGTTGCAGGTTAAACTTGATATGAATCAAATGAGGAGCAAAAGAATGCTTGATGCTGGAAAGAAATTGTCACATGCTGTTGTGACTAGTCAAGTTGGGAAACACACACCTGGATTTGGATCAGAAAAGACTGATAAGGCCTTGGCTGCAAACAGCATTATTCCTCCACCAGTTCCCAGAGACATTATAGGAATACTTCTTAGTGAGGAACAAGTTCAACGAACCAAGTGTGATTATAAAGAAGCTGCTCCTCCTATTGATAGTGTCTTGGTTGGAACTACACCATTGACTCAAGAGAAAATAGACAACAGGCAAACATGACATATGGTGAAGGGAGAATAGAGGACGTATCAAGAGATGATGCTGAGTGCCAGGAGTATAACAAATGTCATAGCTCCAAGTATACTGATGAAGCTGGGATAGAGTTGAAACCATACCGTAAAATTGAAACCCCATGCTTCAAAGTAATTGACGAAGTCAAAAGGGAAAAGGTGATCTTGACGACACGGCCTGAGGGGAAGATCTTTATGACATCTGGATCAATGTTTGATCAAGAACCAGATGTAGGATATGAATTACCGTCCTTCTCCTCCAAGTTTAAGGGAATAACTGATGGAGTGATCGGTGAAGCTAAAGTTGAGAAGCCAAAGATCACCATCAAGCATTCGAGCATGAAACCAACAGCTGGAGTGAAGAATGAAAAACTCAAGGGAGTAGCTGTGTCTCCCATTTCTTCAGTTAGATCATGCAGTTGCTGTTGTAATTGCAAGAATGGTGCTTCAACGTCAAAGAATCAAGGAAGCATAAAGACGGTAAAGACAGGTTCGACACAGGCTTCGACAAACCAGCAGAAAGTCAAATCTGGAGTTGCAGACAAAGCAAAGAAGCAGGCACAAGGCAAACCAGCTCCATATATGCCACCAAAAACAAATGGGTACACGTCTGACTTCTATCTAAAGAAGCAGACTTGCTTTAATTGTGGCATTGCTGGTCATATTGCTAGAAACTGTCTTTATCGCCACTATGAACCCTACTATCCGCAAAGTCAAAGGGTTTCATCTCAGGAGTCAGTTGAGTCTAAGCCGATGATGGTGCAGAAACCTAAGGCAATGAAGACTATTACTCCTAAGGTTAAACCTTCTGATCAACATTGGGGTGTTGCCAAAGCTGAAAGAAAATCTTTAAATCAAAACAACAGCTTTCCAAGTTATCAAAATTTCCAAAAACAGGTGAAGAAACCATTTTCAAAACAAAGTCTGAAAAACCCAAGGTTACCCCTCCCAAGGTAACTAAAACTGTTTTGAAAAATGATTCTAAAATGAAGAAGGTTGAAATGCCTAAAGTCACAACTCCAAAGGTGACTAAAACAAAAACTGTTTTGAAAAATGAATCTAAAACAAAGAAGGTTGAAATACCTAAAGTCACAACTCCAAAAGTGACTAAAACAAATGTTAAATCACCTGGAATTTGGAAACCAAAAATCAAGGCAGCTCCATCCCAACTTCCTGATTTTTCAAAGGGGATGTTCTTACAAGAAGTATCCTTTATTGATTCCTCAGGTGTACCCAGAAAAACAATGGTCTGGGTACCAATGGCTAACTAATCTCTCACTCTGTGCAGGAACGATCATGGAGGATTATCACTAACATTTTTATTACTAATTTGTTTGTTGATAAGTGATTGTTCCAGGCACAGTCTAGGAGACGTATCTTCATGTTATGTCAAGTAATCTATAAATGGAAGGTATGTCTCATTGAGAGGTAAAAGGTAAAATTCAGCACGAAAGGTACTATTCTTAACTTGGTTGTGTGAATGAAGCGGCAAAGGGTGATTTGAGTCAAACCAAATTTCCTAAAATTTTCACTTGGTGATTGATTATGTGTTTGACTTCAAATGCAACGAAGTGTGCATGTCATGAAACCCAATTTTCAAAAATTTTCAAATCAATACTTTGAAAGTTAGCTTGGCCAGATATCTTCAAAGTTTTATATTTTGTTCTTTTAAGTGTGTTTGGGTGTTTTTTTTTATTTAAAAAAAAAAAAAAAAACTGAAAAATGATGTTCACAAGATTGTGACATTAAAAATCAAAAATTAAGAGGAAGAAATGTAATGATGAAGAAAAAGTTGACCCCTCAAAAATAGTGTGCTTTTCAATTTTTAATTGTTTGTGTCTTGTTTTTGAGAAGTTTAGGGGAAGTAAAATGAATGTCCGGGTTGGAGATGGCTGACACGCGCAAGGCGGAAGTGAAAGGCAAGCTCCACGGTGATATGCTCGGTAGGCTCGACCTAAACTTATGACCTCCAATGAAAGTGAAGTGAACTTAAAAGATATATATGTTTAGTTTCCCATCCCAGGTTGCATGGTTTAAAAGACTGGGTCCCAGCAAAAATGGGTTGAGAGTGGTAATTATACCTAGTATTCACTCTCTCACATGCCATGTTTCTGCTGTTATGTCTACACCACATGAGAAAAAGAAATGAAAAAAAAATTAAAAAAAAGAAATGGAAAAAGAAATGAAAAAGAAAAGAGAATAAATAATCACTCAGTTGGTCTTCTTTGCGTGCTTAGCGGCCGACCTGATCACCAACTAATGGTTAATGAAATAAGTGGTAGTCATAACGGTGTTGCATGGTTCCTCAAGTTGGGGGTTTGTGAATCCTCAATAAACTCAGAGGTTGGGTAGGTTTTGCTGTGTACGCTTGGGTGTGGGGACAATTAAACATGACGGTAATACTGTAGTATATTAAGCATGACGCATTCGGTTGGGATTAAACGGGTTTGAGTTTAAAGCGGACAAAAATACCGGCAATCACCTGGACTAGTTGAGTAACTGAAGCTGAAAAGGGTTCCTCAGTCAGATTCATACGGTTTGATCCCTTGTAAACTTTCTCGTGGTTGATATTGGTAAGTATTTGTTTGTTTTTCTCTTTCGTGTGTGAGTCGTTAAGTTCTTTTTGGTGTGTTTTCGTCTTGGCCAGGTTGATTTGAGAAGTCAAAATATGTTTTTCATGGGTTTTAATGCATGACAATATGCCCCCGACAGATCTTGCCAAATTTTTAGGGGAAGGAGTATGGGATAATAAGTATTATCCGAAGGGAACTCGAGGATGATACTTATTATCTAATGGAAAAGACTTCCTCCGTCAGATCTTGACAAATTTTTTGGGGGAAGGAGGGAGGATAATAAGTATTATCCGAAGGGCACTCGAGGATGATACTTATTATCTATTGAAAAGACTTCCATAATACATAGTATCTGAAGGGAACTCGAAGATAATATGTATTATTTCAGGGGAAGTCCTTAGCTGAGGGGAAGTAATCAGCTAAGGGGAAGTCTTTAGAGGTCTTGGGTTCAGGGGAAGTTTTATAGAAAACCCGTAATCTATATTAGGGTTTTTGGGTAAATATGTTAATTTGAATCAACTGAACAGATGATAATTACCTTCTAACCCAAAGACCAGTCATCAAATGTCTGGTGGAGTATATTTTTTCAAATGTGTGTCAGACAGGTAGATGATAGAAAGATGTTGCTCCTGCTCAAGTTAAAGAACCAGCCGGACAAGACTTCCATCTGGAAAAGCAACTGTTCAGGGGAAGTTGTTGGTTTCTTTACAAGCTTCTAAAAGATTATCAAAGAAGATGTTCACAAGCTTAGGGGAAGCAGAAGACTTCAAGTCTCGTTGAAGAAAGTGATGCAGAGAGCAGTCAGAGATCATGAAGATCCAAGTTCAACAATCAAGTTCTTCAAAGTTAGGAGGTTTTCAAAATTTACCCTCTAATTTTTGGAGATTCAAGACAGTTACCAAAGTTTCAGCAAGAACCAGTTCTTTCAAAAAAAGCAAATCAATGAGAATCCTCCATCTCATTAACTTGTTCATTTCAAGAAGTTCAAGCTGATGCTGATCAAGAGGAAGTCCCAAGTGCCCATCATGAAACCCATTGAAGATTTTTGCGGAAAGAATCTTCATCAACATCTATGCCAGCCACTCAAGAAAAAGAATTTCAAAGATTGAAGACATTTAATATCACAAGCCTAGGGGAAGATTGTAGAGGCTAGATTATGAGGCTTGTAATATTAAATAAGTTGGGCTGGGCTTAGAGGGTTTCATTAGAATCATAGGCTAGTTTGCTATTGTATTTAGGCTAGTTTATGATTGGGTTTGGGTTTACTATTGGGTTTATGATCCACAAGGGGCCCAATAGTAAAGCCATTGGGTACCTATATAAACCCCATGTGGTTCTCCATTGTAGGGGTTGCTGATTACGATTGAGTGGAGAGCCAAGGAGGTTTATGATTTGTGTTTTGTACCCGACAAGTTTACTTGTGTGCAATATCAAACTTTTATCGTTCATTCATCTTTTTCTTGTGTTCTCTTCATCTTTATTCTTGAATCGGTCTTGTACAAGGATTTCGCACTTGTACTAGATTAAAATATCGTGATTAGGTGAAATTCCCGGACCTACAGGATGATTTTCAAAATAAATATTATGAATTGGTCCATGTTCATGAGGATGTTTTGAAAGAAAAGAGCAAGTTGGCAGAAGAATGTGAAAAGGCCAAAGCTGAAGCTTTAGATGCAGCTCAAGATTTTGAGAATTTGTTTGAAAAGAGTTATCTGGTTCAACAAAAGTATGAAAAGGCTAATGCTCTTATGATTGAGTCGACGGCTACAATTGAGAAACTTCAGAACAAGATTTCTATGCTTCAAGATGAAAATGTTCTTTAACGAGATAAAAATGAAGTCTTGACAAAAGACATTGATATTTAGGAAGAAAAGAGAAAGTGTTCTTGAAGAATTATTTGCTGAATGTGAGATCCGAAAGCTACAAACATATGAATATTATGATCTCAATTCAAAGTTCATCAAGTCACAAAAAGAAGTGTTTGATGCTCAACAGAAAATATCTGAATTGAAGTTGGAAAATTTGGAGTTGCAACGGCAAGTAAAGAATTGCAATTTGTCACCGACATTGCTGAATTTCTAATACAAGCAGGATAGGAGTGAGGATAGTTCTAATAAGGATGACATTCACATGGTTCCTCAACCAGTGGATTTATCTGAGGTTACATCTGCTCCGCTTGATCCTAAAGCCGAATTGCATGATTATTCAAAATTCACCACTCCATCCAAGAAGAAGAAGTCAAAGTCTAAAAAGAAGGAAAAATATTTGGGAGAAGCTCCAAAGTTTAGCTTAAAGTATATTTTTCTAGAACCTGAACAAGTTTTTGACAAAAGTGGTGCAAGTACTTCATCTAGAACCGAAGAAGAAAAAGTTTTGGTTGAAAAGAATAAACTGAAAGACATCAAAGTTAGCAGGTAGCATAGAATTACATAAGACTGGTCACATTAACATGAGGACCCGATAGTTGATTTAGTACTTGATAGGTTTATGACTGCTTAAATTCGCGTGATTCATAAGAACATTCAAACTCACATTTCATGCAATAACGGTACAGATAGCATACGAATTTCTATGAAGATTACTTTTAAAGGTTGATGCGGTCAAAGCGTACTAGCATGCAGTCTATCATGAACGTTTACCATACAACGCATATAATTGTCCTAACATCTGATATACTATCATAATTTACTAGCATGGCATATCTCGAGCATATAAGTTCATAAACTAACCAACATAACCCATACGGTGAAACGTGACGGGGGAAACTTCACACAGTCTTGTCATTCCCACCGAGGTAGGAGACTTAGGACCTTGTACGGTGTATGGTTTTCATACTCAATCAAGTTAATACACTCACAACACGTCTTTCTGGTTCTTAACACGTTTCATACACATAACTGATGTGCTGATAAGTGTATATAATAAGTAGGGTTCTACACTATCAAATTTTAAATTTATAAACTGGTTATTCACTAGGGGACTATACCAACACACAAAGGCAAGTATACCTGTCATGCGTAGCACAGTATTGGTAAACACCGGGTTGTCGAACCTCAGGGACATGGATTTTGTTGAAAACAGTCGATTAATAATTCAGCCAAATTTTGTTTTGTTTTAAAATGGATTTTTATTTAGGAAACTGAAAATGACAGTATTTAAATTGTTGTTTGGAAAAAAATATTGGTAAAGGATCACATAGGCATAGCTCTTCCAACTTAGGTTTGGCAGGTGTATCGGTAATGCGTTACTACTTATCTCTGAGGTGAACTAGGGTCCTAAGACAAGGCTTACCTAGTTCCTATGGATAGATTCACGGTTTAGGGTTAGACACGCCCTAGACAGTTACTACTGTTCCATGATTAAGTACTGATAAGGTTGCGGTTTATATAGTGCCCTAGGCTGGGTCCCGAGTTATCACTGGCTTCTCTTGATATCGAAAAGTTTGCGCAAACGATAGTTAACCAAAGCCAGAGCACGTTTCCTTTGTCCAAAAGTGTCCAAAAGCGTCCAACTAATGACTCGTAGCTCGAGTAACCGACGGTCTTTATGTTTTTCCAGCTTTTCAGTACACCTTCTGTCTCTGGAATCAGCCCCGTTAAATTGCAGGTAACGATGAGCTTGGTCTATTGCTACACATTTAAAGTGACAAACGATAAAAAACGAGCCAAAAATCATGATAAGCGACTAACCGAATCAAGAAATTGTAAAACAGAGTTCGGAGGTCTCATGCGGGTCGGGGATGTGTAAAACGTTGGTTAAAACGCCCGCGAGACGCTCAAAACAAAAAAATGAAATCTGGTCAGAAGGCTGTCACGACCTGGGTCTAGCCGTGAGAGGATGTTTCACGGCATGGCGGCAGTTTGGTCAAGCCGTGAAGGCCTTGTCATCAATGACAGGGGCTGGTCGCAGCCTTCACGGCGTGGGTGTGGCCATGAAGGCCTGGTTCACGGCGTGCAGACCGTGAACCATCAGTTACAAAAAATTGCAGATTACTTGTTTCTTGACCAAAATCGAAGATGATTGCTTCATTAGACTCGGTTTCACCCCCTGCGAACATCCCCATACTTAATTTTACGCAAAGAGTCAACAGAAAAATGATGGGGATGACAACAGTCCAAAGATTTTTTTAGGGGGTTTGAGTTGCGATTAGAAACACGATGCATGGTCAGTAACATTGTGAAGTCTTAGTTCTCCTCGAATATGCCATCCCCATACTCTGTGATTTGCAGAAACATTGAAAAAAAAAGAAAAATCTTGAATGGGGGATGGAGGTCCACATCGATAGGGCAGAGATGATGTTAACGTGAAGAGGAGATGGAGGATTTACCTTGATGACGTGGTGATGACGGTTCCGGTGACGTAAGAGGGGAGGCTGTGAGGAGGCTGAGAGCGTGGGGTGGGGAGGGGCAGTCGGCATGTGGGGGAAGTAGGGTTGTGGAAAAAAATGGTCCAGGGGTTGTTTTAAAGGACGCAGACAAAATCCTTCCAGAATTATTACCCGGCCTGCAGGCCATGATCTCCTTTTTCGCGGGCAGGCCCAAGCCGTGAAGGCCTTGGCTTGGCCCATTCTCGGTGAAAACAACAACGATGATAACCGACTCTGTGTCACGGCTTGGTTGACCCTGTGAGACGATTCTCACGGCCTAGCAAATCGTGAGAGGTTAGTTTTCCGATTCTTTTATATAAATATTACATTATATATTATACTTGTATATTATATATAGATATATACTTAAAGCGTTCGGTGCGTGTGACATGAAAATATACGTACGTATATGTATATATATATATGTGTATAATATTTAACATAATATATAATAAAGCAAACACACGAAACAAATATATAGCACACAAACTTAACTAACGGGAATTCTCGTAGCAATTAAGGCACGTAATCATGTAAGCTCGATAATTTCAGAGATGCGTACTTGACTGCTAAGCCAATTCCTGCAAAAAAAAAAATTAACGAAAACACACAAAAATTAGAAAAATGAAAATAAAAATAAAGAAACACAGGTTGCCTCCCGCGAAGCGCTTAATTTATTAACGAGTCGTTAGCTCGACTGGACCCCTGTGAATCACTCAAGGGGCTTTTGGAAGCTCGGATCTTCCACAAAAGCTCCACTGACGGGCCCCTCGACATAGTGTTTCAGTCTGTGCCCGTTTAGCTTGAACGGTGGTCCATTCTCTCTCACTATATCCACTGTCCCGTATGAAAACGCTTGCGTGACAGTATACGGACCACTCCACCTAGAGCGCAGTTTCCCTGGAAACAATTTCAGACGTGAGTTATACAGCAACACACGATCCCCATACTTGAATTCTTTCTTCTCCTTGAGTTTTTGATCGTGCGTTTTTGCCGTTTTATTCTTATAACGTCTGACGCTTTCGTATGCTGCGTCTCTCAGTTCCTGAGCTCGTTTATTTGCAAAAGGCGCTCTTCACCCAATTTTATCAAGTCCACATTCACTGTGCGCATCGGCCAATAAGATTGTGTTCTAGTTCTACGGGCAGTTGACATGACTTTCCGTACACAAGCCTATAGGGAGTTGTGCCGATTGGTGTTTTATAAGCTTTGCAGAAAGCCCATAGTGCGTCATCGAGCTTTTCGGACCAGTCTTTCCGATGAACGATGCATGTCCTTTCCAAGATACATTTAATTCCTCTGTTGGACACCTCGACCTGCCCACTAGTTTGTGGGTGGTAGGGTGTTGCAAGTCTATGGTTCACCCCGTATCTCTTCAATAGTTTCTCCATCGAGCGTTGCAGAAGTTAGTGCCTCGGTCGCTGATTAAGGCTTTTAGTGTACCAAAGTGTGCGAACAACTTTTTCAGGAATTTTGTGACGACTCGCGCATCATTAGTTGGGAGGGCTTGGTCCTCTACCCTTTTCGACACGTAATCGACGGTGACGAATATATACTTTTTTCCATATGATGACAGAAACGGGCCCATGAAGTCAATACCCCAGACGTAAAATATTTCACAGGCCTGAATGGGATTTTGCGGCAACTCATTTCTGGCTGAGATGTTTCCAGCCTTCTGGCATGCGTCACATCCTCTCACGAGTTCATGGGCGTCTTTGAAGATTGTGGGCCATTAGAAACCGGAGTCTAGTACTTTCCTCGCCGTGTTGTTGGCGGCATTATGGCCTCCGGTCAGCCCTTCGTTACAGTGATGCAGAATTCTGTGCGCCTCCTCGTCGAAGACGCAACGACGCATGAATTGATCGGCTCCTGTGCGATAGAGGAATGGGTCCTCCCAAATGTAGTGTTTCACGTTCGCAAAGAATTTACGGCGCTGCTGATGCGTCATGCCCTTTCTAACAACACCCCTGGCCAAATAGTTTGTGAAATCTGCGAACTAGGGGGTTCCATCTTCTTTGGCGGGGCCTTCATGAGCAGAGATGGAAAACAAGGATCACAAGGGGATTTTTTGTTGATCTTAGGTTCCTTGTTCTAGACTTCCGGATTCTCTAAACGGGATAGGTGGTCGGCAGCAACGTTTTCAGCTCCCTTCTTATCGATGATTTCGATATCAAATTCCAGGAGCAACAAGATCCACCTGATCAGACGTGGCGTTACATCCTGCTTATTGAATAGGTACTTGATTGCTACGTGGTCAGTGAAGACTTTTGTTTTAGATAGCACGAGGTAAGAGTGGAATTTATCAAATGCGTAAACCGCAGCCAGCAGCTCCTTCTCAGTAGTGGTGTAGTTCTCTTGGGCATCATCAAGGGTTTTACTCGCATAATAGATCGGATGGAAACGTTTATCCTTACGCTGCCCAAGGACTGCTCCGACGGCATGGTCGCTTGCAACGCACATGAGCTCGAATGGCAACGACCAATCAGACGCCATCATGATGGGAGAATTCACCAATTTATCTTTAATCAGATCGTAGGCACGAATGAAGTCAGCGAAGAAGTTGAATGAAACGTCTTTTTCAAGCAATTGGGTCATGGGGCGAGTGATTTTAGAGAAATCTTTACTGAAGCGGTGCTAGAATCCCGCATGACCCAGGAAACTCCTGACAGCTTTGACATTTGTAGGGTGAGGGAGTTTGCTGATTGTTTCAATCTTCGCTCTATCAACCTCAATCCCTGCTTTGGAGATTTTGTTACCAAGCACGATGCCCTCAGTGACCATGAAATGGCACTTCTCCCAATTAAGCACCAAATTTGTTTCCTCGCACCTGGCCATCATTCTGTAAAGGTTTCTTAAGCAAGTCTCAAATGAGTCCCCATAGATGATAAAAAGTCATCCATGAAGATCTCCATGGAATCCTCGATCATTTCGCTAAAAATGGCGACCATACATCGTTGAAAGGTTGCAGGCGCATTGCAGAGCCCAAAGGGCATACGCTTATTTGCAAAGGTTCCAACAAGGCATGTGAACGTTGTCTTTTCTTGATCCTCCGGAGCGATGGGGATCTGAAAGTACCCTTAGAACCTGTCAAGAAAACAGTAATTAATACTGCTTTCCAGACAACCTTTCCAACATCTGGTCAATGAAGGGGAGAGGGAAGTGGTCTTTACGAGTAGCGTCGTTTAACTTTCGATAGTCGATGCATACTCACCACCCAGTCACTGTGTGGGTGGGAACCAACTCGTTGTTCTCATTTGTGACCACGGTCATGCCACCTTTTTTGGGCACGACCTGCACTGGACTCACCTATTTGGAGTCTGAGATCGGGTTTATGAGTCCTGCGTCCATTAGCTTGATTACCTCTTTCTTCACAACTTCTTGCATGTTAGGGTTCAACCTCTGTTGATGTTGTGCCATAGGTTTGACATTGTCCTCCATCAGAATTTTGTTAGTGCAAAAGGCTGGATTAATCCCTTTGATGTCTGATATCTTCCAGGCGATGGCCTGCTGATGCTTTTTCAGAACCTCCAGAAGATTTTGCTTTTGGTTGGCTTCGAGGTGGGAAGCTATAATCACAGGCAGCTTACCTTGGTCGTCTAGAAAGGCATATTCCAAATGCGATGGAAATGGTTTTCGCTCAAGTGGAGCCTCTTCCACGTCCGATTCCTTGTGCTTTTGCTCTGATCCTGCTTCCTTGTTGAAACTGACTACTGCTACCATATCCTCTTCTTAATAAGTGCTGTTGAGGGTCTGGGAGTCTTCTTGATCCTTGCCGCATATGTTGTGTAGCATGCTTCCAACAGTGGTCATGATGGAGTCAAGGAAATAACAGGTGTCATCCTGGCTGGCAGGGCGTTTCATAGAATTGTTGATGTTGAGAGTGACGGATTGATTTCCCATTCGAAGTGTGTGCTTTCCATCATATACGTCGACTATGGCACGAGAAGTGGCTAAAAATGGCCTTCCTAATATTAGCGGAATGTGTTCATCCTCGTCCATATCCAGGATGACGAAGTCGACCGGGAAGACGAAATTGCCGACTTTCACCAACATGTTCTCCACTATGCCCCTGGGATACTTTACTGATCGATCAGCAAGCTGAAGTGTCATGCAAGTAGGCGTGGGTTCCCCCAGGTCCAGTCTCTTGTAGACTGAATACGGCATTAGATTGATGTTGGCTCCCAAATCAGCCAGGGCGTTACAAATTAATGTGTTACCTATTAGGCAGGGAATTGTGAAACTCCCTGGGTCTCGCATCTTTGCAGGTAATTTCTGTTGGAGAACTGCGGAGCACTGTTCATCGAGAGTTACTGTGGATA
Organism: Deinandra increscens subsp. villosa; assembly: GCA_039602395.1. Classification (NCBI taxonomy): domain Eukaryota; kingdom Viridiplantae; phylum Streptophyta; class Magnoliopsida; order Asterales; family Asteraceae; genus Deinandra; species Deinandra increscens. Next base: position 74,389,049 of record JBCNJP010000010.1, on the reverse strand, counting down.
GCTCTTTAAGTTTTTTCTTATTGCTAAGAAGATCTTTTAGGAACTTAGCATATTTGGGCATTAACGCCAGAGCTTCCACGAAAGGAAGGTTGATGTGGAGTTGCTTGAATAACGATAGGAATTTACCGTGCTGCTCTTCCATCTTTTCCTTCTCAAGCCTCTCAGGATATGGTATCCTAGGCTTGTACTCCCTTTGCTTCGGCTTTGCTGCTGTGGCTTGTGGCTCTTTAGATTCAGGAGTAGCATCAGTGGCTTCTTTTAGGTCTTCTGCAGGCGTGTCTTGACTCACTGGCGTTTTTTGAGTTGACTTCCCACTAAGCGTTGTGACTGCATTTGCGAACCCCTTAGGGCTTCCTTTAGTTTTAGATGGCAGCCCTCCTTGTGGTCTCCCTGAGAGTGTTTGTGCGATTTGACCCACTTGACGCTCTAGTGCCTTCTAGGATGCCAGTTGATTCTGTAGTTGTTGGTTGATCTTTGCCATCTCCTGGTCGTACTTTTAGAATTGAGAGTTGATTTCTTTATCCATCTTCTTGGTGTAGGAGTACATTTTTGTCATTATCTCTCGCATTGTGGGTTCTCATTCCTACCCTTGGGGCTGCTGGTTCTTAGGTGCAAACCCCGGTGGGTTTGAGCTTCCTGCCTGGTTCTTGTAGCTGAACCCTGCGCGATTCTTCCAGGAGGAGTTGTAGCGATCCCCATAAACTAGACCTCTCTGTCCTTGACCAACAAAATCGACCGTCATCATGTTGTGCGGGTAACTGGTAGTACTATGCGCTTCTCCGCATATCTCACAATCATGTGGCTCTGTCTTCTGTGGCAAGACTACCTTGCAGAGAGTGTCGAACTTCTTTGATAATGCTTCTAATTGAGCGGCAACCATAATGTCTTGACTGACCTGATGCACCCCTGCCTTACTGACCTGATGCACCCCTGCCTTTTAGTGGAACACTGCTTCGGATAGAGGGGTATTGGTAGTCATTGACAACCATTTCTTCCAATAGTGTCTCAGCTTCTTCAGCAGTCTTCTCGCCAAGTGCTCCTCCAGCAGTAATGTTCACTAACTGACGGGTTTGTGGGCTGAGCCCATTGTAGAATGTTTGGATCTGCTGATATTGCTCTAACCCGTGGTTAGGACATTTTCTCAATAGCTCCTTGAAACACTCCCAAGTTTCAAAGAACGATTCTCCATGGTCTTGCTGATACGCGTATATCTTCAGTCGTAGCTTTGCTGTCTTCCTAGGAGGGAAGAATCGGTAGAGGAACTTCTCTGCTAGGTCGTTCTAGTTGGTGATCGAACCAGCAGGTTTTCCATCTAGCCACGCCTTGGCTTTTGATCGGATAGAGAATGGGAACAGGCGTAGCTTGGCCGCGTCACCGCTCAGGCCTGGGAGCTTGAATGTGTCTCACACCTCAATGAAGGCCCTGATATAAGCGTTGGGGTCTTCATCTGTCAATCCATCGAATTGTATTAAGTTTTTGATCATAATGATGTCCTAAGGTGGGATGGTGTACGACTCATTCCCAGCGGTTATTGCGATGCTCGGGCTTGCTTCCGCTAAGCTCGGCTTCGTGTAGGAGGAAAGTGTTCTTCGTGGTTGATCGCCCATCTTTTGCCTCTACAGCTAACGTCTGCGTCGAAACTCTCGTCCAGGTTCGTCGAAAGGTATGAGTATCTCGGATTGAGAACTTCGTCGCGTACACCAGCGCGTTGCAGGATTAGAAATTTTGGCTAAACTACAAATTTTGACTATTTAAAACATTACCACGTCCCCGACAACGGCGCCAAAAACTTGATGTGCTGTTAAGTGTATATAAAAAGTAGGGTTCTACACTATCAAACTTTAAATTTATAAACTGGTTATTCACTAGGGGACTATACCAACACACTAAGGCAAGTATACCTGTCGTGCGTAGCACAGTATTGGTAAACACCGGGTTGTCGAACCTCAGGGACACGGATTTTGTTGAAAACAGTCGATTAATAATTCAGCCAGATTTTGTTTTGTTTTAAAATGGACTTTTATTTAGGAAACTGAAAATGACAGTATTTAAATTATTGTTTGGAAAATAGATATTGGTAAAGGATCACTTAGGAATGGCTCTTCCAACTTAGATTTGACAGGTGTATCGGTAATGCGTTACTACTTATCTCTAAGGTGAACTAGGGTCCTAAGACAAGGCTTACCTAGTTCCTATGGATAGATTCACGGTTTAGGGTTATAGACACGCCCCTGACGGCTACTAGTGTTCCATGATTAAGTGCTGATAAGGTTGTGGTTTATGAAGTTCACTAGGCTGGGTCCCGATTTATCGGTGGCTCAACTCACAACTGGTCGAAGGGTTATGATAGGTATGGCCCTAACGGTCCTAGAGTTGTGAAGCGGTTACAATTGGGTTGATAGGTTGACATAGTAGGTCCTAGATACGACTAAGCAGGAACAGACCTGACCTATCGGTGAATGCTTGACTACTTGACAATGACAAGGGTATCTACTAGCTAAGGATAAGGTGATTTCTCACTCAAACTCTATGGTGGACTCTTAATCGAATTCTAGGGTTTCCCTGATGATCGTGACTATTTCTAGTTCATGCGTACGCTGCAGGTTCTGTTATTCGGCTATACAATGGTCTCCTAACGATAGAGGGCTTTGCAAGCTAGGGTTAGGATTCCACAAGATCAGAGATTGCTAGACACAATAAAGGAATTCAATTCATCAACCAAATCAAAGCAATCATAAAACGTAAACGAAAACCGATAACTATAAAGTCAAACCATGGTTATATTCGCCTCGCCTAAGCGATACGATAAGTTTAGCCAACCATATTAATGTTTAAACAAGAGTAAATCAGATTCAAACAAGAATTCATGACTAGAAATAAATACAATACCAAATCGTAGCTTGAAATGATGAAAAACGCTAATTTCCGACTCGTCGAAGTCTTCATCTTCAAATATTTAAAGGGCTTCAACGAGGGCTTTCTCTGGCTTTTTCTATGCCCTCTATGGTGTTCTAAATGGTGGAAATGAGCCCTCTATTTATAAAGGCCGGAATCAAAAAATTTCCAAAACTAAGTCCAGGGTCCTTCACGACCGTGAAGGAGCTCTCACGGCCGTGAAGGGGCTCTCACGGCCTGGGCTATCCAGGGAAGGGGGCTTCACGGCCTGGGTAGGGTCTTCACCGCTGTGAAAGGCTCTCACAGCTTGCAAGTCAGGGCGTGAGGCAGTATTCACCGGTGACTGGTTTGCGGCTCAGAATCACAGCTTGATCAAGTGCTTCACAACTTGGTCTATCCAGGGAAAGGGGGTCTCACAGCCTGCAAGCCGTGAAGTTTTCTGAAAATGCGTGAGCATCGGATCGTCTACTCGATCCAGCTAATCGGACATTGAAACGTAATTAACCGATTGATTTATTGATCAATGAAGAACAATTACAATCAGTAAACACTCAGATACAGACTCAGAGAATACACACTCAGAAACACACACTTAACAAAACTCACACGCTCAGAACACCCCCAATTACAAAGACCAACCACTTATATATACTAGTTGGTCCGTGCTTCGGCCGAACCTCAGTTTCGGACCTAGTTCGGCCAGACCTAGTTTGAATTGATCTTGTACTTTGTTTGATACTTCACACGATGCACATACCAGGTATCAACAAACTCCCCCTCGTCTTGTGCAGTATTTCTTCAATATCATCAACTTTGTATCGTCAACCAAGCTCCCCCTCAAGTGTAGAATCCGTTCGTTCAATGAGATGAATCTTCAAACAAACTCCTCCTCAACTCGATTGTAGCTTAATCTTGAATACTTGATGACATTTTAGTGTATCTCTGGTCTTTTATCAACATCTTCAGAAGACTTGAAGTTGTGATATCTTGCACATAGCAACCTGCTCAAACATTTAAATAACTTGGCGCAAAACGTCTCTTTGAAACTCCAAGATATGATTTTGAAAAAGATTTGTATCACGTGTTGATCAGATCGAAAATAAAACAGAAACAAAATCTTTTTGGTTTTTCAAAGTGTATGCTAAAACACACCGAAAATCTTTTTGTTCTTTTCTGAAATGAAATGAAATTGCAATACAGAATCAAACACTATTTTTTGGTATAAGAAAGATCACTATATGGGATCATATTCAACATAATGCACTGAACTGCACTTCAATTTGTTAGAGCATTTTGTGTTGTCTAGTGCTAGATCTTGATGTTTTGAATATGTAATCTATAAGTTTGTATTTTATGTATCCAGCGGATCAATGGCGGATCAGGTGATCCGCCGGACCACCTGATACGCTGGTAAGTTGGTCCGCTGGCCCAGTCCCTATATATAGGTTTCAGTTTGATTCAGAGAGTGTGAGTGAGGTTTGAGCTTTCTTAAGTGTGTGTTTTACAAAGTGTAACCTGAATACTCTGTGTTTCTCTCTGTTTACAAGCTGTGATCAATATACGGAAGATTATTTACCTTGTGTGTCCGAATCCGAATGTAATAATGCACTAGCTAGATCCGTATTGCGTTTTACAAGTGGTATCAGAGCAGGATTGCTCAGTTGCTGCGAGTTACAGTTCGGTTTTGGGTTTTAGAGAGAGAAAGTTCAATTTTGGTAAGATTTTGATCAATTCTTCTCAGTTTCTCATCAATTCAGCAAGTTTTCTTCGTTCAGATTGCTTCTAGTTCATTTTCGCTTAGTTGTACGTTGAATTCATGCATTAAAAATCAAAAATATCAAAAATTATGCGTATTGTATACTGGTCCGCGGGTGGTCCGCTGGTGATCCGCTGCTCGAAGATTCTGATCCGCCCGTGTAAATTCATAAATTCAGTGATCCGCTGAATTTGATCCGCTAAGCAATCTTCAACACTTGATCCGTGGCAGTTATTGTTTGATACGCGGCAGTTCCAGCGTATCAGGTAGCAGCGTATCAATTGATCCGCAGCGTATCATTTAATCCGCTAGGTGGTTTTGATCCGGCGGATCAAATTCTGATCCGGTAGACAAATTCTGATCCGCGAGTTGAATTTTGATCCGGAGAAATTCTTTTCTGATACGTTCACTTGAAATCTGATCCGGAGGACTAAGTTTGATCCGGAGGTCGACATTCTGGTCCGCTGACTACAGAATTGAAGTTTGGTTAATCATGGATCCGTTTCAAGCGTTTGCTGCTATGTCTACGACTGTTCAAGCGTTGCTAAACTACGATAATGAAATAGGAACGACGAATAAAGTTCCTAAACTGATGAGATTTGAGGATTTCCATAATTGGAAAACACGGTATGAGTCGTATATCGGTGTGAACGATGTTAGTGTTTGGACTCCTATGCTTGATGGGTATGAGATTCCAAAATTCACAACTGGGGAGTTTATTGGTCAAGAGAAGCCGTTTAACAAGATGAACGATGCTGAGAAAGAAGCTTTCAAACTTGAAAGAAAAGCGTATTCCAATTTATCGATGGCGTTACCTAAGGATATTTTGCATCAGTTTAAAATGCATAATACATCTAAGAAATTGTGGGATGCTTTATGTCAACGATGTGAAGGTAATGCACAATACAAGAAGAGCAAGAAGAAAGTGTTGTTACGAGAGTATGATAATTTTGCTCATGTTCAAAATGAAACCATTAATGATCTCATTTCAAGGTTATCTCATTTGGTTAGTGAACTTGATATTGTTGGAGTAAAAATTGAAGCTGGAGAATTGAAAGAAAAGCTATTAGATGCTTTGCCTGAGAAATGGGAAGGTTACATTTTGTTGCTGACTCATGATAAAAGTTTTGATGATCTTACCTATGATGAACTTACAAGGAATTTACTAGCAAGGGAACTGGATATGATGCGTGTGAAAACGTTACCATCTCAAGTTCAGAATCCCGATGTCTATTTTGGTGAAAATGCTTCTACCATGCATGCTAAAGCAAAAGCTAGCACAAACCCACCATCTACTGCTTTTTATGTAGAAAATACGTCAAGTGGTCATGCAAACATGTCTAGAGGTTCTTCAAGTGGAAGCTATGCTAGTAAAGCTGCTGTAACATATCCTGTGTATTCACATCAGTCATCTCCTGCTTCAAGTCACAATCAGAGTGCTTTTTCAGCAAAGACTACAAATGACTTCATGGCTTTATTTTCAGCAATGGTTTCGTCTTATGATGGAGTTGTTGCAGGAAAGTTAACTAGTGCTGAGTTAACTGATGAAGACTATGAACAAATTGATCCTGATGACTTAGAATTGATGGATATTAACTGGTCCATGGCGATGCTTGTTCGCAGAGGCAAAAAGTATATGCAAAGAACAGGTCGGAAGGATTTAAATCCTGAAGGAAAACTTGGATTTGATAAGTCTAAGGTTCGTTGCTACAATTGTCAGAATTATGGGCATTTTGCCAAGGAGTGTACCAAGGGAAAGCAGCAAGAAACTTCAAAGTTGTATCAAAAGTATGCTGCACAGAGTAACAAGCCATCGGGGAGCAATACTAATCCTTCAAGTTCAAATGCAAATGCTAGTGGCTCAAATTCAGACAATAAAGCGTTGGTTTCACAAACTGGAGAAGGATATGATTGGGCTGATGATTTTCCAGATGAATCTGCTTTTCTGTGTACTGAGGAGAAGAGTGTAAAGATTGAAGATGATCCTGATCTTCCTGGTGAAGATTTTTTTGCTGAAGGTCAACATGCATTTATGGCCGACGTTCAGGTTAATTCTACTTCTTGTGAACTTTGTCTTAACTCTGCTAATCAGTTGAAAGAAGTTTCTGCTGAGAAAACCATGTATTTTGACAAATACTCATTAGCAGAGGAGAATGTCAAAATTTACAAACAACGGTGGGAAGCTGTTAAAGCTGAACTGAAAAGTGAACATGCTGTGGTTCTGAGCACAAAAATTGAGCTTAATAACAAAACAGAAGATTATATTTTTTGTGAAAAGAAGCTTGCTGAAGCGAATGCTAAAATTTCCGAATTAAACATTGAAATTTTGGATCTTAATAGGCAACTTGAAAATTTCAAAAATTCATCTTCTTTTGCAAGTTTTCTTTGCAAAGATGAAAATCTAAAAGATTTGCTCAAAGAATCCGGGTGTAACTCAGTTCCTCCACCCATTGTTCATGGTTTAGGTCCAAAGGAACCTGAGACCAAAGTTGTGTTTGATTACTCAATGTTTACTGAGGGATCATCTGATAAATCCAAAAGCACTGATAAGAAGAAATCAGGCAAACATGTGTCCAAACCTAAGGTTGAGGTGTCAAAACAGGTTGAGTCCAGTGATTCTAAGGTTGAAAAACCTGTCACTGAGGTTAAGCCTCAAAGTGTCAAACTGACACCATTAGAGGCTGCTCAGAAAATACTTGAAACTGCAAAAACAATGAAAACATTTGAAAATTCAAAATTTGCTAAAGGTCCAGATTTGTTTTTTGAAAGAAATGCTGTTTCTGTAAGTAACACAAGTACACCTGATGTCAATACTATACCAGAAGCACCTGAAAGAAGTGCAAAATTCAATGGTATTGGGTTTGGACAGTTTGCTGAAAATTCTAAGGTCAATCAAAAGAAACCTCAGAAATTTCAGAAACGTGAAAAGAAATTTGCCACAAATGGTAAGTTTGATGAAACTTCGAAAGGCAAAACTGTTGATGGTGATACATCTCAGAAATTGAGAATGTATAGTTTGAAAGGAAGTGAGTCAGTATTTTCTGATTTAGATTTTCCTTTAATTTGTGTTGATCCATCACGTGTTGCCAAAGTGTGGTATGTAGAACCTTCTGAGGTGGTTAAGTCAGATGTTGTAGACGAGCAGTTTGTTGTGTTGTCTGATGTGTCGTCTGGATCTAATGATCAAGCATCCTCCTCCAAAGCTCAAAGGCTTTCTGAAAAACCAAAGTCATCAACTGATCAAAAGTTTAAGACTAAATCTAAACAATCATCTTACTCACCAAAGAGTTTTTACAACTCTGATGGTCAGTATTCCTCAGAAACTAATAGTTTTGATTATGAAGCGTTTGGTTTTTGTGATGATTACAACTTTTATGATGATTTTGGAAAATTTGAACAAAACAAGACCACAAAGGTTAAATCTAAAGGGTATGCTGATAATTGTGGTGTTGATGACTATGGGTTTTATAATGAACATGGATACATTGGTCCTCTGTTTAAACCTTTGCCAAACTCCAAAGGGAGAAGGTTTAAAACCAATGTTTCTAAACAAGGTAAGGGTGGTGTTTCTCAGGGTGTTGTTGATCCCAGGAGGTGTTATTGTTGTTTTGAAATAGGACATATTCGTAGTCGGTGTCCTGTTTTAGCTAGAAAAAGGGCTTCAGCATATATGCAATCAAATTCAGATTCGAAATCTGATACAAAGACCAAGATGGATGATGAAAAGATTGTTACCAAACAACATTTTAAAAGGAGAAATTTTTTCAATAAATCTTACAAAGTTTTTGGTAATCATTCTACTTCAGACTCTACTGCTGATTCATCTATTCCATCTGTTAGGCAAAAGTGGCTGCCTAAAATGACTTCAAAAGCCACTGAGGATTTTTCAGAAGATACCGGTCGACCCAAAGCTGAATGCTTGGGTCCAGATACTCACTAATTGCTTGCTACAATGTGCAGGGTGCTCGAAAGCCAGCTGTTAACAACTTTTGGGTCGTTGATAGTGGAGCATCCAGGCACATGACGGGTAATATTTCCTTGCTGTCTGAAGTTAAACCAATTCAAGGAGGAAATGTTACTTTTGCTGGCAATAAAGGTGGGAAGATAACCGGTGAAGGAAAGTTGGGTAACGAGAAGATTACTTTTGAAAAAGTCCAATTTGTGCAAGAGTTGCAGCACAACTTGTTAAGCGTATCTCAAATTTGTGATAAGCAGTACACAGCTGCTTTTACAAGTTCAGAATGCTTGATTTTGAAACCTGGCATTCGAATTCCTGAAGACTGGATTGTGATGCGAGCTCCAAGATTTCGGGATTTATATGTGTTAAATATGAATCAGACTTCATCTGCTGTATCTGCTACGTGTTTTATCTCCAAAGCTACTGAAAAGGAATCAATTCTGTGGCATAGGCGCATGGGTCACATCAATTACCGAAAAATGAATTACTTGGTCAATCATTCGTTGGTAGAAGGCGTTTCCAAGAATAGATTTTCTATAAATGATGTGTGTGTCTCATGTAAGAAAGGTAAACAGAAAAAGAAGTCTCATCCTTCTAAGCGTTTGAATTCCATTGTCACTCCCTTGGAACTGCTTCATATGGATCTGTTTGGTCCTATGAATGTTCGTAGTATTGAGGGTAGTTATTACTGCTTAGTGATTACGGATGATTTCTCAAGATTTTCATGGGTGGCTTCTTTGGCGTCCAAGGCGGATACTCCAGATTCCATTCGGAACATGTTGTCTAAGTTTGAATCGTTGTACAAGCATAAAGTTTGTCGAATTCGTACTGACAATGGTTCTGAATTCAACAATGCCAAAATGAAAGATTTTTGTGGTTCGTTGGGAATTTATCATGAATTCAGTGCGCCATATACTCCACAACAAAATGGGGTTGCTGAGCGAAAGAATAGAACATTGATTGAAACTGCTCGAACGATGCTAGCGGATGCACAGTTACCAATTACGTTTTGGTCTGAAGCTGTTCATACTGCATGTTATGTACTCAATCGTGTTCTGATTGTTAAAAGATTTAACAAGACGAGTTATGAATTGCTCCGAGGTCGAAAGCCGAATTTGAATTTCTTGGAACCATTTGGGTGTTCATGCACGGTTCTCAAGGCAGGTGGGAAGTTTGATGCTAAAGCTGTTGAAGGCATTTTTGTTGGATATCATCATCCAATGAAAAGAGTTTATTTTTCATCTTCCAAAACCATTGAGAATCATATGAATGTGGATTGTCATCGTTATACCTTTCGGCAACCTAAATCGGTTGATTCTCGAGCTTTTGATTATAATTCGTTTGTTGATTCGTTCTCGGCTGCACAAAAGAGTTCTGCTAAAGAAGATGAGTCTGAAATCTTATCTGCTGCTATCATGTATACATTGTCTACTCCTGGTTCCGGTTCATGGATTCCTAAGCTTCCTACTTCATCGGTTACTTCTTCGTCTAGTCAGGATGTTTCTAGTTTGGAAACTATGAGTTCGTCTGACGATGATGATGAAAGTTCGTATCATGAAGCTGAGTCAACACCTGTTGACGATCCAATATCGTTACCTAGTACAAGTTCTTCGGTACCAGTTTCGTTACCGTTAAATGATCTGTCACGATCAGAAGAAGCAGATGCAAGTTTACCTAATAATTTGGCGGATGATATTCCTGTTGCTGATTCAACTACTTTGAGGATACACACCATTCATCCTCAAGAGAATATCATTGGTGATCCGAGTTCTGGAGTTCGCACACGTAATCAACTAGCAGATTCCCTTGATGCTTTGATTGCTGAAATCAGGGATTCGGGAGTTCAGAATGACGTGTTTCATTCTTGTTTTCTGTCTCAAGTTGAACCAACCAATGTCAATCAGGCGTTGGAAGATGCTTCTTGGGTTGAGGCTATGCAAGAAGAGTTGCAACAATTTCAGAAATTGGGTGTATGGCATCTCGTGGATTTACCCGCTAATTCCAAAGAACCATGTGGTACTAAATGGGTATTTAAGTGCAAGAAAGATGATCGAGGCATAATTGTTCGAAACAAGGCTCGATTGGTGGTTCAGGGTTTCTCACAGATTGAAGGTGTTGATTTCAATGAAGTTTATGCTCCTGTTGCAAGGATCGAGGCTATCAGAATCTTTTTAGCTTTCGCGGCATATCATGGATTCAAAGTGTATCAAATGGATGTCAAGAGTGCATTTCTTAATGGGTTGATTCGTGAGGAAGTGTATGTAAAGCAGCCGCCTGGTTTTTATGATCCCGATTATCCAAACAAAGTGTACAAGTTAGACAAGGCGTTATATGGATTGCATCAAGCCCCGAGAGCTTGGTATGAAACTTTATCTTCGCACCTGCTGGAAAACGGTTTTCGGCGTGGAAAGGTGGATTGTACACTGTTTTCGAAGAAGTTTGGAAAGGATCTGTTGCTTGTCCAAGTCTATGTGGACGATATTATTTTTGGAAGCACAAATGATGCGTTATGCAAGGATTTTGAACGTGTAATGCAAACCAAGTTTGAAATGAGTTCTATGGGCGAGATGGGGTTTTTTCTAGGTCTTCAAGTTCATCAATCGGCCAAAGGAATATTCTTACACCAAACCAAATATGTGTCTGATATTTTGGCAAGGTTCAAGATTGGCGATGTTCGGGTTCCTAGTACACCAATCCAGGTTTCACATGGTTTAGCACCAGATGAGACTGGTGAATCTATTGATCCCACATTGTTTAGGGCTATGATTGGTTCGCTTATGTACTTAACTGCATCTCGTCCTGATATAATGTTTGCTGTGTGCATGTGTGCTAGGTATCAGGCAGCTCTAAAGGCTTCTCACTTGATGGCGGTAAAGAGGATTTTTGCTTATTTGAAGGGTAATCCGGATCTGGGGATCTGGTATCCTAATGATAATAAGTTCGAGTTATCAGCATATTCTGACTCCGACTACGGTGGATGTAAAATCAATTTCAAATCTACCACCGCAGGATGTCAGTTTTTGGGAGAACGTTTGGTGTCATGGCAATGTAAAAAACAAACTTCAGTTGCAACGTCTACAGCAGAGGCGGAATATGTGGCTGCTTCTAGTTGCTGTTCACAAGTCTTGTGGATACAACAGCAGTTACGCGACTATGGTTTGAATTTTCTTACTACTCCGATCTTTATTGATAACTCGGCTGCCATATCCATTACTAAAAACCCAGTTCAGCATTCGAAAACTAAACACATTGAGATTCGATATCATTTTATCCGTGATTGTTTTGAAAAGAAACTAATTGATTTGCAGAAAATTCACACGGATTTTCAGCGAGCTGATTTGTTTACAAAAGCTTTTGATAAAACTCGATTCCAATTTTTGTTGAAAATCAATGGAATTACTAAGTTAAATGTCACATGATTCGGTTCAGTTGATCGTTTTTGCTTTTCGTTTTATTTTTCTGCTATTATTTTTTGCTTTTTAGGGGGAGATATATGAAAAATACAAAAATAGTGTGTTACTTTGTGTTCTTGAAATGAAAGAGGGAGAGTTGGTTAATCCCTTCACAAAAGAGCAGCTGGCAGCTATTTTTGCTCTAAATGTGGATGATGTTGAGAATGTGCCAGTTGCTGAGCCATATCAGGAAGATAATTCAGAAGAAGAGGTGGTATTTGAAGATGAACATGTGGAAGTGGAAGACATGACGGCAGAATATCCTGATGATCCAGCAATGTATGGAAATTTTTCTGATAACGACTATTCTGAAGGTTTTAATTTCTTTGGAAAAGACAGTGAGGATAAGGTTGAAACAGAGAAACCATCAGAACAACCCGAAGCATCTGAATCTGTTGATATGTCTGAAGAAGAAGAAAAGAAGCTGTTATTTGAAGCTTGGTTAAGAGATCAAAGGGCTAAGAAACCTCCAGTCCCAGTCCAAGTTGAAAAGTCTTCAAAACTTGTTGATCAGAAAAGATTTTTTGATAGAAAAGGAAGACAAGCTTCTGGAAAGATTATCAGCTGGATGTACGATTCTGAACTCAAATGCTATGCTATCAAGAGGGAGTTTGGGATTGTGTATCTGAAGAATGCTACAAGATTCAATACATTACCTGTTTGTGATGTGAGAGACTTGGCTAGAAGTCAATTTTTGAATCCTGGAGGAAATAGTTTTGCTGCTGTGTTTAAGGAGAAGTTAATCGAAGAATGTCAAGGAAGATTCAGGTTTTTGACTCCGCAAAGACCAACTTACTCTGAGCATCCAACAGATATCCATCATATTACAGGCAGACCAGTAGTAATTCTGAAGTATAAGAAGCCGATTCAGCTTAAGAAAATACCTCTCAAAAGGCTTGAACAAGATTTCATCAAGACTTTGAGGTGGTGGTATTATGATGAGGTGACTGGTGAAGCTGTTATTGTGGTTCAAGAAGACAACAAGGTTGTAAGAATCTATGACCCGATGTCGTTGATAAACTTGTCAAAGGATGATATTGAAAAGCTACATTCTAGCAAGATTCTCTACAAACCTGAATGTCGTGATCAAGCAATGCAGTTTCAAAAGGTGATAAATGTTTGTTTTGGTGGTGGGATTCATGCTGGGAATAACAGAAGACGTGATTGGAAGAAGACAGAATCAAAAGCTTCTGAAGACTAGCACAAGACAAGGGGGAGTTTGTTAGAGCATTTTGTGTTGTCTAGTGCTAGATCTTGATGTTTTGAATATGTAATCTATAAGTTTGTATTTTATGTATCCAGCGGATCAATGGCGGATCAGGTGATCCGCCGGACCACCTGATACGCTGGTAAGTTGGTCCGCTGGCCCAGTCCCTATATATAGGTTTCAGTTTGATTCAGAGAGTGTGAGTGAGGTTTGAGCTTTCTTAAGTGTGTGTTTTACAAAGTGTAACCTGAATACTCTGTGTTTCTCTCTGTTTACAAGCTGTGATCAATATACGGAAGATTATTTACCTTGTGTGTCCGAATCCGAATGTAATAATGCACTAGCTAGATCCGTATTGCGTTTTACACAATTTCAATTAATCGAAGCACATAAGTCATGCTGATTGCCGGTATAATTTGTCCAACTTAAACTCAGGCAGAATCATACTCATAACATCTGGATATGTTAAAGTATTGATTAGATTTGCTTTGACCAGTGTATCCCACACTATCAGACATAATCAGACATTTTCAGTTTTTCTTTTCTTTTCCTTCTTGTGTGATAGCACTTGTGATTTTTCACAATGCATAATATTTTCATGATATAGTCAACTGTGTTCCATGCAAAAAGAAATAAGAACGTTAAATCATCTACCTTAAGGTCGATCTTTCGATACGCAGATAAGGCCTCAGATTTAACAAAAGAAGAAAATAAAACAAGTTGAAATTGTATAACCCAACAACAATCAGGTCGGTACTCCCGTACACGCAGAGAAAGTCCGATGAGTTATACGAAACACCAAAGAAAATAAAGCAGAACGTCAAACGAACAACGATCAGGTCGATCTTTCGATACGCAGAGAAAGTCCGATCGTTTGACAAAAGAAAGAAAATCAAACAAGTTTAAATCTTTGCAAAATGAACACATGTATACACAGTGACTTCTCATTTTGAAATTCACACTTATTTTTCTTTTTGTGTCATGAAATATGCATCAAGATGTTATCCACATGGTCAAGCATTAGTATTTAGTATATATCACATCTGAATATTTTCTGATTTGCCGAGCCTACCAAGCATATCAAACAATGATCTTATGGCTCTTTCATCTACTCTATCCATGAGTCACATACGTAAGCCAATGTACCATCATTTCCCAATGATCAATTTCTCACAATTTTATATATTTGGCATGTATTCACCTTCCTTTATTATATATCTGGCATGTATTCACTTTCTCCCCAAAACATGCATTTTCTCAATTACCCCCCCCCCTCCCTTACTTACAATTCTCCCCCTTAAAATGAAAACTCTATTTTTGGATTTTCATTTTACACAAAAACAAGACTCTATTTTTGGATTTGTGAGAAAAATCAGAAAGCAAAGAAAAGCGATCTATCAACACGGATAGTTTGCAGATTTAGAATTCAGAAAATTTGCAGGTTAGAAAGATTTGTCATGAAATTAAAATTAAGCAGAATACTCTTCCATCAACAACTTTCCAATCGTCGATAGGTCTTCTAGAAGTACCTGCACACTGGTCAAACTAATTAGTTCAAAAATGACCCGAAGCGAATTGCTTCTGGTCGACCAGTGTCCATAATTTGCTTAGAAACCACCTTAGGTTTCCATTGTTGTTGTTTTGGTAAATTAGTTTTTGATGAACCAATCACAGGTGACTGTGATGGGGAACCTACGTCTTGAGCTTTTGGAAACATTGGAACAAAACGTTTTTGTTTATGATAAAATGTAGGTTCAACTTCATCAAAAACTCTGCCTTGTTCATCAAAGAACTTTGTTGTGGCAGGTTTACCAAAACCTAATTTCTTGTGAAACCTTTGGGGTGAATCGGCAAGTATTGGACAATCTTTTGCCATATGCCCTGGGCGGCGGCATATATAACAAATTCTTGTCATTTTGTCCCTTCTTTGATGTACCTGCGGAGAGCACACATGAATATTTCGAACATGATCAGAATGAGAATCATATATCTGATGCATGTGATCATGTACCCATTTGGATGTAGGACTTCGAGATTGAGAACTTTCAGACGAAACTTGAGCTTTCACAAAAAAATCATAAATCTTTCGAGCATCAACACAATGAAGTGAAAATTCTTTGTCAAAAAATAATTGATTCGAACCCTTGAGTTTGTAAAACCGCTCGGATTGAATTTTATCAGCTTGAAAAAATTCCTTCTTCACTTGTTTCATCTTTAATTTCTTCAAATCATGAGATGAGGATGCTGGAACCTTCTCAGCTTTGTCTTTCATCCCGTGAAAACCCAAACCTTCATATTTTCCAGAAATCTTCTCCTTAGATGAACAATGTCCATTCTTCGCTAATCGAGAAAATTCAGCCTTTACTTCGGTTACATTCTTTTGATCATAAAAGATCGTTTCATCAAACCCAGGTTGAGACTGAATCTTGTCACTAGAAGTAGCCGACTTCTCATTATCAACAGAAGATGAACCAGATACAAACGTTGGTGCAGGAGAAACTTCAGATTTCTTTTCCTTTCTTTTCTTATTCTTCTTGTTCTTCTTCTTCGTCACAACCTTCTCATCCTCAACAGTGGATGATGAAATCTTTGAATAATCAAATGCATCAACTTGTTCCTTCACATCTTTGAAAGCTTCTTTGATATGAGCAGGGGGTGATGCAGTCTTATCAAACATCTTCTCATAATTTTCATCATTAGCTAGGAAGCTTGTGAAGACTTGAGAATTTGAAACATTATTAAGAAATCGATTAGCATCAAGAACTTGAATTTTCAAATTAGAAATTTTCTGTTGAGCCTCAGCAAATTCTTTTTCTTTAGCAATCAATCGCTTTGCAACTTTGTGAGTTTCAAATTTTTGCAAGCGAAGATTATCAAGTCCTTCAAATAATTCCTTCTTCAATTTATCTTCATTACGCATTTGAATCTCCAAATTCGCTGCCTGAACTTTATTGACACGAACCAATTCCCGCTTCTCATCCAACAATTTTCCCATGTCAACTTGATACGCTTCAATCTTAGCAGTTGATTCTTCGACATTCTTTGTAAGCAGATCAAGCTTGAATTTTGATTTATCAAACAAATTTGTAAAATCAGAAGCAATATCCTCAGCTTCATCCTTCCATTTCTTGACTTCTTTCACTAACTCATCCCTTTCTTCACAGATCTTAGCTTTTTCAGTTTCAACATCAATTTTATCTTGTTTAGAAATTTCTAAAACTTCCTTTAACAAGTTGATTTCTTTAAGAAAATATTCATTCTTCAGACTCAATTCCTTCTCATTATTTTTAGACACTTCTACCTCTGCCTTTATAACCTTGAATTCCTCATTAAACTTGTGAATTTGAAGCAATAACGAAGTATTTTCTTTCATCAGACTCTCTATATTCTCTGCCGATTCATAAGAACTTGGATTTGAACTAGTATCAGAACTAGTGTCTGAATAGAAATCCTTTTGGTGATCATGAGTAACTATCAAGGCAGATGAATCATACCCAAACTGTTGACCCCAATCATAAACACCATCATGTTGAGCCGTTAACGCCGTTGTTTTGCTGGTGTTACTAGTAGATGGTTGAGTAAAACTGGGCTTGGGTGATTGAGTAAAACCAGGCTTGCTTGTATGTGCCTGTTGACAATCTTTGGCAAAATGTCCAAGCTGTGAACATTTATAACATTTTAACTTTGACTTGTCAAATCCCAGTTTATCACCAGAAAGATGTCTTCCATGTTTCTTGAAGAATCTCTTCGATCTTTGACATAACATAGCATATAACCGAGATATATCCAATTCTGTAAGTTGATCATCATCAAGAGCATCAAGATCATCACTGGTTAATTTTGCATCAACCACATTTTTAATAATCGAACCAAAAGATGATGAGATCAAAGCAGAAATCATTTTGGCACAATCTTCTGTTGATTCAGCAGAAAAAGCATTCTGATTTGAAAATTTGGAATTGTAAAGCTACAACCTCGTGAAGACTTGTTATCCGAATTATCAAATTCTAGTCAAAAAGGCTGTACTTGGTGCAGAATTCAGACTTGGTTTAGCTTTAGCATTCATGCTTGCCGTATTCTCACCATGATACAACTCAGGATGTTGCAACGTAGCAGTTGATTTCTTGGAATTCAACATTTCCATTTCTCGAGCATGAAGTTTTCCAGTAAGCTCGTGAAAAGTCATTGTAGAATAATCCTTGTCATCAGTGAGCAACAAAACATAATTCTCCCACTTCTCAGGTAGAGCTTCCATAATCTTCTCTTTCAAATCAACATCAGATTTCTCAATACCAACTACCTTTAATTCACTCATTAGATGTGAAAATCGTGAAACGAGAGCAGTAATGTTCTCATTCTCATAGTTTTGAAAATTATCAATTTTTTTGTTCAATACTTTCTTCCGACTCTTCTTGTAATCATCATTACCCTCACATCTTGCTGAGAGAGCATCCCATAATTGCTTTGATTTCTAACAAGTGCTGAATTGATGTAACAATTCAGTAGGTAAAGCCATTGTAAGATAACCATAAACTTTCTTTTCAAGCTCATAACTTTTCCTTTCAGCAGCATCAAAATCTTGAAGTTCCTTATAATCTCCTTCTTCAGTTGGTCATTCATACAATTTCCGAATCGGAATCCATAGATCAATATCGTTTGTGCTTATGTATGCAGAAAACCGTTTCTTCCAATTTTGATAATCTTCTAGCTTCAACAATTTGGGAACTTTCTGACTTGTTCCAATTTCATTATCAAAATTCAACATGGTTTGCATCGCACTTTGCATTGCAGCAAACGCATGAAATTCCGACATAGTTGAACAACTTTTAATATCTGCCTGCCGAACTCCCTCCGAACTTATAACTAAGCTCCGAACTCTGTCCGAACTTAATATCCAAAGTCAGAATTTTGTCCGAACTAGCTCCGAAACAAATTGAACTGTCCGAACTCTTCAAACATTCTGATCTAGCACCGAACTACCTCCGAACCTTGCCCGAACGTGAATGAAACCCGAACTTGACCAAAATAGTCCGAACCCTGACCGTGACAGCTCCGATCCTTGACTGAATATCGACCGAACTTCAAGTTCGGAGAAGTTACTCCGAACCTGATCAGTAGACTCCGAACTTCGAATTCATTTTTCAAAAACGCGCAAAAATGACTGATTTTGACGAAACTCGTTACTATGAGTCATAAAAACCAATAGAAAGTGATTTAGGAACAGATTTAACACCAAACACTCGATAGAATTGATGAACAACGCAAAAACAAACTCGAGAATCACGAAAAACGCTTCAAAAATTTGAAAATAGCAACCACAGATCAGTAGAGTGAACCAGATAGCTCTGATACCACAGATCAGCACTTTTTAATTTTGACTTCTGCTTAAGCTGTAAACTCATGATGTTCATCAGTAACAAATATAATTTGACATTTTCAAGTTTATTTTGAGGTTTTTAACCCAAAATCAGTTATCTTTTCATACCCAAAACCACACATATCAATAACTAATCATGCAATTCTACTCAACTTATATTTAAACCAGCACTTTAATGATTAATCAATTTATATACCTTAAACATAGGATTAGATTCTCAAATTTTAGCATGCATCACCACGTGTGTTTTATAAACATTTCTTATAAGAAGATCAGAAGCAAACAAACTATCTATCATGGTTAAAATGGTTCAACAGTTGCTCGCATACTAAAATCTAGTTGGTAACATACTGATTGTGTGACAAAAGGATTGAGGTCTAAAGAGAAATCCAATCAAGAGCCCATTTCCATTTAAAAGGTAACACGCAGCGTTTTGTTTTAGAAAAGAATTACTCAATTCTGTCCAGAATTATTCAAGAAATCACATAGACATTTAGGTTCAAATTAGAGTGGAGGTTCAGTATCATACAACATTTCACCATGTACATTGCCTTTGCTAAGGAGTTTAAAAGAATTTCGAGTGAAAATCCATCAAAATAAAAGTGTAAACTATGAGGTACCGAATATCGAAAAAGTGCTATATAGAAATACGCATGGCATCAAGCGTGAGAATAACAAATTAAGATGGAAAGCGCCAATGGTTTAGTTTGTGAATTCTAGTAAGCGATGGGATAACAAGCTTATGATAGTTGCAACTACACATTCCATGGATAGCATGTGAGTTTAAAATGGCACTAGTGAAGGTACCAACATGGAGGATGTAAACGACGTAATAGATAGTACAAAATTCACAGAGAAATATCTAGCATGCTTGACAAAATTTGGTAAGGAGTTCTTGCAAATGAATATCAAGATGAATATGTCAACGGTTGTACAACCCAATAGAGTAATCATCTAGATAGGGGAAATCTTCATTGTTTATGCTCACCAGTGTGCCCAAACTCCTCGAGTTCTTGTGTTTCATGCATCATGCTTCCTTTCTTGTCAAAATATCGGTTCAAATGTTCCTCAAAAGTAAGATAAACTACGAGAATGTTATAAAAGGGTGTCTGCGAAACACAAAAACATCAGGGTGTTCAACAGTGGCTTTGGCTTGGGTTGCATGTACATATGCGTTTTGCTAGGGTTCAGTGCAGGTTTACCGCGGGTCAAAAGATCTAATCGGGTGTTCAATAGAAAAGGGTCGGGGCTATCACCTCAGTGAATGTCAGAGATTTATAAAAACAGGCAGTCGACCCAAAAGTAGTGTCCCTCAAACGAAAGTCAATCTACTTCTCAACACATTCTTCTAAAGGTTGAAGTGGTTCATTCGATCATGCGGTTTTTCATTAAAAAAAATCTGTAAGGAATATCGCTTTGAAGATTTCTGGCTGAAAGCCAATTTTGAGCAATTCCGGCTGAAGTTGAAATTCGAGCGAAAGTCTCAAGTTCAAGCGGAACTGGCAGTTCAACCGGAAAAAAGCCATTTTCTCTTATAGCGAATATTCCGGGTGAACTCGATTATCCACCAGATAATGAGTTCAACCAGACTTTTCCTGAGAAGTCTTTTCAGTCGTCCAATCCTGCAAAAGCTTCTCGGTTGCTTCCAAATCTATCAAAGTCGCTATCCTAAAGTAGTATGTTGCTGATCACACGCAAGATATTCCATATGTCAAAGTCTATTCTTTTGGTAGTTTGTATTTGACTTTTGTTTAACGGTTTAGATTAAATCGTTTGAGATCAATGGCTGTCATTGATCTCATCAGCACTATATATAGCTTAGTTAGCTTTTAGTTTTACACACAGTTCTCGATCAACTTGTAATAGTGTAAACTTGAGTTAATGAAAATAGTGCTGAATATTTCTTACTTCGTTGTTACTATCCTCATGCAATCAAACTTTTACATTACACAAGAGAACTAAGACTTGCTTAAGTAAAGTGAAATATAACTTTAGTTCCGTAGGGTTATATTTACAAGTAGAGGTTTTCGTGTTAAGTTAAACACTAATTAACACCGATCCTACAAGTGGTATCAGAGCTTTGGCTCCCACTTTGAAGACTTCTAGTGCTTCAAAGTTGATACTTTACTTGTTTACTTTACAAGCTTTGTTGTTTTTGTCTTTCAAAAGTTTTTCAAAATGAATGAACTCAGTTTGGGATCTTCAAACGGTAGTACTAACAAACCGTCAATGTTCACTCATGATGACTTTGGTACCTGGAAACTCAGGATGGAAGGTTTTGTTAGGATCTTAGATCGCCGTATATGGAAATCCTTGATTGAAGGTCCTTATTCTCCCACAGTTCCATCTGCTGATGACGCTGAAGTCAAGATACCAAAACCTTTAGAAAAATATGTTAAATCTGACTATGCTGCTCTCAAATTTGACTATAAGGCATATTGGACTCTACAGTACTGGTTCATAGATTCGCTAGATTTGTAGGTAAAGTTCTCAAAACTGCACATAGCCTGTGGAATGCTTTAAGTGAAATGTATAAAGGAACCAGTGAGGTTAAGGAAAACAAGAAAGATAACAAGAAAGATGTTTTAAAATAGAAATATGAGAACTTTACCTACAAATCTACTGAATCTATGAACCAGTACTTGAGATTTGTTTCCTTACTTGATGAACTGCAAAAACTAGATGTAAAACTAGATCAGGTCGATGTAAACAGAAAGTTTTTACGTTCTCTGCCCTCTGTGTGGAAAGTTTACACTGTAAGCATCAGAGAATGTAAAAAATTTGAAAAAGATGAGGCTTAGTGAACTTCATGGCATACTCAGTGCTTATGAACTGGAATTAAATCTTAAGCAAAACTCATCTTCTGAATCAACTCAGTTGTTTTCAACTGCTCTAGTAACTACTAATTTTCAAAACCATAGATCTTCAAATTCATCTTCTTACCAGTCACCTATAGTCAATTTCCCTAAGATACCAAGGTGTTAAGAGAGTTTTTCAAATTCCTTTGTTAACTCTTACAATGCTTATGTAGCAACTGACTCATACCAAGGCTTCATTCGTGAAGACTTAGAATGTATAGGTGCTGATGACTTAGTAGAAATGAATATTTTGACCCAACTTGCTATGGTGTCTATTAGAGCCCAAAGATTCTACAAAAGAATTGGTAGAACTTACAAAGGAGTAAAAGGTGCTCACATTGGCCTAGACAAAAGAAAGGTGAAATGCTACAACTGTCACCAACTTGGTCACTTTGCAAGAGAGTGCCCACAACCAAGAAGGGAAGGACAAAATCAAGGTCAAACTCAGATGAAGAATCATGGTGGAAACAACCACAATAATTCAACAAACAACTCTGCTCATAGTTCAGGATAACAACCCACCCACCCAAAACCAACCAGAAGTCAAAACCATCAGAATGTGGTTGCTGCTGTAAACCAAACTGTATGTGTCAAATGGGGAGACTTTCTAGCTGAGTTCGAGCCTATCAACCATGCTTTGATGGCCAAACAAGATTCTCCTTCTGATCAGGTAAATTTAATTCTTGAAAAGGTTCTAGAAAACTTATGCAGCCCTGCCTGCATTGAACAAGTGACAAAGTACAGAAATCACAACACAAACCTGATTGATGAAGTTTCAAACCTAAATGAGTTAAAGGAATGCTTTAAGAAAACTGAGTCATCTTACATTACTAAGATTGACAACTTAAACAAAGAATTTGAACAGTTAAAGCAAACCAATTCCATTCTTGAAACCCAACTGGATGATTTGTTGTAAAAACTTAAAAATCAAGAAAAGAAACCAAAGAAGATAAGCTGAGGTTGATGTTCTTGAAATAAAACTAAAAGATGCTTTGTTCACCTGTGATAAGCTTCTTACTGCAAATAAGAAGGCTGAGAAACTATGGATGGGAGGGATGTATGGGAAACTGGTGTTGGCTATAACAGTGTTGAGCCGCCAATTGAATACTCACCTGCAATTGAACCAATCAAAGCTCTGACAACAGAATGCAAAATTAGTCTCACCGTTGATGATACTTCATCAAAGTCAAGCATTGAAAAATATGTTGAAACAAAGAAGCCTGAAGTCAATAATGCAAGCACATCTGCATTAGTTGACCAATCAAAAATTTTGAGGCCATCAACTGTTGTTCCACCTCCAACTATCTATGAATCAAAGGATTCAAAAGTTGGAGGAAAACAACCTGAACAACCAAAGAGAACTCAAACTCAAAGACTTGGTCAATTAAATTACAAGCAAATCACCAAAAATGAGTCTCCCAGGAAAAATGAGTTTTATGAAGCTAGAAGTCTTGAATGTGTTTTCTGCGGTGAAAAAGGGCACCTTGCTGCCATGTGTTTGTTCAACCCATTAAGTAAAGTCCAACATCTTTCAAAACCAAAACTTGCTCAAAAACCAAAAACTGATTTTCAAAGAAAGCTCACAGGTAGAATCTTACCTGTGAAAAGCCAAACCATGTAGTATTTTGGATCTGAGTGTAACAGGATTTTGGTTGGAAATGAAAGAAATGGAAGTTTTTCTGTTTTAAAGCAAAATCGGTTTCCGGCTGAAGTTCAACCGGAACAACTTTCCGCTTGAACTTTAGTTCAACCGGAAAACTGAAAACAACCCAGATCAGCTACTGCTCCCAAGCAGAGACCGAAAGTACACTTTGCTGAAGGGTTTGAACTTTTTGAAAGTCAAGTTAGAAGAAATCCCTCAAGAAGAAAGACCACCTCAAGGGAAAAATTTTCAAAAGTCAAGAAATCTAACCAACCGGAACTCCCTGCTAGTTCAAGTGGAAGTTACTGTGTTCAAGTTCAGGTTGAAAACTTTTCTCAAAGGTTTCCACAATCACCTGAAAGTACTAAATTGATCAATCAAGCTCACTGTTCATCTAGTGAAATACCAAAGAAAGTGACCAATAAACAAGGAAAATTCTGGGAATACCGTGAAAGAAAAATTGTTGAGAGGAAAAATAGCAAGAGTGAGAGATTTTGTCAAACAAGCACTCCCTATGAGAGCTTGAAACTTGATAATGATGATCTGCTTACTTATGCTCTAGTTGTGAATACTTTAGTACTCAAGGAGTACAAGTATAACGATGCTTATGGCAGACCCAAGACCACTCAGGTTTGGGTCCCCTATAGATACTGATCAAATCTGATATGTGCAGGTGTAGAATAAATGAGAACATAGCCTATGGGTAGTAGATAGTGGATGCACTTGCCACATGACAGGGAATAAGCATATACTGGAAAACACAAAAAGAATCAATGGAGGACCAGTTGCCTTTGGAAGCAATAAAGGCCATATCTCAGCACAAGGAGATGTGAGCAATGGACTGGTAAGTTTTATTAGAGTCAATTTTGTTGATACCTTAAATTTCAATCTTCTCAGTGTCTCACAGATGTGTGACAAGAATTTGAATTTGATGTTTAATAAGAGAGAGGCTATAGTTCTCAAACCTGGTGTGAAAATTCCTAATGAGCTAATCATGCTTAAAGCACCCAGGAGAGATGGAATTTATATTTTAGATATGTCAGTTGTTGCACCCTCCTGTGGCACTGCTTGCTTTATATCCAAAGCCTCTTTGGATGAATCTGATTTGTGGCATAGGAGGTTAGGACATGTAAACTACAAGAACATGAACAGAATTATCAATCTTGGCTTGGTTAAGGGTCTTCCTAACAAGCAATTTACATGTTCTGAACATTGTGTGCCATGTCTCAAGGGCAAGCAACACAAAACCTCCTTCAAGCTAAAAGTTGAATCTTCTATTTCACAACCTCTAGAGCTGTTGCACATGGATCTTTTTGGTCCAACTAGAGTAATGACTTTAGGAAAAAGGTCATATTGTTTTGTCATTATTGATGATTTCTCTAGATACACATGGAATTTCTTTCTTAAAACAAAAGATGAAACTGCTGAATCGTTAAAAACTCTTGTGATAAATTTAGAAAATCAAGCCAATTTCAAAGTGAAAACAATCAGATGTGACAATGGCACTGAATTTAAAAATCATGTCTTAAATTCATTTTGTGAAGAAAGGGGGATTGTTAGACAGTTGAGTGCTCCTAGAACTCCATAATAAAATGGTGTTGCTGAAAGGAGAAATAGCACACTGATTGAAGCTGCTAGGTCAATGTTAGCAGAATCTAAACTCCCTGTGATATTTTGGGCAGAAGCAGTGAACACTGCCTGTTATGTCCAAAACAGGATCTTGATTGTCAAAGGCCAGAACAAGACACCATATGACCTTTGGAGAAAAAGAAAGCCAAACTTATTTCTTTAAGCCATTTGGTTGTCCTGTTACAATTTGCTAGAAAAGGCAGATGAAGGATATTTTGTTGGATATTCTGGTGTGTCTAAGGCATACAGAGTATACAACAGAAACAGGAGAACCAAAATTGTTGAAGAAACTATAAAAGTGTCTTTAATGAAAAATCTCCCAACAATTTAGAGTCTCAGCCCACCTGGTTATTCGATATTTCTGCACTAACCACTGCTTTCAACTTAACTGTTAAGAAGCATGTGAGTTCTCTAGTGCAGGAACAGAATCTTTACAGGTCAGCGGATGAACATTGGAAGAGTAACTTTGATGGAACCACAAAGAAGCCAATCTTCTTCTCTTCAATGAGCATCAAACCTATCTTGCCCGAGAATGGAAAGAAACAAGTTGAAATATTCAAATCGACACTGAAGCATTTCCGGTTGAAGTCCAAGCGAAACTCTCTTCTCTGGTTCAAGTTCAACCGGAAAACTCAATTTCAGAAACTATGGAGAACACCGATTCTGGGTCAAGTGAACCTAAAAATTTAAATAATACTGCATCTAATGAGCTTAGTTTTGAACATCTAACCCACAATTCAGAAACCAGTTCTCATGAAGCAGTTGAAGTTTCAGATCCTGTGTCACACTTTGGTAATGTTGAGCTTGAACACATACTACCTAGGCTCAACATACCATCAAAAGGAAGAAGCCACGAGTTCCTTATGCTCATAGACAGAAGAATCAACAAGAATCAGCCATTGGATAATGTTATTGGAGATATGTCAGCACCTGTGTTAACAAGAAGTAAATCTGCTGATGCAAATATCTGTTTGCATGCTGCATTTCTGTCTCAAGAAGTACCCAAGAAGGTAGCTGATGCCTTGGAATATAACAGCTAGGTAGAGGAAATGCAAGAAGAGTTATTTCAAATTAACAAGGAGAAAGTTTGGGAATTGGTAGACCTACATGCTGAAGCAGAACCAATTGGTACCAAGTGGGTGTTCAGAAACAAAAAGGATGACAGGGGCATTGTCATTAAGAACAAAGCAAGACTGGTGGTGCAAGGCTATGTACAGGAAGAAGGTATTGGTTATGATGATGTGTTTGCACAAGTGGCGAGATTGGAAGTAATCAGAATTTTTCTAGCCTATGTTGCCTTCAAAGACTTCCAAGTATTTCAAATGGATGTCAAAAGTACCTTCCTGTATGGCCTACTGGAACAAGAAGTGTATGTCAAACAACCTCTTGGCTTTGAGGACCCTCATCATCCAAACAAGGTATGCAAGCTAATCAAAGCCCTGTATGGCCTCAAACAAGCACCTAGAACCTGGTATGAAACTCTTTCAAACTATTTTCTAGAGAATGGCTACAGGAGAGGAGCTATTGATAAAACACTTTTTGACAAAAATGTTGGTAAAGACATGTTGATGGTACAAATTTATGAAGATGATATTATTTTTGGTTCATCTAATACTTTGTTGTGCAAGGAATTTGAAACTTTGATGAAGTCGAAATTTGAAATAAGCTCCATGGGAGAATTAACCTTCTTCTTAGGACTACAAGTGAAGCAAACTGCAGCTGGGATCTTTCTGAACTAGTCAAAGTATATCCAAGATATGCTGAAGAGATTTGATATGCTGACATGTTTAAGTGCTAAAACTCCTATCTCCACTTCCCACAAGTTAACCAATGACTTAAGTGGCAAGCCAGTAGATGTACATATGTACAGAGCAATGATAGGATCACTGATGTATCTCACTGCAAGTAGACCTGACATCATGTTCAGTGTTTGCTTATGTGCAAGATATCAGTCATCGCCAAAGGAGTCACACATGCTAGCTGTCAAGAGAATCTTCAAGTACTTGAAGGGTCAATCAAATCTGGGTTTATGGTATCCTAAAAATTCTGACTTCTCTTTCAAAGCATTCACCGATAGTGACTATGGAGGCTGTGACATAGACAAGAAATCAACATCAGGCGGATGTCAATTTTTGGGTGAAAGACTTGTATCCTAGAAGTGCAAGAAGCAAACTTGTGTTTCTACATCAACTGCTGAGGCTGAATATATTGCTGCATCAAGCTGTTACAGCCAAGTTCTTTGGATCCAAAATCAGATGCTTGATTATGGAATCACCTTCATTGAAACTCCAATCTTTGCAGACAACAACAGTGCCATCTCCATCGTCAACAATCCAGTCAAGCACTCCAAAACAAAGCACATTGATATAAGGTATCATTTTTATTAGAGATTGTCCAGAAAAGAATCTGATTAAACTGTTCAAAGTTCACACTGATCACCAATTGGCTGACCAGTTTACCAAAGCATTCGATGAGGCAAGATTCTTCTACCTCATCACAGCCATTGGGATGATGAACTTTGATTAACTCAAAGCTTTTCACAACCTCAATAAAAGGAAACAAATTTGTGTCTAAGAGTCAATCTCTTGATACAAAAAGAAAAAGAAAAAGAAAGTCTCTTGTGTTAATTAGAAACCAGTTCAGTTCATAGTCAGTAACTGCTGATAAACTATGAAAATTTAACACAAACTTTCAAAAATCACGTGTTTTTGTTTTCCGGTCCAAGTTCCGGTTCAACCTGTGAGAAAAGAACTTTTGAAAAATCTCTGGGTGAACTTCAACCAGAAAAATGCTTTGTATCCTACGTGAAAAATATTTTTGAAAACAATTCTTCCAAGCAGAAAAATCTTCCGCTTGAAGTTCAAACGGAAGAAATTTATTTTTTTAAAATAAAGGCGAAAATGGGTTCCGCTTGAACTTCCGGGTCAACAAGTCAACTTTCACTTTTCATAAATTACCCGGGAGGCACATCTTTTTAAGAGGATACATAATAAATTACCCATTAAGTTTTTAACCATTAAATATCCGAGGTTTCAGTAAATATCCTTTTGGATAATGACATGCTTTAACGTGTTGTACCGTATAACCCAAAAAGCACACGTCACATCAGTTACTGAGTGGTTGTGTTAAAACCTCTCTCCTCCACGTCACCGACAGAAAAGGTAAAAAGCCCTAAATTACCGTCACTTTCCCATTTCTCACAAACCCCACTCCCAAATTTCTCTCAAACCTCTCCATAACTTCCACAAACTGCAAATTTATCTCTTGAATCTCACTTCAACAATGCCTCTGAAAGTGAGTTAAAGTGGCAAGAAGCCGGTCACCGATTCGAAGTTCCATGTGGAACACAATTTGGTGGCATACCTTGAAGCACCCAGCAAGACAGATATCTACAATGACATGATTGATTTCCTAAAGAAGTCTCACCTTCATCACGCGCTGACAGTTGAAGCGGTGATCTTTAAAGAAATCATGGAAGAATTCTGGTCTCACGCTAGCGTTGTAGAACACGGTAACGGTGGTGAAGCGATAGTGTCAAATGTTCAGGGCACTGATGTGGAAATCAATGAGGCAAAATTTTGGAAAGTGTTAAAGTTAAGGGATGAAGAGGGTTACGTGTTTGTAAACTCCAAAGTATACCTGCCACTGTTCAGAGACGTTGAGTATGGAGGTTCTTTGGAAAGCAAGACAATAAAGAAGGGGCAACTCCCATACAATTGGAGGTTCCTGGCCCACACACTTCTGGTTTGCTTAACTCCTTAGAAAGGAGGTTTTTATAAACTTGCCGTTGTACAAGCCTCGGCATTTTATGCTGTAGTCAAAGGTCAAAACTTTAATTTCTTTAAACTGATTTTCAAAGGCCTAAAGGCCAACACCACACCAGAATATGTTTATGTCTATCTAAGATTTTTAACTTGCATTCTCAGGGAGGAGTACCCTCAAATTATTTTGGGAGGTTCAATTTTACATCCAAAACTCCTAAATGAGAAAACTTTTTCCAATTTGGCCTTAAACAAGATAGTTTTTCTTGGAAGGGATACTGACCATCCCCTGCCAATTCCAAGGCAGTTTCCTGATGAACCTGCTCAGGATGAGGTTCAAACGGAAATTGTTACTACACATGAGCAACATGCTCAAGATGACAGGACTATAAGCCCAATGGTTCCTAATCCCACATCTGTCCCCACTTCCTCTACCTTTAAAACTTATCATTCCAAAAAGAGGAAGTCCACAGCCAAAACTACCACCCCTGCCACTTCCTCATCGGAATCCCCTCCTGTCATTTTCAAAAGACAGATAAATGTGGTCATTAGGTCTCCTCCACCTAATATCACCAACCAACCTGAAGCTTCAAGCCCCGCTAAAGGCAAAAAGCCCAAGCGGAAGCTCACTAAATTGGGATTATCTCTCAGGGACGAACCTTCTTTTAAGGGGGAGTCATTAGACATGGATGTACTATCCCCATCCGAAAGGTTCTCACCCCTACATCCCCTATCACCCAAGAGTGACAGTGTACCCACTCTTGATCCAAATAAGGGTGTTATTAACTCACCAACCTCATTACATGAGAACATACCGATAATCAAGACCCTGCTACACTGAGCCCCCACTCTTCACCGGAGGTGAATCTCAGGAGTGATGAAGAAATTCATACAGAAAGGGCTGCTGCAGCCCAAGTGTCCCCACTGGATCTTGGTGCTAGCAGTAACATCTATAAGACCCAATCTGTGGTAATCTTCTCTGAATCAGCACCCATGGGTCCTTCATTGGAACCAAGGGTTGCTGAGACAGTTGAAGAGAATCCCAGGTGCCAAGAAGCCATGGGTACCAGGGTTGATCGATCTAGGATTGATAACCTGGTTTCGTCCAGCGATACTGGAAAAAAACCAGTTGAGGACAGCTATACACTACCAGAATTGACGAATTTGTACCTAGCTCTACAAACACAGGTTGATTCATTGAATGCTACTGTTGCTTCTTTGGTAAAAGTTGTTCCTGTTCAAGCTGAAGCAGGTCCTTTAAACCTAATAAGAAATGAAGATGAAGTTGATACTGTCAAATTGGGGGAGAAGATGACTTCAACACCTTCCATGATTGAAATTGAAGAGATAGAAAGAATTATGGCTGAAGTTAGAGCCACAACTTGCAGGAAAGTTGGTGTTCAACCTTTTTCAGTCGAAGAGAGTTGGGTGAATGTGAAGAGTAGTCAACTCATAGCTATCTCACCATTTGAAGACCCCAATCTCACTAAACTGGTTCAGTCTTCAATGTTGATTTCTCGTTGTTGGTCCCGAAACAACAATCGCTCACGATATCTAACTAATCTAAACGTGCGGAATCCGGCTAGATTAGTGATTCAAGAAAGAGAAGAGAAGATCTCGAAGAAAACGATGATTAAAACATGAAAAACCTGATCTTTGCACGCAAAATGAACTTGTCGGGTACAAATAAGAAGTCGTAAACTGATCTCTCTCTCTCTCTAGTTTACGATTACGATTGTAAACTCCCTTGCTCTCTCTCTCTAAAATCGTAATCTCCAAAGGTTGCCCAATGAGGAGGTCTAGTGGGGTATATATAGTCCCCCATTGGGTTTACTATTAGGCCCCTTGTGGATCATAAACCCAATAGTAAACCCAAGCCCAACCATAAACTAGCCGATGATTCTAATGAAACTTTCTAAGCCCAGCCCAACTAATTTAATATTACAAGCCTCATAATCTAGCTTCTACAATCTTCCCCTAGGCTTGTGATATTAAATGTATTCAATCTTTGAAATTCTTCTTCTTGACTGGCTGGCAAAGATGTTGATGAAGATTCTTTCCGCAGAAATCTTCAATGGGTTTCATGACGGGCACTTGGGACTTCCTCTTGATCAACATCAGGTCGAACTTCTTGAAATGAACAAGTTAATGAGATGGAGGATTCTCATTGACATGCTTCTTTTGAAAGAACTGGTTCTTGCTGAATCTTCGGTAACTGTCTTGAATCTCTAAAAAATAGAGGGTAAAATTTTGAAAACCTCTAACTGTGAAGAACTTGATTGTTGATCTTCAAACTTAATGATCTCTGACTGCTCTCTGTATTATTTTCTTTATCAAAGATTGAATTGAATTCTTCAGCTTCCCCTAAACTTGATAGAATTTTCTTTGAAAGACTTTTGAAGCTTTTGGAAACTTGTAAAGACACCAACAACTTCCCCTAAACAGTTGCTTTTCAGATGGAAGTCTTGTCCGGCTGGTTCTTTAACTTTGAGCAGCAGCAGCATCAGTAGAATCTTTCTATCATCAACCTGTCTGACACACATTTGAAAAAATACACTCCACCAGACATTTGATGACCGGTCTTTGGGTTAGAAGGTAATTATTATTTGATGACCGGTCTTTGGAAGTCTTGTCCGGCTGGTTTTTAATTTTTTTTTTAATGTCACAACTTTTGTGAACATCATCATTTTTTTCATTTTTTTTAGAAGATAAAAATAAACAAATAATTACCAATATCAAACATGAGAAAGTTTACAAGGGATCAAACTGTATGAATCTGACTGAGGAACCTTTTTCAGCTTCAGTTACTCGACTAGTCCAGGTGATTGCCAGTATGTTTGTCCACTTTAAACTCAAACCCGTTTGAACCCAACCAAATGCATCATGCTTAATAATGTACAAGATTACCGTCATGTTTAATTGTCCCCACACCCAAGTGTACATAGCAAAACCTACCCAACCTCAGAGTTTATTGAGGATTTACTAACCCCCAACTTGAGGAACCATGCAACACCGTTATGGCTACCACTTATTTCATTAATCATCAGTCGGTGATCAGGTCGGCCGCATAAGAATGCAAAGAAGACCAAACTGAATGATTATTTTATTTTCTTTTCTTTTTCTTTACTTTTTCATTTCTTTTTCTTTTCATTTAATTATGTGGTGTAGTCATAACAGCAGAAACATGGCGTGTGAGAGAGTGAATACTAGGTATAATTACCACTCTCAACCCGTTTTTGCTGGGACTCAGTTTTATAAACCATGCAAACTGAGATGGGAAACTAAACATATATATATATATATATTTTAAGTTCACTGCACTGACATTGGTGGTCATAAGATTAGGTCGAGCCTACCGAGCATATCACCATGGAGCTTGTTTTTCACTTCCGCTTTACACGTGTCAGTCATCTCCAATCCGGATATATTTCACTTCCCCTTAGCTTTATTAGAAACAGACACAAAGAAACAATTAAAAAATTGAAAATCATACTATTTCTTCATCTTTACATTTCTTCCCCTTGCTTTTTGATTTTTTAATGTCACAGCTTTTGTTAACATCATTTTTTTAAACACGAACACATAAGCAGAGCAAATAATTCACACACATCTGGCCAAGCTAACCTTGAAAGTATGGATTTGAAAATTTTTAGAAAAATGGGTTTTATAGCATGCATACCTCATTGTTTCTGTTTTTTTTTTAAATTGAACAACCAAGCACAACTGAAAATTTTAAGGAATTTGGTTTTGACACAAACACCCTTTACCGCTTCATCAAACAAACAACCAAGTTAAGAACAGTACCTTTCATGTTGAATTTGACCTTTTACCTCTCAAGGAAACATATCCTCCATAAAAAATTGCTTGTCATGACATGAAGATTCGTCTCCTAAACTGTGCCTGGAACAATCACTTATCAACAAACAAATTAAAAATATGTTAGTGATAATCCTCCTTGACTGTTCCTGCACATAGTGAGAGATTAGTTAGCCAATGGTACCCAGGCCATTGTTTTTCTGGGTACACCTGAGGAATCTATAAAAGATACTTCTTGTAAGAACATCCCCTTTGAGAAATCAGGAAGTTGGGATGGAGCTGCCTTGATTTTTGGTTTCCAAGTTCCAGGTGATTTAACATTTGTTTTAGTCACTTTTGAAGTTGCGACTTTAGGTATTTCAACCTTCTTCGTTTTAGATTCATTTTTCAAAACAGTTTTTGTTTTAGTCACCTTTGGAGTTGTGACTTTAGTTATTTCAACCTTCTTCATTTTAGAATCATTTTTCAAAACAGTTTTAGTTACCTTGGGAGGGGTAACTTTGGGTTTTTCAGACTTTGGTAGTTTTGAAAACGGTTTCTTCACCTGTTTTTGGAAATTTTTGTAACTTGGAAAGCTGTTCTTTTGATTTATATATTTTCTTTCAGCTTTGGCAGTGCCCCAATGTTGATTAGAGGGTTTAAACTTAGGAGTAACAGTCTTCCTTTCCTTAGGTGTTTGCACCATCATCGGCTTAGAGTTTACAGACTCCTGAGATGAAACCCTTTGACTTTTCGGATAATAGGGTTCATAGGGGTGATAAAGACAGTTTCTAGCAATATGACCAGCAATGCCACAATTAAAGCAAGTCTGCTTCTTTAGATAGAAGTCAGACGTGTACCCATTTGTCTTTGGTGGCTGATATGGAGTTGGTTTGCCTTGTGTCTGCTTCTTTGCTTTGTCTGCAGCTTCACATTTGACTTTCTACTGGTTCCTCGAAGCCTGTGTTGAACCTGTCTTTACTGTCTTTGTGCTTCCTTGATTTGTTTACGTTGAAGCATCATTCTTGCAATTACAACGACAACTGCATGATCCAACTGAAGAAATGGGAGACACAGCTACTCCCTTGAGTTTTTCATTCTTCACTCCAGCCGTTGGTTTCATACTCGGATGCTTGATGGTGATCTTTGGCCTCTCAACTTCAGCTTTACTTATTACTCCATTAGTTATTCCCTTGAACTTAGAGGAGAAGTATGGTAAGTCATATCCAACATCTGGTTCTTGGTCAAACATTGATCCAGATGTCATAAAGATCTTCCCCTCAGGCCATGTCGTCAAGATCACCTTTTACCTTTTGACTTCGTCAATTACTTTGATGTATGGGGTTTCAATTTTAGGGTATGGTTTCAACTCTATCCCAGCATCATCAGACTTAGAGTTATGACACCTATCATATTTCTGGCACTCAGCATCATTGTCTGATATATCCTCTACTCTCCCTTCACCATAAGTCATGTTTGCTTCATTATCAATTTCTTCGTGAGTCAATGGTGTAGTTCCAACCAAGACACTATCAATAGGAGGAGCAGCTTCTTTATAATCAGACTTGGTTCGTTCAATTTGATACTTCACTAAGAAGTATTCCTATAATGTCTCTGGGAACTGGTGGAGGAATAATGTTGTTTGCAGACAGAGACTTATCAGACTTTTCTGACCCAAACCTAGTTTTATCTTTCCCAACTTGACCAGTTACAACAGCATAAGACAATTCCTTTCCAGCATCTAGCATTCGCTGATTTCTTTCCTGATTGCAATCATACTTGACCTACAGCTAATCACACTTTTGCTGCAGTTCAGTTAATTTCTGTGTCAGCTCAGATATCTCAAACCTAGCTCGATCATGTAAAATAGTCTTCTCCGTTGCTAGCTTTTGATATTTCTCAATGTCTAGTTTTTAGGCTTTTACCTTCTCTTCACTCTTTTCTCATCTACCCTTGAATGAACTTCTGGCACATTGGACAATCTTTCTATGGAAGTCTTGTCCGGCTGGTTCTTTAACTTTGAGCAGCAGCAGCATCAGCAGAATCTTTCTATCATCAACCTGGTCTGACACACATTTGAAAAAATACACTCCACCAGACATTTGATGACCGGTCTTTGGGTTAGAAGGTAATTATCATTTGATGACCGGTCTTTGGAAGTCTTGTCCGGCTGGTTTTTAATTTTTTTTTTAATGTCACAACTTTTGTGAACATCATCATTTTTTTCATTTTTTTTAGAAGATAAAAATAAACAAATACTTACCAATATCAAACATGAGAAAGTTTACAAGGGATCAAACCGTATGAATCTGACTGAGAAACGTTTTTCAGCTTCAGTTACTCGACTAGTCCAGGTGATTGCCAGTATGTTTGTCCGCTTTATACTCAAACCCGTTTGAACCCAACCAAATGCATCATGCTTAATAATGTACAAGATTACCGTCATGTTTAATTGTCCCCACACCCAAGTGTACATAGCAAAACCTACCCAACCTCAGAGTTTATTGAGGATTCACTAACCCCCAACTTGAGGAACCATGCAACACCGTTATGGCTACCACTTATTTCATTAATCATCAGTCGGTGATCAGGTCGGCCGCATAAGCACGCAAAGAAGACCAAACTGAATGATTATTTTATTTTCTTTTCTTTTTCTTTACTTTTTCATTTCTTTTTCTTTTCTTTTAATTATGTGGTGTAGTCATAACAGCAGAAACATGGCGTGTGAGAGAGTGAATACTAGGTATAATTACCACTCTCAACCCGTTTTTGCTGGGACTCAGTTTTATAAACCATGCAAACTGAGATGGGAAACTAAACATATATATATATATATATATATTTTAAGTTCACTGCACTGACATTGGTGGTCATAAGATTAGGTCGAGCCTACCGAGCATATCACCATGGAGCTTGTTTTTCACTTCCGCTTTACACGTGTCAGTCATCTCCAATCCGGATATATTTCACTTCCCCTTAGCTTTATTAGAAACAGACACAAAGAAACAATTAAAAAATTGAAAATCATACTATTTCTTCATCTTTACATTTCTTCCCCTTGCTTTTTGATTTTTTAATGTCACAGCTTTTGTTAACATCATTTTTTTAAACACGAACACATAAGCAGAGCAAATAATTCACACACATCTGGCCAAGCTAACCTTGAAAGTATGGATTTGAAAATTTTTAGAAAAATGGGTTTTATAGCATGCATACCTCATTGTTTCTGTTTTTTTTTTAAATTGAACAACCAAGCACAACTGAAAATTTTAAGGAATTTGGTTTTGACACAAACACCCTTTACCGCTTCATCAAACAAACAACCAAGTTAAGAACAGTACCTTTCATGTTGAATTTGACCTTTTACCTCTCAAGGAAACATATCCTCCATAAAAAATTGCTTGTCATGACATGAAGATTCGTCTCCTAAACTGTGCCTGGAACAATCACTTATCAACAAACAAATTAAAAATAAGTTAGTGACAATCCTCCTTGACTGTTCCTGCACATAGTGAGAGATTAGTTAGCCAATGGTACCCAGGCCATTGTTTTTCTGGGTACACCTGAGGAATCAATAAAAGATACTTCTTGTAAGAACATCCCCTTTGAGAAATCAGGAAGTTGGGATGGAGCTGCCTTGATTTTTGGTTTCCAAGTTCCAGGTGATTTAACATTTGTTTTAGTCACTTTTGGAGTTGCGACTTTAGGTATTTCAACCTTCTTCGTTTTAGATTCATTTTTCAAAACAGTTTTTGTTTTAGTCACCTTTGGAGTTGTGACTTTAGTTATTTCAACCTTCTTCATTTTAGAATCATTTTTCAAAACAGTTTTAGTTACCTTGGGAGGGGTAACTTTGGGTTTTTCAGACTTTGGTAGTTTTGAAAACGGTTTCTTCACCTGTTTTTGGAAATTTTTGTAACTTGGAAAGCTGTTCTTTTGATTTATATATTTTCTTTCAGCTTTGGCAGTGCCCCAATGTTGATTAGAGGGTTTAACCTTAGGAGTAACAGTCTTCCTTGCCTTAGGTGTTTGCACCATCATCGGCTTAGACTTTACAGACTCCTGAGATGAAACCCTTTGACTTTTCAGGATAATAGGGTTCATAGGGGTGATAAAGACAGTTTCTAGCAATATGAACAACAATGCCACAATTAAAGCAAGTCTGCTTCTTTAGATAGAAGTCAGACGTGTACCCATTTGTCTTTGGTGGCTGATATGGAGTTGGTTTGCCTTGTGTCTGCTTCTTTGCTTTGTCTGCAGCTTCACATTTGACTTTCTATTGGTTCCTCGAAGCCTGTGTTGAACCTGTCTTTACTGTCTTTGTGCTTCCTTGATTTTTTTACGTTGAAGCATCATTCTTGCAATTACAACGACAACTGCATGATCCAACTGAAGAAATGGGAGACACAGCTACTCCCTTGAGTTTTTCATTCTTCACTCCAGCCGTTGGTTTCATACTCGGATGCTTGATGGTGATCTTTGGCCTCTAAACTTCAGCTTTACTTATTACTCCATTAGTTATTCCCTTGAACTTGGAGGAGAAGTATGGTAAGTCATATCCAACATCTGGTTCTTGGTCAAACATTGATCCAGATGTCATAAAGATCTTCCCCTCAGGCCATGTCGTCAAGATCACCTTTTCCCTTTTGACTTCGTCAATTACTTTGATGTATGGGGTTTCAATTTTAGGGTATGGTTTCAACTCTATCCCAGCATCATCAGACTTAGAGTTATGACACCTGTCATATTTCTGGCACTCAGCATCATTGTCTGATATATCCTCTACTCTCCCTTCACCATAAGTCATGTTTGTTTCATTATCAATTTCTTCGTGAGTCAATGGTGTAGTTCCAACCAAGACACTATCAATAGGAGGAGCAGCTTCTTTATAATCAGACTTGGTTCGTTCAATTTGATCTTCACTAAGAAGTATTCCTATAATGTCTCTGGGAACTGGTGGAGGAATAATGCTGTTTGCAGACAGAGACTTATCAGACTTTTCTGACCCAAACCTAGTTTTATCTTTCCCAACTTGACCAGTTACAACAGCATATGACAATTCCTTTCCAGAATCTAGCATTCGCTGATTTCTTTCCTGATTGCAATCATACTTGACCTGCAGCTCATCACACTTTTGCTGCAGTTCAGTTAATTTCTGTGTCAGCTCAGATATCTCAATCCTAGCCCGATCATGT
Source organism: Deinandra increscens subsp. villosa (assembly GCA_039602395.1). Classification (NCBI taxonomy): domain Eukaryota; kingdom Viridiplantae; phylum Streptophyta; class Magnoliopsida; order Asterales; family Asteraceae; genus Deinandra; species Deinandra increscens. The sequence continues at coordinate 74,351,524 of JBCNJP010000010.1, read as the reverse complement.
AAAATAGTCTTCTCTGTTGCTAGCTTTTGATATTTCTCAATGTCTAGTTTTTGGGCTTTTACCTTCTCTTCACTCTTTTCCCATCTACCCTTGAATGAACTTCTGGCACATTGGACAATCTTTCTATGGAAGTCTTGTCCGGCTGGTTCTTTAACTTTGAGCAGCAGCAACATCAGCAGAATCTTTCTATCATCAACCTGTCTGACACACATTTGAAAAAATACACTCCACCAGACATTTGATTGACCGGTCTTTGGGTTAGAAGGTAATTATCATTTGATGACCGGTCTTTGGAAGTCTTGTCCGGCTGGTTTTTAATTTTTTTTTAATGTCACAACTTTTGTGAACATCATCATTTTTTTCATTTTTTTAGAAGATAAAAATAAACAAATACTTACCAATATCAAACATGAGAAAGTTTACAAGGGATCAAACCGTATGAATCTGACTGAGAAACCTTTTTCAGCTTCAGTTACTCGACTAGTACAGGTGATTGCCAGTATGTTTGTCCGCTTTAAACTCAAACCCGTTTGAACCCAACCAAATGCATCATGCTTAATAATGTACAAGATTACCGTCATGTTTAATTGTCCCCACACCCAAGTGTACATAGCAAAACCTACCCAACATCAGAGTTTATTGAGGATTCACTAACCCCCAACTTGAGGAACCATGCAACACCGTTATGGCTACCACTTATTTCATTAATCATCAGTCGGTGATCAGGTCGGCCGCATAAGCACGCAAAGAAGACCAAACTGAATGATTATTTTATTTTCTTTTCTTTTTCTTTACTTTTTCATTTTTCTTTTCTTTTTCTTTTCTTTTAATTATGTGGTGTAGTCATAACAGCAGAAACATGGCGTGTGAGAGAGTGAATACTAGGTATAATTACCACTCTCAACCCGTTTTTGTTGGGACTCAGTTTTTTAAACCATGCAAACTGAGATGGGAAACTAAACATATATATATATATATATATATATTTAAGTTCACTGCACTGACATTGGTGGTCATAAGATTAGGTCGAGCCTACCGAGCATATCACCATGGAGCTTGTTTTTCACTTCCGCTTTACACGTGTCAGTCATCTCCAATCCGGATATATTTCACTTCCCCTTAGCTTTATTAGAAACAGACACAAAGAAACAATTAAAAAATTGAAAATCATACTATTTCTTCATCTTTACATTTCTTCCCCTTGCTTTTTGATTTTTTAATGTCACAACTTTTGTTAACATCATTTTTTTTAAACACGAACACATAAGCAGAGCAAATAATTCACACACATCTGGCCAAGCTAACCTTGAAAGTATGGATTTGAAAATTTTTAGAAAAATGGGTTTTATAGCATGCATACCTCATTGTTTCTGTTTTTTTTTTAAATTGAACAACCAAGCACAACTGAAAATTTTAAGGAATTTGGTTTTGACACAAACACCCTTTACCGCTTCATCAAACAAACAACCAAGTTAAGAACAGTACCTTTCATGTTGAATTTGACCTTTTACCTCTCAAGGAAACATATCCTCCATAAAAAATTGCTTGTCATGACATGAAGATTCGTCTCCTAAACTGTGCCTGGAACAATCACTTATCAACAAACAAATTAAAAATATGTTAGTGATAATCCTCCTTGACTGTTCCTGCACATAGTGAGAGATTAGTTAGCCAATGGTACCCAGGCCATTGTTTTTCTGGGTACACCTGAGGAATCAATAAAAGATACTTCTTGTAAGAACATCCCCTTTGAGAAATCAGGAAGTTGGGATGGAGCTGCCTTGATTTTTGGTTTCCAAGTTCGCAGGTGATTTAACATTTGTTTTAGTCACTTTTGGAGTTGCGACTTTAGGTATTTCAACCTTCTTCGTTTTAGATTCATTTTTCAAAACAGTTTTTGTTTTAGTCACCTTTGGAGTTGTGACTTTAGTTATTTCAACCTTCTTCATTTTAGAATCATTTTTCAAAACAGTTTTAGTTACCTTGGGAGGGGTAACTTTGGGTTTTTCAGACTTTGGTAGTTTTGAAAACGGTTTCTTCACCTGTTTTTGGAAATTTTTGTAACTTGGAAAGCTGTTCTTTTGATTTATATATTTTCTTTCAGCTTTGGCAGTGCCCCAATGTTGATTAGAGGGTTTAACCTTAGGAGTAACAGTCTTCCTTGCCTTAGGTGTTTGCACCATCATCGGCTTAGACTTTACAGACTCCTGAGATGAAACCCTTTGACTTTTCGGATAATAGGGTTCATAGGGGTGATAAAGACAGTTTCTAGCAATATGACCAGCAATGCCACAATTAAAGCAAGTCTGCTTCTTTAGATAGAAGTCAGACGTGTACCCATTTGTCTTTGGTGGCTGATATGGAGTTGGTTTGCCTTGTGTCTGCTTCTTTGCTTTGTCTGCAGCTTCACATTTGACTTTCTACTGGTTCCTCGAAGCCTGTGTTGAACCTGTCTTTACTGTCTTTGTGCTTCCTTGATTTTTTTACGTTGAAGCATCATTCTTGCAATTACAACGACAACTGCATGATCCAACTGAAGAAATGGGAGACACAGCTACTCCCTTGAGTTTTTCATTCTTCACTCCAGCCGTTGGTTTCATACTCGGATGCTTGATGGTGATCTTTGGCCTCTAAACTTCAGCTTTACTTATTACTCCATTAGTTATTCCCTTGAACTTGGAGGAGAAGTATGGTAAGTCATATCCAACATCTGGTTCTTGGTCAAACATTGATCCAGATGTCATAAAGATCTTCCCCTCAGGCCATGTCGTCAAGATCACCTTTTCCCTTTTGACTTCGTCAATTACTTTGATGTATGGGGTTTCAATTTTAGGGTATGGTTTCAACTCTATCCCAGCATCATCAGACTTAGAGTTATGACACCTGTCATATTTCTGGCACTCAGCATCATTGTCTGATATATCCTCTACTCTCCCTTCACCATAAGTCATGTTTGCTTCATTATCAATTTCTTCGTGAGTCAATGGTGTAGTTCCAACCAAGACACTATCAATAGGAGGAGCAGCTTCTTTATAATCAGACTTGGTTCGTTCAATTTGATCTTCACTAAGAAGTATTCCTATAATGTCTCTGGGAACTGGTGGAGGAATAATGTTGTTTGCAGACAGAGACTTATCAGACTTTTCTGACCCAAACCTAGTTTTATCTTTCCCAACTTGACCAGTTACAACAGCATATGACAATTCCTTTCCAGCATCTAGCATTCGCTGATTTCTTTCCTGATTGCAATCATACTTGACCTGCAGCTCATCACACTTTTGCTGCAGTTCAGTTAATTTCTGTGTCAGCTCAGATATCTCAATCCTAGCCCGATCATGTAAAATAGTCTTCTCCGTTGCTAGCTTTTGATATTTCTCAATGTCTAGTTTTTGGGCTTTTACCTTCTCTTCACTCTTTTCCCATCTACCCTTGAATGAACTTCTGGCACATTGGACAATCTTTCTATGGAAGTCTTGTCCGGCTGGTTCTTTAACTTTGAGCAGCAGCATCATCAGCAGAATCTTTCTATCATCAACCTGTCTGACACACATTTGAAAAAATACACTCCACCAGACATTTGATGACCGGTCTTTGGGTTAGAAGGTAATTATCATTTGATGACCGGTCTTTGGAAGTCTTGTCCGGCTGGTTTTTAATTTTTTTTTTAATGTCACAACTTTTGTGAACATCATCATTTTTTTCATTTTTTTTAGAAGATAAAAATAAACAAATACTTACCAATATCAAACATGAGAAAGTTTACAAGGGATCAAACCGTATGAATCTGACTGAGAAACCTTTTTCAGCTTCAGTTACTCGACTAGTCCAGGTGATTGCCAGTATGTTTGTCCGCTTTAAACTCAAACCCGTTTGAACCCAACCAAATGCATCATGCTTAATAATGTACAAGATTACCGTCATGTTTAATTGTCCCCACACCCAAGTGTACATAGCAAAACCTACCCAACCTCAGAGTTTATTGAGGATTCACTAACCCCCAACTTGAGGAACCATGCAACACCGTTATGGCTACCACTTATTTCATTAATCATCAGTCGGTGATCAGGTCGGCCGCATAAGCACGCAAAGAAGACCAAACTGAATGATTATTTTATTTTCTTTTCTTTTTCTTTACTTTTTCATTTCTTTTTCTTTTCATTTAATTATGTGGTGTAGTCATAACAGCAGAAACATGGCGTGTGAGAGAGTGAATACTAGGTATAATTACCACTCTCAACCCGTTTTTGCTGGGACTCAGTTTTTTAAACCATGCAAACTGAGATGGGAAACTAAACATATATATATATATATATTTTAAGTTCACTGCACTGACATTGGTGGTCATAAGATTAGGTCGAGCCTACCGAGCATATCACCATGGAGCTTGTTTTTCACTTCCGCTTTACACGTGTCAGTCATCTCCAATCCGGATATATTTCACTTCCCCTTAGCTTTATTAGAAACAGACACAAAGAAACAATTAAAAAATTGAAAATCATACTATTTCTTCATCTTTACATTTCTTCCCCTTGCTTTTTGATTTTTTAATGTCACAACTTTTGTTAACATCATTTTTTTAAACACGAACACATAAGCAGAGCAAATAATTCACACACATCTGGCCAAGCTAACCTTGAAAGTATGGATTTGAAAATTTTTAGAAAAATGGGTTTTATAGCATGCATACCTCGTTGTTTCTATTTTTTTTTTAAATTGAACAACCAAGCACAACTGAAAATTTTAAGGAATTTGGTTTTGACACAAACACCCTTTACCGCTTCATCAAACAAACAACCAAGTTAAGAACAGTACCTTTCATGTTGAATTTGACCTTTTACCTCTCAAGGAAACATATCCTCCATAAAAAATTGCTTGTCATGACATGAAGATTCGTCTCCTAAACTGTGCCTGGAACAATCACTTATCAACAAACAAATTAAAAATATGTTAGTGATAATCCTCCTTGACTGTTCCTGCACATAGTGAGAGATTAGTTAGCCAATGGTACCCAGGCCATTGTTTTTCTGGGTACACCTGAGGAATCAATAAAAGATACTTCTTGTAAGAACATCCCCTTTGAGAAATCAGGAAGTTGGGATGGAGCTGCCTTGATTTTTGGTTTCCAAGTTCCAGGTGATTTAACATTTGTTTTAGTCACTTTTGGAGTTGCGACTTTAGGTATTTCAACCTTCTTCGTTTTAGATTCATTTTTCAAAACAGTTTTTGTTTTAGTCACCTTTGGAGTTGTGACTTTAGTTATTTCAACCTTCTTCATTTTAGAATCATTTTTCAAAACAGTTTTAGTTACCTTGGGAGGGGTAACTTTGGGTTTTTCAGACTTTGGTAGTTTTGAAAACGGTTTCTTCACCTGTTTTTGGAAATTTTTGTAACTTGGAAAGCTGTTCTTTTGATTTATATATTTTCTTTCAGCTTTGGCAGTGCCCCAATGTTGATTAGAGGGTTTAACCTTAGGAGTAACAGTCTTCCTTGCCTTAGGTGTTTGCACCATCATCGGCTTAGACTTTACAGACTCCTGAGATGAAACCCTTTGACTTTTCGGATAATAGGGTTCATAGGGGTGATAAAGACAGTTTCTAGCAATATGACCAGCAATGCCACAATTAAAGCAAGTCTGCTTCTTTAGATAGAAGTCAGACGTGTACCCATTTGTCTTTGGTGGCTGATATGGAGTTGGTTTGCCTTGTGTCTGCTTCTTTGCTTTGTCTGCAGCTTCACATTTGACTTTCTACTGGTTCCTCGAAGCCTGTGTTGAACCTGTCTTTACTGTCTTTGTGCTTCCTTGATTTTTTTACGTTGAAGCATCATTCTTGCAATTACAACGACAACTGCATGATCCAACTGAAGAAATGGGAGACACATCTACTCCCCTGAGTTTTTCATTCTTCACTCCAGCCGTTGGTTTCATACTCGGATGCTTGATGGTGATCTTTGGCCTCTAAACTTCAGCTTTACTTATTACTCCATTAGTTATTCCCTTGAACTTGGAGGAGAAGTATGGTAAGTCATATCCAAGATCTGGTTCTTGGTCAAACATTGATCCAGATGTCATAAAGATCTTTCCCTCAGGCCATGTCGTCAAGATCACCTTTTCCCTTTTGACTTCGTCAATTACTTTGATGTATGGGGTTTCAATTTTAGGGTATGGTTTCAACTCTATCCCAGCATCATCAGACTTAGAGTTATGACACCTGTCATATTTCTGGCACTCAGCATCATTGTCTGATATATCCTCTACTCTCCCTTCACCATAAGTCATGTTTGCTTCATTATCAATTTCTTCGTGAGTCAATGGTGTAGTTCCAACCAAGACACTATCAATAGGAGGAGCAGCTTCTTTATAATCAGACTTGGTTCGTTCAATTTGATCCTCACTAAGAAGTATTCCTATAATGTCTCTGGGAACTGGTGGAGGAATAATGTTGTTTGCAGACAGAGACTTATCAGACTTTTCTGACCCAAACCTAGTTTTATCTTTCCCAACTTGACCAGTTACAACAGCATATGACAATTCCTTTCCAGCATCTAGCATTCGCTGATTTCTTTCCTGATTGCAATCATACTTGACCTGCAGCTCATCACACTTTTGCTGCAGTTCAGTTAATTTCTGTGTCAGCTCAGATATCTCAATCCTAGCCCGATCATGTAAAATAGTCTTCTCCGTTGCTAGCTTTTGATATTTCTCAATGTCTAGTTTTTGGGCTTTTACCTTCTCTTCACTCTTTTCCCATCTACCCTTGAATGAACTTCTGGCACATTGGACAACATACAATTTGATTTCTAAATTTTTGATAATTCGCTGAAGTCCAGGAATTAAGCGCGCACATGTTGGTTTCGAACATTCAACACCAGCACTTTCTATCATGACGGACACGTTTCTCATATTCTTTCTTTTCTTTGTCCTCATTTCTATAGTAAGCTTTGTGCAAAGCGTGCCAGAGTTCTTGAGCATATTTGCAGTTTTCAAATCTTTGGGCTATTTCTGGAGATAAAGCCATAAATATAATTTCACGTGCCCTTTTGTCAATGTTAATTCTTCGTTGGTCATCTTCAGAAAATTCAGTTTGAGTTTTAGGCACTCCTTCTTTAGGCCAATTTTGATGTCTCGGTATGAACGGACCATCAATAATCGATTTCATCATATTTTGATCTTCATTGTTCAAATACTTTACAACCCCGTTCTTCCATTCATCAAATTCGTTTGAATTGATCAACCGCGGACAAGTGGAGTAAGAACTTTCTTGTATTGAGGATGTTTCCGAACTCATTTTCTTTCTTTTGGTATGCAGCTTCTGAAAATCTGGTGAAATCGGCAAAATCGGCAAAAGTACTATTCAAGGAATAGTGTCAAGAACTTAAAACGCGAAAATGGAGGCCTTCGGAGTGGAATTTGGGGGTCCAAACGAGCTCCCCTAGACGTTTTTTTGTCGCAAACTAGTTTCCGATCGTAAACCCAGTGATCGTAAACACCCCGAGTCGTAAACCCAATCGTAAACTCCTCCGGATCGTAAACTCGGTCGTAAACACCTCCGGATCGTAAACAGAGTCATAAACACCTCCGGATCGTAAACTCGATCGTAAACACCTAAAAACGGATCTTGAAGTCGTGAACACTTAAGAATCAGTTCTTGAAGTCGTAAACACTAAGCTGATGAAGAACACTGATCGTAAACACCAAGAGCAGCCCAAAAATTTATCGTAAACACCAAGAACAACCCAAAAATTTCAGCAAACTCGATCATAAACCTGAAAAACTCAAGAAAAACTCGCAAAAATTGTTAGATATTCTTGAATCAATATCGTGAGAACCGCGAAACACTCGTTTCTTGGCTCTGATACCAATTTTTGGTCCCGAAACAACAATCGCTCACGATATCTAACTAATCTAAACGTGCGGAATCCGGTTAGATTAGTGATTCAAGAAAGAAGAGAAGAAATCAAAGAAAACGATGATTAAAACATGAAAAACCTGATCTTTGCACACAAGATGAACTTGTCGGGTACAAATAAGAAATTGTAATCTGATCTCTCTCGCTAGTTTACGATTACGATCGTAAACTCCCTTGCTCTCTCTCTCTAAAATCGTAATCTCCAAAGGTTGCCCAATGAGGAGGTCTAGTGGGGTATATATAGTCCCCAATTGGGTTTACTATTGGGCCCCTTGTGGATCATAAACCCAATAGTAAACCCAAGCCCAACCATAAACTAGCCGATGATTCTAATAAAACCTTCTAAGCCCAGCTCAACTAATTTAATATTACAAGCCTCATAATCTAGCCTCTACACTGGTGCTCTCCCTGAGCATATAAACATGATCACTAGGCTGCTGAAGGATGTCATTTTTCCGACTGAAAGAGCCAGTGATCAAGCAGAGAAGAACATTGCTTCCACCAGCAAAGCAACTGTTGAAAATCTTGAAGACAGCACTGAAACTGTAGCAGTGGGAACTATGACTGAAAGAGGTGATGAGAACATGTTAAGAGAAGGTGAAGGAACAGAGGTACTTGAACTAACTGATAAAGAACCTGAAGTCACCCAACCTCAGGTGGTGACTAAAGGTCTACATGAAGCTGAAGAAATAGTTCAACTGGAAGTTCAACCGGAAACCCAGCTTGAAGTTATAATGATTGATGAGAATGCTCCTGATCCAGTATTTGGCCCCAACCAGTTAATATTTGGAACCGATCAATTTCTTGTGGTTCAATCGGAAGACCAACTAAGTGATGAAGCTGAGGATATAGCTGAAACATTAATAGCTATGAGGAGCACTAAGCAAGTTCAAGCTAATGAGCACATTCAAGCTGAAGAGCTAGTTCAACCTGCAAATGTCTAGAACTATTCAGCAGGTTGTTCAAACTCCTGAATTAGAAGCTGTGAACAAAATGGTGGAAGATGCAAGAATGGCTGCTGAAGATGAAAGGTTAGAAAAAGAACTTCAAGAAGAGTTGGAGTTGTTCTCTCAAAATTGGGTAGTTGAAAGTTTGCTTAAAGAAGCAAAGAAAAGGTCATTTGACTGGAGATTGAGGGACTACAACCTGGATGCAATGACTGAAGCAGAAAGGCAAAGATTAATTGCCATTGCCTCCAAAATGCCCACCAAGTTGGTGAAGAATGATGAGAATTACATGTTGCTGGAAAAGGTTAAGAGGGTCCTGATTATTAGGAATCAGAAATCAGAGGATGAGGTCATTCAGATAAAGGTTAGGGAGCTATGCAATCTAATTGACTCAATTTTTCAAGAGCTCAGAGGAGATGAAGTTGCTGTAAATTCAAAGCTGGTGTTATCTCCACCTTCATAATTCACTTCAGGTATGGCATCTAACATACATGTGAAACTAGAATTTGCTGATGATGCAGATATCCTACCTCCACCTTCCTTCATCTATAAACAAAACCCTACACCTACAGTTGTTCCATCAGCATTTCAGTCACTTGACATCATACCTTACAAGCCACCCTTAATAACCAAGAAAGTTTCCACCAAACTTTCAAACTGAAAATACAGAACCGACAATTTCACTCCAATCATCCCCTTCAGAAGAAACCTGCCCCTACCATAGACTTTTCAGATATCTTCCCACCAACTCCTCCTACTAGCCCTGCACCTGAAGCCAGTAGACCACCTCCTCAAACTTCCTTGCCACCTCTTACCATAAGGGAACCCTCAACCACCATTGCTCCTACCCCACCAACTGATGCCCAACCTGGTCCCTCTTCTCCCTCATCAAAGGGTAAAGCCCCAATTGAAAAGGAATCAATTGATGATTCAAATGAGGAAAAGATGTAGAGAAAGAGGAGACTGATGCATGCCAAGAGAAAGAAAGAGAAAAAGCCAAGGAAGAAAGGCCCACCCAGACAGAATAAAATTGTTGGGTGGACAGCCAATGAAGACAACTTTGACTTCAAATTCCAATTTCTGAATGGCACTTCCAGAGTGGTAAATACTCATCTTGCCACTAGAATGCTTAATATCTTCCAACTGACCGATATCTATGTCAAACTGGGAGAAATTATGAGCCCAACCAGAGTCGAGCATCTGCTAAGAATGAGCATAGAAACTAAAGTGCTCGAGCATGGGATGCCTTCTGTATCTCAAGATGAAGTTGATGATAAAGAAGAAGAGACGGTCAGTCATATAAAGTTTGTTATTTAGGAAGAAGAAGAAAATCTATTCTATGTGCACAGGGCAGATAGCACATATACCACTCATGAAGCAATCAATGTTCAAGATCAGTGGAGTGAATAGGATTGGGAAGATCTCAAGCATGTAAAAGTTACAATGACAAACATGAGTGTGCTTTCTCAAGATGTGAATGCTGGCATCAAGTCTGTTGACAAGTAGGTCAAGGAGAATACTCTTTTGGGTGTAAGTCAATTATTAGAAATAGCTTCGAGATGGAAAATAAATTTGACAGCATTAGCTTAGGGGGAGATTGTAAGGAATATCTCTTTGAAGATTTCCTGCAGAAAGCCAATTTTGAGCAGTTTCGGCTAAAGTTGAAGTTCGAGCGGAAGTCTCAAGTTCAAGCGGAACTGGCAGTTTAACCGGAAAAGGCCATTTTGTCTTATAGCGAATATTTTGGGTGAACTCGATTATCCATCAGATAATGAGTTCAACCGGACTTTTCCTGAGAAGTCTTTTCAGTCGTCCAATCCAGCAAAAGCTTCTTGGTTACTTCCAAATCTATCAAAGCCGCTCTCCTAAAGTAGTATGTTGCTAATCACACGCAAGATATTCCATATGTCGAAATCTATTCTTTTGGTAGTTTGTATTTGACTTTTGTTTAACGGTTTAGATTAAATCGTTTGAGATCAATGGTTGTCATTGATCTCATCAGCACTATATATAGCTTAGTTAGCTTTCAGTTTTACGCACAGTTCTCGATCAAACTTGTAATAGTGTAAACTTGAGTTAATGCAAATAGTGCCAAGTATTTCTTACTTCGTTTTTACTATCCTCATGCAATCAAACACTTACATTACACAAGAGAACTAAGACTTGCTTAAGTAAAGTGAAATATAACTTTAATTCCGCAGGGTTATATTTACAAGTAGAAGGTTTTTTGTTAAGTTAAACACTAATTAACACTGATCCTACAAAATCTCTGGTTTAAAACATTGATGTTCATCCGGGTCAGAACTCATGTCTGAATGTGGCAGGAAATTCGCTTTAGGAGAGTTTTCTTCTAGACTCGGAAAATTGAAAGCATGGAGTTTGATTATTTCGGGTATGTCTCTTTTTATAGGAATACGTAAGATATATCTGCAACCTCGGAGAAAATAACATTAAACAGTTTTGTCAAGGACATAGCCCCGTTAGATGGAGTTTCTCAAGATGAGGCCCTTGTGCAAAACTCTAAAGTCAATTATTGGTACGATAATGGTCTCACATTCAACGTGCCACCAATGTTTATATATAGGGTGTACCGCAGCTAACCCACCACACTACTAGCACCTTGAAAGCGTACCAGCTACCCACCATTACTAGATATTAGTCGAACAACATTGGATATTTTATCGGAAAAAGAGGACGTCAAGTTTCTCGCATACGCTTGAATGTGAAGGGGGCTACAAATTAACCTCAATACGTCGTGTAAACAGAAGGTGTAAGAGTTTCCATTCACAATACCAGTAAGAGGTGTAAGGTTTGTTATTTTAGTGAAGGTCGTTGAGAGTTTGACACACGCAGTGCGAATATCATAAAGCTTCAGATTTCAAGATGATCAAGATTTAAACAGGCCACAAGGTTTAAGTTCAAGATGGGGATTCATCAATGAAGGTTTTCTGAAAAGGACGATGAGGATTCGCGTACCAAAATTTGTTGATAGCTACTGACAGGAGCGTTAATAAATATACAAAATGTATGGATAACTTGGTGTACTCAATGCATAAGAAGGGAAAATGCAGGTCGATGGTACAATTAGCTATTGATAATAAGAAGTTCATGTTTGATGGATGTAAATAGGGTTTCAATAAGTGGTCTTGTATTGTTACTGTGATTGAGGCACAAGGTAGTCTCATCATCAATGGTGTTAATTGGTTGAAAAGATAACGAAGAGTGTAATACTTTTCGGTTTAAAGCTTGAAAGCTCATCCAAGACATAAAGGATTACAAAAGCGCAAGAATCATAAATTGTTGGTTGTTAAATTATAAAAGGTTCGAATCATGCAGACAAAATTCGATAGTATAGGTTCAGAAGGTCAATCAAAGTAGTCATTAAGTTAAAACTGGAATCATTAGTTTGAAAATCAGGAAGGCTTTTCACCAATATTACCCACATTAGAGAAAAATATGCTTGTGGTGAGGTAAGCAGTTTGTACAAGTTTTGGTTCACACAAAAATTCAGCAGTATGAATCTTCAGAGGGCACTTCATAAGAGTTTTCATCCAGGATATATGTTTTAGTGCCCACGATATACGATTTAATAAGTCATTTATCCAATGTTGTCTGAGTATTCGTCTGGTTAAGGTTTATCCAAGTTATCTCTCAGATGCTAAAGTTCCAGTTGTTGATATGGTAGGTGAAGTCGTAAAAATAGAATTACATCTCAAGATGAGTTCAAACCAGTCAAAGATTTCATCGAGCGTGTTCGTAGTTAAAGAGGACTTTTATAGAAATACACGAGTGAAACAGTGTGTTTCTAGGACCAATAGCCCCAAAACACTTCCAAGGTTTTTTTAATGGATCAGGTCGAGTGTGATAGCGTTTACAAAGATAGGGGACTCCAACCATTCGGTTGAACCCAACATGCTCGACATTCAAATGTCATAGGGTTTAATAAAAAAATAAGAGTTTGTATCCATTATAACCTTCAGTCTGCCATGTAGGATTCTCCAGGATTTCCATACACTGCAAATTACATTTACATGTGCACCCGTAACAGTAATTTACCTTGTATGGTCACCCTAGTTCCTCTTACTTCAGCTACCAGGTATAGTGGAGTACAGATGAGATATCCACTATGTGGGAGTCAAGAATGTGGTCACTAACCCAAGGTTATCTTGACCAGGATTCGTTAAAGAGAAAATTTTCGAGAATAGAATGATCGTTCTGATTGGAATGACCCACCCGAAGCGAGTCAACCAGAAATTTAACTTAATGGGATTTAAATAAGGTTTATCACAGTGAACCTAGCTTACCTCAAAGATATAGAATGATTACTACACATGCCGACATGATCAAAAATCCGATATATATGAGAAACAAGGTTTCGTCAGTAGGCATCAGGTAGTGTTTAGTATATAAGAGTCTCGTTCAAGTTGTTCCATTCCAATGCAACCATGCGACAAAGACGAGAAGAGAAAGATCATAGAAGATCAGAGCAAATGTGAAAAGATCAAGATAACGAAGGCAGACACAAGTGTCCCCATAAGAAACCACTTGAATCCATATAATGTTGTCACTACTGAAGTTGAATGATCGCACTATTAGCACGTCATGATTACGTTCCCTGAACGTGAGAGTTGAGTTGTATATGCAAGGCAGGTATATCAAGAACCTCCTAAGTTATGGGGAAAGGTTTAAGGACAAGAAGAGGCGTTACACCACCTTCCCTAGGTAAGTATATATCCATTTCCTGGGTACTACGCCTAGTTATTCAATCTAGAGTAATCCCGAGTAGCAAACGATTCGTCAAAAGTGAAGATGTGATCCTCTGATCTGATTCGACGTCTCGTCGTCCATGAATGTTAACAAAGAGGTACACAACTCAGAGAGGTTAAGATAAATGACTAAAGACTAATCAGCTCCTCGTCGTGAGTATAAAGGGATTAGATGATGTAAACGACAATGCTTAAACCAGGTTCGTGTAGGAGTGAGTATCACGATGCATGAGAAAAATGTTTAAGTGCAACTAATGCAAAACAGTTACAGTCAAATGGCTCTGATACCAATCTGTCACACCCCCAAAATCCACGCGCGGAATACCACCGCAGGGAGCGTGACAAACCAGGATCGCAATCCATTAGTTGCACCAAATGACCAGTAATTAATAAAAAACGTTCCATGTTTCATTAAAATATAAATTCAGAGTTTTACAAATGCGGAAGCGTAAATACAAATAAAAATCTAAGTAAAAACATCGTCACCCAAGGTGTCATGACTTGTACAAAGTCACTAAAAGTGTTTTAAAGACTCATGCATGCGTACCGTGATACTCGGAAATCCGCAACCTGAGAAATAACATGCTTGAAATTGCTTGAGTGTGTGGATCTTCTACTTAGTCGTAATGAAATCAATGTAAACGAGTAAAACACAAAGAGTAAATACAAATGACTTGTATTAACCACAGAGATGACCACAAAGTACACAGAGAAGATATGACTCGGAAGCTCTACAATTCTATACAAGATAACATATTTATACTATGCTAAACCCGCTGGTCCGAACCTCAGGTTCGGCCCAACGTTCGGCCATGTCCGAACTCCAGGTTCGGCCTGAGTTCGGACCTCAGCAATCTTGTGTGATTCGTCTTGTATTGGGTACTTCACATGACGATCAGGAACCGTGTATCAACAAACTCCCCCTCGGCATGTGCAGTATCATCTCATCCATTAAACTTGTATCTTGTATCTTCAATCAAACTCTTCCTCAATTTTAACAATGAGTTCAATCTTGAATACTTGATATTGCATCGTGTATAATCTCTTTACCAACAATCTTCAGAAGACTTGAAGTTGTGATCCACATAGAAACCTGCCAACATAAATAACCTTGGTGCAAAATGTCTCTTCGAGACTCCAAGATATTTTGATTTTGGAAATTGATTTTGTATTTTGTGTTGATCAATCGAAAACAAACAAGAAACAAAATCTTTTTGGTTTTTAGACAGTTATATCAAAACACACCTAAAATCTTTTTGGTATTTTTAGATATTAAACGTAAATGCATTACAGAATCAGACACTATTTTTATCTTTTGTGAGAAAGATCACAACTTGGGATCATATTAGTCATAACATGTTGAGCTACATTTCAATTTCAATTATTGAAGCACATAAGCCATGCCGATTGCAGATATAATTTGTCCAACTATAAACTCTGGCAGAATGATACTCATAACATCTGGATATGTTAAGGTATTGATTAGAGTTTGCATTGACCAGTGTACCCCACACTATCAGACATACTCATATATGCTTTGCTTATCACATTTTGTGATTTCATTTGTGATGTTAATCACATAATGATTGTAACTATGATAAAGTCAACTGTGTTCCATGCAAAAAGAAATAAGAACGTTAAATCGTCTACCTTAAGGTCGATCTTTCGATACGCAGATAAGGCCTCGGATTTAACAATAAGAAAATAAAACAAGTTGAAATTGTATAACTCAACAACAATCAGGTCGGTACTCCCGTACACGCAGAGAAAGTCCGATGAGTTATACGAAACACCAACGAAATTAAAGCAGAACATCAAACGAACAACGATCAGGTTGATCTAATGAAAAGCAGAGAAA
>JBCNJP010000010.1:74317546-74335546 GCA_039602395.1 Deinandra increscens subsp. villosa | reverse complement strand
TCAGCTTTCATGTTCGGCCACCAATATAACATACGCAGATCGTGGTACATCTTATCGGCTCCGGGGTGAATGGAATATCGGGTTTTATGGGCTTCATCAAGAACTAGACTCTTGAGATCTCCATAGACGGGTATCCACAGACGATTAACGAAATACCGTAATCCATCAGGCTTGGTTTCAAGGTGTTGATCCATGCCACGGAGACTTTCGTCTCGGATGTTTTCGTCTTTCAAAGCTTCAGCTTGTGCTGCCAAAACCTGAGTGGCGAGTCCGGTCTGAATGGTCATGGCGAGGGATTTGACACGAAGGGGTTTGACACGTTCCTTCCTGCTCAAGGCATCGGCAACGACGTTAGCCTTTCCAGGATGGTACAGGATTTTACAGTCATAGTCGCTGAGCAGTTCAATCCATCGGCGTTGTCTCATGTTCAACTCCTTCTGGTCTAAGATGTGTTGAAGACTCTTGTAGTCGGTATAAACTTTACATTCAGTACCGTAGAGATAGTGTCTCCAAATCTTAAGGGCGAAGACGACGGCTCCAAGTTCCAAATCGTGAGTAGTGTAGTTCTTCTCGTGAACTTTTAGCTGTCGCGAAGCATAAGCAATGACTTTGTCTCGTTGCATTAAGACACAGCCTAAACCTTGGTGTGAGGCATCGCAGTAAACACAGAAATCTTCACATCCTTCTGGTAAGGATAGTATGGGTGCGTTACACAGCTTTTGCTTTAGGTGTCTGAAAAGCTTGTTCGGCTTTGTGATCCCACACGAATTTCTTGTCCTTTTGCGTCAAGGCGGTCAATGGCTGGGCTATTCTGGAGAAGTTTTCGATAAATCTTCGGTAATAACCGGCGAGTCCAAGAAATTGTCGTATTTCGGAAGGGTTGGTAAGCGGACTCCAATCCTTGATAGCTTCAATTTTTGTGGGATCCACGTGGATTCCAGCTGCGTTGATTACGTGGCCTAGGAAATGCACTTCTCGTAACCAGAATTCGCATTTTGAAAACTTGGCGTACAACTTCTCATTCTTCAACAGTTCCAGAATAAGTTTTAGGTGCTTCTCGTGTTCGTCCTTGCTACGCGAGTAGATCAAGATGTCGTCAATGAAAACGATAACGCATTTATCGAGGTACGGTTTGCAGACACGATTCATCAAATCCATGAAGACGGCAGGCGCGTTGGTTAGTCCGAAGGGCATAACGAGAAATTCGTAGTGTCCATAGCGCGTACGAAAAGCAGTTTTCGCAATGTCTTCTTCACGAACTCGTAGTTGATGATATCCAGAACGAAGATCGATTTTTGAATAGTAACTGGAACCTTGTAACTGATCGAACAGGTCGTCGATTCGAGGGAGTGGATATCGGTTCTTTACGGTAAGCTTGTTCAACTCGCGGTAGTCGATACACATCCGGAAAGATCCATCCTTCTTTTTGACGAATAGCACGGGAGCGCCCCAAGGAGAGAAACTGGGTCTGATAAAGCCTTTGTCAAGTAGTTCTTGCAACTGATTAGACAATTCTTTCATTTCAGACGGGGCTAAACGATAAGGGGCTTTTGCAACGGGTGCAGCTCCGGGTACCAGATCAATGTGGAATTCTACTTGCCTAGAGGGTGGCAAGCCTGGAAGGTCATCGGGAAAGACTTCAGGGTAGTCTTGTACGATGGGAACGTCCTTTAGTTTCTTCTCTTCGGATTGACTAGCGGTAATGTGAGCTAAGAGGGCAGGGTAGCCTTTGCGCATAAACTTCTGAGCTTTCATGCACGAGATGATGTCTAGCTTAGTTCCACTACGATCTCCTTGGATTGTCAGAACTTTGTCGTCGGGAAGGGGTATCTTGACTCTTTTCTCATGGCAAATGATTTCGGCACGATTCTTAGTCAACCAATCCATTCCAACGACTACGTCGAAACTTCCCAATTGTACCGGCAACAGATCGATTGAGAAGGGATGACCGGATAAGTTCAAAGAGCAGTTTGAAAAAGATTCTTCCGTTTCGATTTGTTTACCATCGGCTAGTTCAACTATGTACTTAGTATCTAATCTAGTTGGCGTGACGTTAAGATAGTTTCTAAACTCACTAGACACAAAGCTTTTGTCGGCACCAGTGTCAAATAGAACGGAAGCAAAATGGTTATTGAGTAAGAACGTACCCGTTACGGTGTGGGGATCCTGACGGGCTTCAGCAGCATTGAGCACGAAGGCTCTTCCTCTGGCGGGTTCTCGTTTGAGCTTTGGGCATTCATTTCTGAAGTGGCCAGTGCTGCCACACTCGAAACAGGTTCCAACGGGGTGCGTCTTGTTCGAACGATTTGGGCAATCACGATGAATGTGACCTTTTGCCTTGCAGCCTTTGCAATACACATTGCTGCAATCCAGGGTATGGTGCAGGTTACACTTTCCACACAGGGGCTGGTTTCCTGTGTATCCAGGTTTTCTTGCATCAGGTGCAGGAGTGGTTACAGCATAAGCCTTTACGGCTTCAGAGGTTTTCTCAGGAAGGTCAAACGATTTCTTCCTCTTTCCATCATGGCCGCGTTTGCGCTTGCGGTCAGATTTCAGCTGGTTAGAGGGGACAGGTGATACTGGTACAGCTTTGGATTCAGCAACCTTGCGAGAGAAAGACAAGCCTTGGCGGTTTGCCTGGTAGGTCAGATTGTGAGCCAAGCGGATAGCAGATTGGAGGGTTGTGGGGTTAGAAGCCATAACACTTCCCTGAATGGCAGGAGCAAGACCCCAAATGTATCTCTCGATTTTCTTGTGCAGAGGGGTCACCATTGTAGGGCAGATGTGTGCCAATTCGTGGAATCGACGGGTGTAAGCAGCTATGTCGGATCCATTCATGGCCAAGTTCCAGAATTCGACTTCCAATCGTTGCAATTCCTCACGAGGACAGTACTCATCTCGCATGAGTAGTTTCAGTTCGTTCCAAGCCATGGCGTAAGCTTGGTCCTGTCCGAGGGCTTCAGCATGAGAGTTCCACCAAGTTAGAACTCCTTCTCCGAACACGCTGGTGGCGTACTTGACCTTGTAACCATCGGGACAGTTACACATACGGAACACAGATTCCATCTTTTCAAACCAGCGAATGAGTCCAACTGCTCCTTCAGTACCCTTGAAGTGTAAGGGCTTGCAATTCATGAAATCCTTGTAAGAGCATTCCCGGACACCTGTAAGTTACTCAAAACCTTGATTACAATTCGTACAATTGTAGTCATAAATCTTCCGGTCGTAGAAGAAAAGTCTTTAGTCTTACCACCAGGGGATCCTGATCTCCTTCCGTTAGAGGTAGAAGCTCGATCTGCTTCGGCGGTCACAAGTGCATCAGCTATACGCTGGTTAATCAGGGCTTCGATCGCTGCGGCGTCCAGGGTTGGGGTTCCGAGAGGGTCGCTATCGCGGGTTGCGCGTCTTGACATTCTACTTTAAATTGTATAAGATAAAATAAAGTAAGACATCATACATAGTATAAGTGAATGCAACCAAACATGACATGCCAAAATCCATAACAACCACAACAATATAACATAACATAACAACACATTACATCATAAAGTACATCAGAGTTGATAAATAAAGGTACACGTTACAACATAATTCAATTCTTGTCCACAATTGTTCAGACCAACATAAACATTTGTCCGGTGATAAAAACAGATTCACCAATAATACAAGTCTCGAATACATCATAATAATACCATGAAAGAGTAATAGTCACTCCATAAGATCACAACTCTAATGAAACGGTGCTCGATCAACGATGTCGAGGATGTCACGGATCTGGATAATCACTGATAGCAACAGGCGAATGAGGCTGGCGAAGTCCTCCGCTGAAGGGGTAGAGGCTGCGAGAGCTCGGATGGCCTGGTTGGCCTCAACGGCGACTCCATAGGCGTCAGATAGGTGAACATGCAAGGTATCAAGGGCCTGGTCCTGAGAGGTCACGCGGGCCTCTAGGACAGCAAGACGAGTGGCAAGGTCAGTGATAGTGGCAGGTGGAGCAAGGCTACGGATGGTGGCATGAAGCTGGCGAATCTCATCGTCACGACGAGCGATGCAAGCAAAGAGGGATGATACCAAGGAGTCAACGGGGATGCCAGAAAGAACGGGGCTAGGTGTATCGGAAGGTGCTGGAGCATGTGGTGGCAGTGGCACGTCCTGGGTCTCAGCAGTGGCGGATGGCTCTCCGATCTCAAAGGTGCTGTCAGCAAATCTCACCCGTTTCTTGGGTGGCATCATCTCCGGCTCAGTAGGCAGCTCAACGGGTTCAGGAGAGAGGGAACGTTTGCGAGACGGCTCGGAATCAGTGACTGGGCCAGAAACATGTTGTCGACTACGCCTAACCGACTTCCTAGGGGTAAGCATCCGAAGGGGGCCGTTAGGTGTGGAGCGATACGGTCGGAATGAGGGCTCACGAGCGGGAGAAACAGGGCTAGAAGCGGATAGGGTAACGGTGAGAGTATCTCCGTCCTCATTTGCATCGGTGATGTCCACTGTGAATGGCGCGTACTCTTCCGGTTCCTCGTCAGTCGTCGCATCCTCCTCCGGCTCGGAGTCGGCATCGTAGGGGCCATCAAGAATGCTGGTCGGTGAGCGAGGCGGTGATGGTGCCTCAGTAGTGACTGGTGATGCTGGATGCTCCAAGTCGGAATGTGCTTCAGCCTCGGAATCGGAAGTCAAGTCAATCGGTCCGTGAAAAGCCATGCTGCGACAAAGTTTCCAAGTAATGATGATAATATATATATGTTACGTATGGCATGTGAATCAGTCAGATAGGCAAATATTGATGCATGCAAGTATGACTAACAGAGCTTGGGCTATAGTCTAGACCCTATGTATGCAATCTAGTTCTATAACCTTGCCTCTGATACCACTCTGTCACACCCTGTAAGATTTGTGTCGGGATGCGAAAAGGTTATCACAGTCAAGGTTACGAACGTACTCTGGATGGTTCAACAACTAGAGCCGTTTTGGAAATTGTTAAATTGTTGGAGTAAATAGGAGTTTTTCCAATATCATTACGCAACAGATTAATTGTAATGAGAAAAGTAAATAGTTTTAAGTTTACAACACATAAGTTTCAAAAGATTTTTAGGACATGACACCGTTAGATGTTATGTCAGGAAAATCTCCAAAAGCTAAACCATACTCCAGAAACAAATGAAAAGTCCTAATATGCAAAGGCAGGAAACAAGCAAGCAGGTCCGATGTATGCACAGCAGTTAAGTTTAAGTACCTGAGAATTCATACGAGAAAACGGTCAACAAATAATTGTTGGTGAGTTTCACAGGTTTAAAGTGCTAGCAGTTAAAGGTTAAGTGAAAATAGTAATCGGAAATAGTTCATGTTAATAAATGACAATATTTGATAAGACTAGTTGATAATGTTACCATGTACCCTGAATACCGAAACTGACTCTTTACCCACTCTTGGTACCTATTGTCCGGTTGGTACCGCATAGATATGACATAACAATTTGTACTCTTTGACAAAAGACGGAGTCACGATTGGAGCGACCAATCAGAGCAGGGGCGTTAACCCAATAGATCTATTCAAACGTTACCGTTTGCAAATGATAATTAATCGGATTCAGTTAATAGTGGGGTTTGGGTTATAGCATGAATGAACATGAGATAACAAGTATGGACAATGGAAAAGCACATGAAACAGTTATGATAACAAGGTCTGATTGTCTAACATGGAAAAATGTATGTATGAATTCTCCCCCAAAGATAAAATAGTTAAAGGAAAAAGGGGCCGTGAAAACTCACATGATTCAATGATGGAGATCGGTAGCACGATCAATGAAAATGCAAGCCTAGATGATTATAAGACACGCAATAAGTAATTGGGTTGACAATAAATGTCACTCCAATTTGGTAGGTCAAGTCTTGGCATCATAGTAGCCTTAAGGTTAAGTGATTTGAAAACCAAAGTAAGTGTATCCGGTTATGTATTTATTTGGAAATAATGTAAAGTATATATATTTTTAATTAAATAAAATATACAAAATTCCCAAATAATATTTAAAGGTGTTAAATATTTATAGAAATAAATATTAAGTTATATTGAGGGTTTTCATATAAAAATTGGTTATTTTGAACTAGTTAGCCAAAATCGGGCGATTTCGCGGTAACCGCCGTTTACACGATATTTATCCGTTTAAGTTAGAAATCAATCAAGTTCAATAAAATATGATTATTTTCTGTCCAAAATGGGTGGATAATTATTTTGAGTGTCGGTTTGCATTAGTTTGCCGGTTTTGTGTATTTAGTGTCGGTTTTGCTGTTTTGGTCCCGTTTGCCCGTTAAATGACACCGTTAGGTTACTAAATTCACCATAAGCATTTGTAAACATGTTTTCATCATTAAAATAACCCTATGAGTTCATTTGGACCAGATTTGGGTTTTGTTACAAAAATGGTGTTTCCGGGCCCGTCGGGTGTCGGTTTTAGTCCCGGTTTGTGCCCAAATTCAAGTAATTTAAAAAGGGATCTTTTGGCCATGTCTTAGGTTCACTTTAACCATCAAAACCTACTGTTTAAAAGTCTAAAGTTTCTTGTCTAAACGGATCTTTAGTGAAAAGCAATTTCTAGGGTTTTTAAAGTGTACTTTTGCATGTAAAAGTTTGCTATGGTGAGTTTAAGCACTAGTAATCTTCCTAAAGTCCAAGATATCATATTTTGACTATATTAAAGGTTTAAAAACGTGTCATAGGCATGTAGGGGTCCAAAGTTACAAGATCTACACATAATACATGATAAATACAATGTTAATGTCTAAAAATGGCAACCTAAGCAAATACTTGTGTAAAAGTCTAACCAAACTAAATCTTCAACATAACAATGTAAGTAAATACTATCATGAGTTTCTAGTGGCAAGATCTATGGTGAAACATGAAGTTAAATACAAGTAAGTAAGCTTTTATGGAGTAAAATGATGTTTAGACAACAATATGAGTCAAGACTTGTAAATGGAGTGAACTAGTTATGAAAGAATACTAGTAATACTTGTTAGAACAAGATTTATCTAAGAAAAGTGATGATGATGATGATTGTTCTTGAGTGTTCTTGCTTCCTAGCACCATGGATCATCAAGAATATTAGAGATTGAGTAGAAAATCTAGAGAGAGAGTAGAGAGAGAGAGGGGACTTACGGATGGGAGCAAAGAGAGAGAATGAGAAATGTTCTTAAAAGATGGAAGTAACAAATGAGGCTAGTTAAGGTAAAGGTGTTTAAGTATGAGAGTCAAATGAGAAAGGGAGTGTTTGGTTAGTTGTTTATGTGGGTTTCGGTCCACACATAACCGAGAGGGAGAGAGACGGGTTTAGAGAGGGAGAAAGGGAAAGAAATGAGGGTGTTTGGAAGTGTTAAATGGAGAAAATATCTAGTGGTAGTTAGTTAAGTAAAGTGGCTAAACATATGTGTGTGTAGTGCTTGTGTTGGAACCGAAAAGAAAAGAAAAGTGGGACGGGTTCGAGCCTTGTGCTTGGACCGGTTCACTAGCTTACCAAGGAGGGTCAAGGGTCTTGAATACTTGTGTTATGTGGGTGTAAAAAGGGTGAAACATGGCTGCACTTTGAGAGGGAAAGAAGAGGAGTATTGGGAGGGAAACTAGTGACCATTGGTTAATAATTTTGGCTCCTCTTGAGACAACCTTAGCCTACAACTTGTAGGTGTGTAAGCATATGTTGGAATTGATGGAACAAGGCAAAAAGGGAGGTCAAATACAAGTACCATCAAGTAACTAGTAATTCAATTGGAAAGGTGGTGGTTTGGTTGTCTCGTAATCGGCCAAGAGGGAGGGGAGGAGTCGGGTTCGAAACCCGTGGGGGTCGGGTCGCGAGTGGGAAAGGAGTAGGGTGACGGGTTTGTTTAGACGTGAAGGAACGAGAGAGAACCAATAAACGAATCGAGTGTAACGAAACATTTTATAAAAATAGTTATCCACGACGTTTAAAAATAATAAAATGATAACTTAGGTGGACTCAAAATATTACATAGGTTTATATTTTGAAAACCTACATTGCATGTATATATATATTGCATGCATGTAGAAAATACGATTGTCGTGAATGTTAATAAGGTTTAATAAAATGTTTTGGATGTAAAATATATTAAGGTTTACGTAAGGAATGGATCACAAGTCTCGTTTCGTTGTCGTCGTCTAAACACATTGTTACTTGGTTATGAAATTGTTTATGTAAGTTATATATATGAAATGTGTGTCATAAGATGACAAAGGTTGATAAAATGTAAATTATAGTTTAATGATTTAAATGAACGTAAAGTGACAATGAAAATAATGATAATCCACAAGATGATGGGATCATGTTTAACGTTTACCACATAGTTTGGTAAGTTTGATAAATGGGTTCGGTTAGTCGCTTTATTATTATGTTCAATTATTGTTTACAACATGAACTAAGGCTACGTCAAGGCTATATTCCTATTGTAAATGAATGTAATTATGATAACATTGGCACGTTGCAAGTAAACAGTTACGTAACACAGTTAACACATAAGTATATATTATCGTTTTAAGTCCTTGGAAACTTACGGGTTGTTACATCTCGGGTGAAATAACTTTTCCTTTGAAATTTTAGTTATCTCGGATGAGGTTAAATCGGGTGAGTTGGTGTCATCCGATATAAATATAGTTACCTCGGATGCAGTTATCTCGGGTGAAATAACTTTTCTTATGTAATTTTAGTTATCTCGGATGAAATTTATCTTGGGTGAGATTATCACGATAGTACTTTTAACAACAATTAAGGACTTTTCAAAAGTTTTCAAAACAAGTTCTTTTCTTTTGAATCAAGAGATGAAAAAGACATATTTATTGGATTTAAAATGATTTTATTTAATCAAAATTCATCATGCATATGGCTGTGATAAGGTAGAAAAATCTAGCCTCATCAAATGCTTTTGTGAATAAGTTAGCCAATTGATTTTCTGTTGGAACATGATGGAGTTTGATTAATTTGTTTTCAACACAATCTCTAATAAAATAATACTTGATCTCAATGTGCTTCGTTTTTGAATGTTTGATAGGATTGTTGGTGATGCTGATGGCACTTGTGTTGTCAGCCTACATAGGAGTTTCCATGAAGTTGATGCCATAGTCCATCATCTGATTTTGTATCCAAAATACCTGGCCATAACATGCTGAAGTTGCAATGTATTATCCTTCTGCTATAGAAGTTGAGACACATGTCTGCTTTTTGCATTGCTATGAAACAAGTCTATCTCCCAGAAATTGACATCCACCAGATGTTGACTTTTTGTCTAGATTGCATCCTCCACGGTCACTGTTTGTGAAAGCCTTCAGATTGAAGTCTTTATTTTTAGAATACCATAACCCAAGCTTTGGTTGTCCTTTTAGATATCTAAAAATTCTTTTCACAGCATTTAAGTGTGATTCCTTTGGTCCAGCCTAATATCTAGCACATAGGAAAACACTAAACATGATGTCAGGTCTACTTGCTGTAAGATACATAAAGGAACCAATCATGGTCCTATATGTGTGCTCATCAACAGGTTCACCAGTTACATGAGATGTTAACTTGTGTTATGTTGATATAGGAGTTTTGGCAGTGGAGGATGACAGCATGTCAAACCTCTTTAGCATATCCTAAATATATTTTGATTGATTTAGGAAAATGCCTTCTTTTGTTTGCTTTACTTGAAGACCTAAAAAGAAAGTGAGTTCACCCATTGAGCTCATTTCAAATTTTGCTTGCATTAGGGCTTCAAACTCCTTACAGAGAGCATCTCTTGTTAAACTAAAGATTCTATCATCAACATAAATTTTTACCATTAAAAGATCCTTACCAACTGTTCTAATGAAGAGAGTTTTGTCAATAGCTCCCCTTTTGTATCCATGTTTAGTTAGATAACAAGAGAGAGTCTCATACCATGTTCTTGGTGCCTGTTTAAGACCATACAAAGCTTTTATTAGTTTGCACACCTTGTTTGGATGATGAGGAACTTCAAACCCAGGTGGTTGACATACATACACTTCTTCATTTAGTAATCCATACAGAAAAGCACTTTTGACATCTATTTGGTAGACATGGAATTTTTTGTAAGCATCATAGGCTAAAAATATCCTAATTGCTCTAATCTTGCTACTGGTGCAAAAACATCATCATAGTCTATTCCTTCTTCTTGAGTAAATCCTTGAACTACTAACCTTGCCTTATTTTTTTTACCACAATGCCCCTTTCATCCTTCTTGTTTCTAAAAACCCATTTGGTTTCAATTGGTGGTGGTGTATTCTTTGGTAGATCCACCAATTCCCATACTTTATGTTTGTTAATTTGAAGCCGTACTTTTTGCATAGGTCCAATCCCACTGTTTTCTCTTAAAGCTTCATTTATTTTCTTTGATTTCTCTTGTGACAAGAAGCATGCGTGTAGACAGATATTTGCATCAGTTGATTTGCTTCTTGTGAGTACAGGTGCTTCCACTTCTATAACATTCTCTAGAGAATGATCTTTCAAAACTCTAGAGTTATAAGTAGGTGGGAACTCATGATGAAAATTAGGCTCAAAGAGGTTTAACGGTGTAAACTCATTCATAAGCACTAATTCTGGTATTTATGTTGAAGAAGGTGATTCTTGAACATCTTGATTTTGTGACGCAGTAGGCTCAATGATTTCTTCATTGATGTCATCAACAGGAGTAGGTGAGCTTAAACCTTGAGGTAAAGTGGAGGTTGAGTTGCTTCTTCCTATCTGATTTTGTATTGAAGCTTGTGATTGGTTGTTCAGATCATCTTTGTTTCTTGAGTTTCCAAGATTTACTGTTGTGTCTTGATGAGTTACCGGATGATTTTCAGCTGTTTGTTCTGATTCAATTTAAATAGATGAGAAGAATGGAGGATCAACGTCTTTGAACCTACCATTTGTAGCTTTTTTTGTCTGCACATTTTCACTAAGAGGCTTATCAATAGTTATATTGAAAGCAGTGTATTGTATCTAGTTTAGAGAGTTTGAGTGAGTCACAATTGCAACATACCAAGATGCTGTACCAAATAGTACGCCATACCAATTGGTACGCGCGTACCAAATGTTATGCCAGTTGTTATGCTGGTAAGTTGCTAACTATAAATAGTTCGTGTTAGAGAGAGTTCAAGAGTTCTGTCATTCTCTACTCTTAAGTGTGTGTAACTGAGTGTGTTCTCTCTCTCTCTCTAGACTTTGTGTATTCTCTAAGTGAAATCAATAAAGCAAATCTTTATTTACATCGTGTTCATTCTTGATTTACCAAATCTAGCAATAGTAAGATCCCTCCGTGGTTTTACAAGTGGTATCAGAGCTTTTGGTTGCTCTCCTACTGCGATTTGGTCAATTTTTGGATTTTGAGAGAGAAAGTTTGGGCTTTCTTCGTTTTTCATCTATTTTTCTTAATTCTGAGTGATTCTAAGGTCAAAAATGATTTCTGAGTGTTCCTAGTGAGTTTTCGCACCTCACTGAATCAATTTTTAGTCCTAAAAGTCGAAAATTTGAAAAATCCGTCAATCTCAGTTTTGTACGTCGTTGGTACGCTCGAAGAAAAGCTAGTACGCCTCTGATACGCTTCTGGTATGCAAGGAAATCTTCATCAGCTTCTGGTAAGCTAAAATCTGGTCTGGAAGACAATCTTCAAGTTTGGTCCGCGACGGTTACTTTCTGGTACGCTGGCACTTACGCCATACCAAATTGGTACGCTGCTCAAACTGGTACGCTGAGTTTTCTGGTCTGCTGATTTGATTTGGTCCGTAGGGTGGTACGATGAAGATTTGGTAAGTTTTTGGTCCGCTTTGGGTATTTGGTACGCTGGTTTTTTTGGTCCGCAGCTTGGTACGTTGGCAGAAAAGTGACCTTCACTAAAAATGACGTAACTTGAGAACTGTTAAGAGTTACGGGAGCTAATACCAGCCAAAACGTTCGTCTCGACGAGATCTATAATTTTACTCACCTAATGACCTGTACCCTCCAGTTTGACCTTCAAAATCCGCTTGGAAGACGTCCGTTTTTGAGGTTGAAGTATTTGCGTTCGCTATCGTAACTTTAAAATGAATGATTATCAAGCGTTTTCAGCTATGCAAAACTCGATGCAAGCCATGATGAACTATGATAATGAAATCGGAACAACTCAGAAAGTTCCTAAATTACTTCGATTGGAAGATTATCATAATTGGAAGAAAAGATTTGAATCTTACATATACTCACAAGATGTTGATTGTTGGATTCCTATTGAAAAACAATATGAGTATTCGTTGATTCCTAATACTCTACCAAAATCGATAAGTGATTTTAAGCCTGAAGAAAAGAAGGTGTTGAGGCTAGATTATGAGGCTTGTTATATTAAATAAGTTGGGTTGGGCTTAGAGGGTTTAATTAGAATCATAGACTAGTTTAGTTATTGTATTTAGGCTAGTTTATGATTGGGCTTGGGTTTACTATTGGGTTTATGATCCAAAAGGGGCCCAATAGTAAACCCAATGGTGGTCTATATATAGACCACTTGACCTCCTTGTTTGGGGGTGCTTGATTACGATTCCCAAAGGGGTCTTGGAGATTACGATCGTGAACCCGAGAGCTAGTTTACGATTTTAGAGGGAGACAAGAGTGATTACGATTCTGATTTTGTACTAGACAAGTTTTCTTGTGTGCAAAGATCAAGTTTTCATTGTTTAATCATCGTATTCTTGTGTTATCTTCATCTTTCTTCTTGAATCAATCACCTACGAGGATTCCGCACTCGTTTGTGATATCGATATCGTGTTTTGTCAGTTTTTCAGGACCTACAATTGGTATCAGAGCCAAGAATCTTAGATTCGAGGTTCTCACGATATTGATTCAAGTGTTTTCTGGGTTTTTTGTTCGAGTTTTGTTGAAGATTCGAAGTTTCTGGCAGTTTACGATTTCTGCTTGCTGCTGTTCTTCGTGTTTTCTGGAGTTTATGATACAGTTTTCTGGGTTTCTTCGGTGTTCACGATCATTTCTGTTAAAGATCTTCATCTTTTGGGAGTTTACGACATCAAGATCCGACCTTTATCGTGTTTACGACTCGGAGAAAAGTGTTTACGATTGTACTTGGCTCGGAATCGACGTTTACGACATTTTCAGATCGCAAACGGTGTTTACGACTTTGGCTTATCGGGAACAGGTGTTTACGACTCCGGTGATCGTAATCGAGTATCGTAATCCGAGTTTACGATTTTTAAAGGCGGTTAATAGTTTACGATTTTGGGTTTAATCGGAAACGGAGTTCTCGATCGTAATCAACTATTTACGATCGTAATCAGGTGGTTTTTATCATAATCACAGATTTTGGATGTTTGGACCCCCAAATTCCACTCCGAAGGCCTCCGTTTTCGCGTTTTAAGTTTCTGACACTATTCTTTGAATAGTGATTTTGCCGATTTTGCCGTTTTTGCTGATTTTTCAAAATTTTCAGAAGCTGCATAATGAGTTCAGTGGTTGAAGAAAAGAATATGGTTGAGGACAAAGATGATTTCACAGATGAAATTGACAAAACTGAGATATGCCCCAATCCTACTTGTGCTCGTATAATTCCTGGACTTAGGCAAATTTGTAAAAATTATCAGTCGGAATTATTTGAGATAAAATGCGAGAGGAGTTCTTTTAAGGGTAGATGGCAAAAGAATGAGGAGAAGGTAAAAGCTCAGAAACGAGACATTGAGAAATATCAGAAGCTAGCAACGGAGAAGACTATCTTACATGATCGGGCTAGAATTGAGATATCTAAGCTAACACAGAAATTACATGAACTACAACAAAAATTTGATGAGCTGCAGGTCAAGTATGATTGCAATCAGGAAAGAAATCAGCGAATGCTAGAAAGGAATTGTCACATGCTGTTGTGACCGGTCAAGTTGGGAAACACACACCTGGATTTGGGTCAGAAAAGACTGATAAGGCCTTGGCTGCAAACAGCATTATTCCTCCACCAGTTCCCAGAGACATTATAGGAATACTTCTTAGTGAGGAACAAGTTCAACGAACCAAGTCTGATTATAAAGAAGCTGCTCCTCCTATTGATAGTGTTTTGGTTGGAACTACACCATTGACTCAAGAGGAAATAGACAACGCCACAAACATGACATATGGTGAAGGGAGAATAGAGGACGTATCAAGAGATGATGCTGAGTCTGATGAGGGTGGGATAGAGTTGAAACCATACCCTGAAATTGAAACCCCATACCTCAAGGTAATTGACAAAGTCGAAAGGGAAAAGGTGATCTTGACGACACGGCCTGAGGGGAAGATCTTTATGACATTTGGATCAATGTTTGATCAAGAACCAAATGTAGGATATGAATTACCGTCCTTCTCCTCTAAGTTCAAAGGCATAACCGATGGAGTGATAAGCGGACCTAAAGTTGAGAGGCCAAAGATCACCATCAAGCATCCGAGTATGAAGCCAACAGATGGAGTGAAGAATGAAAAACTCAAGGGAGTAGCTGTGTCTTCCATTTCTTCAGATGTTTCATGCAGTTGTCAGTGCAGTTGCAAGAATGGTGCTTCTTCATCAGGAAATCCAGAGAGCACAAAGACGATGAGGACAGGTTCAACACAGGCTTCGAGGATCCAGCAGAAAGTCAAATCTGGAGTTGCAGACAAAGAAAAGAAGCAGGCACAAGGCAAACCAGCTCCATATATGCCACCAAAGACAAATGGGTACACGTCTGACTTCTATCTAAAGAAGCAAACTTGCTTTAATTGTGGCATTGCTGGTCATATTGCTAGAAACTGTCTTTATCGCCACTATGAACCCTACTATCCGCAAAGTCAAAGGGCTTCATCTCAGGAGTCAGTTGAGTCTAAGCCCATGAAGGTGGAAAAATCTAAGGCAATGAAGACTGTTACTCCTAAGGTTAAACCCTCTGATCAACATTGGGGCGCTGCCAAAGCTGAAAGAAAATCTTTAAATCAAAACAACAGCTTTCCAAGTTATCAAAATTTCCAAAAAAACAGGTGAAGAAACCATTTTCAAAACAAGCAAAGTTTGAAAAACCCAAAGTTACCCCTCCCAAGGTAACTAAAACTGTTTTGAAAAATGATTCTAAAATGAAGAAGGTTGGAATACCTAAAGTCACAACTCCAAAGGTGACTAAAACAAAAACTGTTTTGAAAAATGAATCTAAAACGAAGAAGGTTGAAATACCTAAAGTCACCACTCCAAAAGTGACTAAAACAAATGTTAAATCACTTGGAACTTGGAAACCAAAAATCAAGGCAGCTCCATCACAACTTCCTGATTTTTCAAAAGGAATGTTTTTAAAAGAAGTTTCATTCATTGATTCCTCAGGTGTACCCAGAAAAACAATGGCCTGGGTACCAATGGCTAACTAATCTCTCACTATGTGCAGGAACAGTCAAGGAGGATTATCACTAACGTTTTTATTACTAATTTGTTTGTTGATAAGTGATTGTTCCAGGCACAGTTTAGGAGACGTATCTTCATGTCATGTCAAGTAATCTATAAATGGAAGGTATGTCTCATTGAGAGGTAAAAAGTCAAAATCAGCATGAGAGGTACTGCTCTTAACTTGGTTGTTTGAATGATGAGGCAGCAAAGGGTGTTTTGGGTCAAATCTTTTTCTTAAAATTTTCACTTGATTGATTAAGTGTTTGACTTCAAATGCAATGAAGTGTGCATGTCATGAAACCCAATTTTCTAAAATTTTCAAATCAATACTTTGAAAGTTAGCTTGGCCAGATGTGTGTAAAGTCATTTAATTTGTTTATGTGTTTGTGTGTTTGTTTAAAAAAAATGATGATGCTCACAAAATTGTGACATTAAAAATCAAAAAGCAAGGGGAAGAAATGTAAAGAAGATGAAAATGTTGACCCCTAAAAAATAGTGTGCTTTTCAGTTTTTAATTGTTTGTGCCTTGTTTCTAATAAGTTTAGGGGAAGTAAATTGAATGTACGGGTTAGAGATGGCTGACACGCGTAAGGCGGAAGTGAAAGGCAAGCTCCACGGTGATATGCTCGGTAGGCTCGACCTAAACTTATGACCTCCAATGAAAGTGTAGTGAACTTAAAAGATATATATGTTTAGCTTCCCATCCTAGGTTGCATGGTTCAAAAGACTGAGTCCCGACAAAAATGGGTTGAGAGTGGTAATTACCTAGTATTCACTCTCTCTCACGCCATGTCTCTGCTGTCATGACTACACCACATAATAAAAAAAAAGAAATGAAAAAGAAATTAAAAAAAATGAAAAAGAAAAGAAAATGAAAAATAATCACTCAGTTGGTCTTCTTTGCGTGCTTAGCGGCCGACCTGATCACCAACTGATGGTTAATGAAAATAAGTGGTAGTCATAGCGGTGTTGCATGGTTCCTCAAGCTGGGGGTTTATGAATCCTCAATAAACTCTGAGGTTGGGTAGGTTTTGCTGTGTACGCTTGGGTGTGGGGACAATTAAACATGACGGTACTAATGTGCTATATTAAGCATGACACATTCGGTTGGGATTAAACGGGTTTGAGTTTAAAGCGGACAAACATACCGGCAATCACCTAGACTAGTTGAGTAACTGAAGCTGAAAAGGGTTCCTCAGTCAGATTCATACGGTTTGATCCCTTGTAAACTTTCTCATGTTTGATATTGGTAAGTATTTGTTTATTTTTATCTTTCGTATGTGATGTGTTAAGTTCTTTTTGGTGTGTTTTCGTCTTGGCCAGGTTGATTTGAGAAGTCAAAATGTGTTTTTCATGGGTTTTAATGCATGACAATATGCCCCCGACAGATCTTGACAAACTTTTAGGGGAAGGAGTATGGGATAATAAGTATTATCCGAAGGGAACTCGAGGATGATACTTATTATCTAATGGAAAAGACTTCCTCCGTCAGATCTTGACAAATGTTTAGGGGAAGGAGGGAGGATAATAAGTATTATCCGAAAAGACTTCCATAATACATAGTATCCGAAGGGAACTCGAGGATAATATGTATTATCTCAGGGGAAGTCCTTGGCTGAAGGGAAGTTATCAGCTAAGGGGAAGTCTTTAGAGGTCTTGGGTTCAGGGGAAGTTTTATAGAAAACCCGTAATCTATATTTGGGTTTTTGGTTAAAATTATGTTAATTTGAATCAACTGAACAGATGATAATTACCTCCTAACCCAAAGACCAGTCATCAAATGTCTGGTGGAGTATTTTTTTTTTCAAATGTGTGTCAGACAGGTTGATGATAGAAAGATGTTGCTGCTGCTCAAAGTTAAAGAACCAGCCGGACAAGACTTCCATCTGAAAAGCAACTGTTCAGGGGAAGTTGTTGGTGTCTTTACAAGTTTTCAAAAGAGCTTCAAAGAAGATGTTCACATGTTTAGGGGAAGCTGATGACTTCAAGTCTCGTTGAAGAAAACGATACAGAGAGCAGTCAGAGATCATGAAGTTTGAAGATCAACAATCAAGTTCTCCAAAGTTAGGAGGTTTTCAAAATTTACCCTCTAATTTTTGGAGATTCAAGACAGTTACCGAAGATTCAGCACGAACCAGTTCTTTCAAGAAGCAAGTCAATGAGAGTCCTCCATTTCATTGCTTGTTCATTTCAAGAAGTTCAAGCTGATGCTGATCAAAAGGAAGTCCCAAGTGCCCGTCATGAAACCCATTGAAGATTTCTGTAGAAAGAATCTTCATCAGCATCTTTGCCAGCCAGTCAAGAAGAAGAATTTCAGAGATTGAAGACATTTAATATCACAAGCCTAGGGGAAGATTGTTGAGGCTAGATTATGAGGCTTGTTATATTAAATAAGTTGGGCTGGGCTTAGAGGGTTTAATTAGAATCATAGACTAGTTTAGTTATTGTATTTAGGCTAGTTTATGATTGGGCTTGGGTTTACTATTGGGTTTATGATCCAAAAGGGGCCCAATAGTAAACCCAATGGTGGTCTATATATAGACCACTTGACCTCCTTGTTTGGGGGTGCTTGATTACGATTTCCAAAGGGGTCTTGGAGATTACGATCGTGAACCCGAGAGCT
>JBCNJP010000010.1:74298046-74317046 GCA_039602395.1 Deinandra increscens subsp. villosa | reverse complement strand
ATCAGAGACATTCTATTAGACCTATCCCACTTTTCATGCTTTTGCTTTTCTTCTTCAGAACTTTTGTCAGTAAGAGCAGCAGGAGTGTCATGTCTCAAGGCGTAGTCAAGATCCAACATGCCAAGAGTGAGTTTCAAGGAATCTTTCCATGAAGGAAAGTTTGCACCGGTCAGAGTTTCAGCTCCTAGATTTGAAGTTAAGTGGATGCTAAATTTAAAACAAGTGAGATATGAAAACTTAGATGAGTTTAAGCGATCTATAATATGGGTAATTAAATAAGGCAGGAAAATTTAGAACAATTGAAGATATAGTATACTATAACACCAAAATAATAGACAAAATGAGTTCTACTTGAATGTTGGTTTCGCGTTGGCTTTGACCAATATTCAAGCATTATGAATAAGTTTGGGTAATTTTCGGCCTGAACACTAGCTTCGCGTTGGCTTTAACTAGTATTCAAGCATTATGAATAAGTTTAGATAATGTTCTACTTGAACATTGGCTTCGCTTTGGCTTTGACCAATATTCAAGTATAATGAACGAGTTCAGATAATGTTCAGCTTAAACATTGACTTCGCGTTGGCTTTGACCAATATTCAAGCATTAATAGGTTATGTAAGGTTTCACTTGAAAGTTGGCGTTGGCTTTGACCAATATTCAAGCATTAAAAGTCGATTCATTAGCCATCAAAGAAAGTAAATCGATTTTAATCTTCAATGAATCACAAATCGAGTTCAAGATTAAATTGGTGTAATCAACCACGCTCTGATACCACATGTTGGATAATCCGTGAATACGGTGATCAACATATGAGAGTGGATCAAATATCAATTCAATCATGATGAATAATCAAATATTAGGTACACGACTTACTTGTAGGGAATGATAGCTTAGAGGTTGTAGATAGGGATGCCATGATTCTTTAGGAGTCATTCCCGTTATGATGCTTATAAGTTAAGATGGAGTTGTGTGTGTGTTGAGAGATTGTTATGTGGTGTTATATATAAGCCCTCTATGTGATCTCAAGAGTCCCAAGCATCTAAAGGGAAACCTTTCATATTTCTTATGTAGTTATATCCATCATAAAACTACATATTAATTTACTTATGTCTTTATGGTGAAGTTAATAATCTATAGGCCACATTATGTAGGATATTTGCAACAAAAAAAAGAATTATGATTCATTTTAAGGGTAATATCAAGATATTAAACCCTACGTAACATATGTACGTTCTCTTACTTTTTCTTTTTATGGGAGTGAACGCTTTAAACTACTGACAAAGTATGTTTCTCCTTAGACCCTCCTCTATTTCTGATAGTGCTCTCATCTGCTTAAGTAGCATATGCATAAGCAGGATTAATAACCTTGTAAGATACTTGCATATTTTTTGTTCTAGAATCGATTAGCTTATCCATTTGAACTATATTTTATTATAAACACCATACAATGGAAATGTCATTTATGAACCTCTTTAATGCAACATTTGCATTTCACCCTTCTTCTCTCATAAGAAAACTTTCAATGCAATATATTGTGTCTACTTTTATGGAAGCCGTAGTAACATTTTAATTAACCTTATAAGGCCATTCCTCTAGCCCATGACTCTTTTTCCCTTTCGCATCTGTAATTAATGAAAAAGCACTTCCGTCTTATCAAACTTTCTTAATAATTATACAAGCGTATAATTACTATGTCATATCCGAGCATTTTCTGTGTTTATTCTTCTATTTTGTTGCTATCCTTATGCACTTTGTTTTGACATACTTTTTTTTTGTTCTCCTAATATTTTGATTGCTCCTTTCATATAAGTTTTCCTTTGTAGTTGTGATTCCATATTTTTCTCCTTACAAATCAGAATTAAGTAGTAACTCCTTGTCATTTTATTCCCATCAGCTTCTTCTGAGTATGCATTTGGTCCCCCTTTTTTAGATTACAGCTTTTACCACATATGAAACTTTGAATGAAGACCCTCCATTGCTATTATTTTATAAGCACGCATATGTGTACTGGTTGTTTTTATCATCTTCCCGCAAGTGAACTTTCGAAATGATAGTTTATTTCACACTTGACTCCTTATTCACCTTGGAACGAATTACCAACAGATCCTCTCATAGCATGTTATTTTCCGTCCGGACCCCTGCTTTAGCTCCTCGTCTTTGATGCAACGCATCTGCATCGTCTTTACATGCAAGCGTTCTCATATGATTTTTGGTCATCATCTCGGCGTATCTAGTTTTTTTTATAGAGATGGAGTTACTATTTTCTTGAATTCTTCTTATAATATGAACTTTTTCAACTATCTTCAACCATTTATAATTTTGACTTCATCCGTTGCAACTATTGAATCTTTGAGCTACATTACTCTTATATTGTTAGCTTGATTGTTGAAATAATACTAATGCAACCTTCAAATCTAGGTATATCAGCCTTCTTGATTAATCCACGACCACTATTTGTAACTTTATATTGATCTAACATATTCATCAAAAATTTTCCAGTGCATATTGTTGGGTTATATAACTAATTATCGATTTAAACACGAGTACGTAGCGGATTTTATCCTATGAATTAATCTAACTAACCGGATAGATAATGTGTACCTTTTAGCTCGGCAAGAGAAGATCTTCTAGGATTTGAAGTAAATCCCTCTATGATCGCACACACGACACACCGATGTACGTATGCTAGTACTTGATCACGAACTCCTCTCTTGATGAAAGCTTGGTCGAACCACAAGAAAATCGGATCCCTTGGATTCGGTTTCCTTTGCCAAAATTTAGAGAGAGAAAGAGAGAGAATTAGGGTTTGCACTTATCAGGTATAATGCAACAACCAAACCTTAAACCAAGAGGGTCTATTTATAGGTTTTAGGAACTTGGAAAACAAGTTAGGGTTTGGGATGGGGAGGCTTACACGATTTCGGCCCTAAAGCCCACTCCCAAATCCTTTCCTAATTGTAATCCAATTACAACTCTCTTTTATTAACAACTAACACCCTGTTAACAATTAACTGTTAGTTTTAACGACTCCTCGTTAAATATTCGTGATAAATATTAATTAACTGATTAATTAATACAAATACATTAGTGTCGAGACGTGTGACCCCGTAGGCTTAAATACTTTCCGGACATACGTTTATATATACGTGATCATATCCCTACACATATGCAACGTTATGCACTTCCTTCTGGTTCGTAGCTTTTCTTTTTCAATCTGCTTTCAGGATTGAATCATTATACACCATAAGCTTTACTGCATCCATATACCTCCTTTTGGATTTTATTAATTTAAACTCGCATTCACTTCTTCATAACTTTTTGATTTATCTTCATATGACACCTAAGGATTTCTTGATGTTTTAATTATTGCAATTGCATCATCCGCAAATCTGTATGATACTTCTGCAAAAGATAAACTGTAACACCCCAAAATTCACAGATACATTATATGTATAGTAAATACGTGTTTATATTAGAAATACGTGAGCTTAATTGATAAATGTGATAGACTATGCATTAGATAAGTTGCATGTGCTAGAAATACGTGTTTAAATGGCCAACATGATGAAATGTGCATAAACGGATGTGTTAAACGTTAAAGAAAGTAAAGTAGGATATGAATATGTGTTTATATGGATAACATAATGATACATGTGTGAATTGATGGATATATAAGTATAATTACGTGTGTTAATAGTTAACGGAAAAGTAAAAGGACTAAAAGTGTAATTATTGTAAAGTTATAAACGTATATGGATATTATACGTATCTATGATTATTATAAGTATCCCAAGGCCTAGAATATAGTAAAAATATATCCTAATATGATTTATAAGGTGAAATGATAAGTATTGTAAAGTTTGAGCGGCTAAAATGTAATTTAGCAATTAATAAAGAAAATACATATAAATGTATATATATGTTATCGTACGAATCCCGAGCCTTAGAAACCTTATAAATTATTAGAAATATGTCCCTTAATGTTTTAGTACATAAAATGATAAAAGGTTAGAAGTTTAGGGGCTAGAAATGGATTAAACCAAAGTAGAAGGGCTTAATATGTAAAAAATCCAAAAGCTGGCCGGAAAACCAGTGGCTCGCGTATCGCGAGCCACCCCTTGCAGTCCTGCGCGATACGCGAGGAGTCCTGATGTGCAGAAAATCTACCAGGCTCGTTTTTGAGCCACGACACACACTTGGAGCTCAAGTTTAACCCTCATACGCGTCGATTTTTGAAGATTAGTCACCATAACACCTGTAAGGACCTTAGGGCGAACTCAAACCTATAAATAGCAGCCTCAATTCGTCCAAACAACTCGCCAATTCACTGATTTATAACCCAAAAACCCTAAAACGAGCCAGAAACTTCGTCGGAGCAATTCGAGCAACAGGAGAAGAGTTAGAAGCCGAATTTCTGCAGTCACCCCTTATTTGGTATGCTTAACAATAACTTCTTTCAGTTTTGTCTAATTCGATCTCTAAATATGCTTTCTAAAAATGATGTAAAATTAGGGTTCTTAATGTTATTCTGCTCAAATCGGGTGATCGGGTGGGAATTAGGGTCTGAATTTTTGTAGGTAATCCTAATTTAATGTGTTTTAAGAAAGCCCTAAGTTTATTTCACAATTGGAAAAGGTTTGGTGAAGGTTTTGTTAACGGGTCAAAATTAGGGTTTTCATAACGTTACTCTGCCCAAATTGAGCAAACGGTTTTGAATTAAGCTTTGCTATTTTAAAAGATATTATAAAATGTTATAATGGATAATACCCTAGTTTGGTTTTGAAAGAAAATGAGTTTTGATAATAAAACGAGAGATACGTGAAATTAGGGTTTTGAAATATGATTATTTAATATAAAATAATCTGGAGGGTATGGGTACTTGAATTTTGGTATGGAACTATGTTTATATATATAATAAGTATATATGAGATTAAAATGGATAAATGATAAAGTATATAAGATACCGAGTTAATCGGATATTTAGAAGTTCGTGCGGACCAGAAGGGTAGACACCAGTACACCGGGGTTTCTGGCAATAGCGGGGGTGTCGCCATCCCATCTGGGCAATGGCATCCCAACACTGGGCGATCCCGGAGTGAGTGTCTACTTATAGGAATGCGCGTCTTCATAATTATCAATAAAAAGAAGATAATATACCTATAGGGGTATTTTAGTCATTTTGACCTTAAAAGAAGTAAACCTTAATAATTAGATATTATTAAGATAATATAAGAGACGAATAAACATAGGATATGTTTATAATGTTAAACCTTGCGTTAATGCCATACGATACGCGAATTAGGTTAACCGAAGGATTCTGTCGGAGGTTCTGTCCGAGTTTAACGAGTAAAGAGATAAGGTGAGTTCTGCGAGCCCACTTTTAAATGTTTTAAAAGCTTTAATGTTTTCGGGCTGATATACATACAATGTTCAACTGTTTACTTAAAAAGTATTTGAAATGCTTTTATCTGAAAGTTTGATTATCTTAACTGATGAATTGATGAACTGTTTAAAGTGATACGTGTTATGTTATGAAAATGCTTATGAATCATTATACGTGTTAG
This sequence comes from Deinandra increscens subsp. villosa, assembly GCA_039602395.1. Taxonomy (NCBI): domain Eukaryota; kingdom Viridiplantae; phylum Streptophyta; class Magnoliopsida; order Asterales; family Asteraceae; genus Deinandra; species Deinandra increscens. The sequence continues at coordinate 74,311,482 of JBCNJP010000010.1, read as the reverse complement.
TATTGTATATGAAATGATGATGATAGAATAATGCATATGAAATGATTGTTAGAGTTATGTGCTATATTTGCTTTAAAACTAGGTATCCAAATGATAAGGGTTTGTTAATAAACGCACAAGTGAGAATGTATGATTATATGAGAACAGGTGATACATTTGCTATATTATTATGTGGTGGATACGCCGCTGGTACATCCTGTATACAAGCATAGTAGTATAGTTACCTGGTATATCGAAGTGTGGAGGATACGCCGCTGGTACATCCTGTATACATACACCTAGGTAAATTGGGGGATGTTCAGCTGTTGCAGTATATGAGTACATTATCATGTTTATTAGCACACGTGAGTCACCTGGATATCTAACTAGGGGCGGGTAGTAGTACTGTGGTGGTTAAGGAGATGTTCGATAGAATGGAACGTCTAAAAAGGGTCAAGGTTACGTGAACGGTTGTCGTTGCTGAATGGTTGGGGGCTTCCAGATGAAGTTACCTGAGCAGTCTTCGAGACCGGGAAGGTATAGAAGAAGTAGAACGGTTGTCGTTGCTGAATGGTTGGGGGCTTCCAGATGAAGTCACCTGAGCAGTCTTCGAGACCGGGAAGGTATAGAAGAAATGGAGCGGTTGTCGGTACTGAGGTTGGGGGCTTCCGATAAAGTCACCCGAGCAGTATTCGAGACCAGAAGGTATAGAGATGTATGGAATTCAGGTCGTAGGAGTTAAAGGTAGATGCTTTCTAGAGAGACGTGTATGATTATGATGTTATGTTATGTATGACTTGTTATGTGTTATACTTGATAAATGTTGTAAAAAGGGATTTTGCAGGTTCAAAGGTTTTAACCTCACGAACGAGGTAATGTTTTTAAAATGTAGAACTCACCAGCGTAAGCTGACCTTTTCCCAAAACCATATGTATGTCAGGTTTAGGAGAGACGTCTGGGAGCAAGGGCGGAGCCCTCGTGATAAGAGACTGATCGGGCAAGCTATTAGAGGAGTGGTTGGAGGTGCTGGCTAGTTGTAGATAAATAAAGACGGATATAGTTAGTCACTATATAGTATTGTAAATTATCTCAGTTACTTTACGTACTTGGCTTTATATAAATAAAAGTTTTAAATTTTCCGCTGCTTATCTCTGTTGTGCCACGTGTTCATGAGTAAATCCGATGAGTGACCCCTCCTGGTGCCAAGTCTGGGAGTGGGCGTCACAAGTTGGTATCAGAGCCTTGGTTTAAGAGATTTAGGTACAAGCGCGGTATCTAAACTTAAACTAGGACTCCAGGTAGAGTAAGTTGAGATAAGAATGTAGATGCCAGCCAGGATAGCTTGTGCCCGTAAGGACGAATATGCATAAGGAACATAATAGGTGGGACTTGCGGTATGCGTATATGGAAAATACACGATTGCAATTAGCTACTGCAATTTGGTATTTTCCATGTAAATAGACCATAAGTACTAACCGTTGATGTGGCCAAGTGCAAGGAGAAGAAGAACGTTTAGAAAGATAATCTAGGAATCGGTTTGAGTTGATGATGAAGATAGAGAGGCGAGATGTGGACATTAGGGAATTGTGTGCTAGAAGTAACTGGGTTTTGAACGCATCGTAAATATATAATTGTATCGGATCCTGCACTTATATACTTATCATGAATTCAAAATTTGGAAACTCTACGTCACACAAATTCTGAAATGTCATCCATCTTAAATTAGGATCTGGAAATGGCTGCAAGAGGCGATCGTGCGAGTGCGGAACCCGAGAATAACGCCGGAGCTAATGCATTCACTAACGAGCAGAGAGCGGCTATGGCTGGCAGAGATGACACGCTTAATGCAGACGACACTACCTGGTTTATTAGTTCAACTTCAAGGAGCTGCGAGAGTTGGTGCTAGTGGAGCCCGTGGAGCTGGTGGAGCTGCAGGAAGAGGTGCCGGAGCAGCACAACCTAGAGTAGGATGTTCGTTTAAGTCGTTTAGTGGTTGTAGACCTCCTTTGTTCGACGGTAATCAAGATGCGTTAGCTACGTTCCAGTGGATTCATGAGATGGAAGCGGTCATAGAGATTAGTGAGTGTAGTGAGAACCAAGCCGTGAAGTATGCTGCCCACTCGTTTGTCTCAGAAGCACTGCACTGGTGGGGGATGATCAAACAGACTGAAGAAGACGGAGTCATTGCTACAATGAAGTGGGACGATTTGAAGAAGTTGGTCTTAGAAGATTTCTGCCCTAAAGGTGAACTGGAGCAACTGGAAAGGAGTTTTCTGACATTAGAAGCTGGGAACATGACGCACCGGGAATACACTTCGAAGTTCAACGCGATGGCGAGACTGCTACCTACCTTAGTCACTCCCGAAGCTGAAAGGGTGAAGCGTTACGTTCAAGGATTTCCAAGTAGAGTTAGGGTGTTGATCAAGGCGACTGAACCAAAGACATTCAAGGCGACGGTGAATTTGAGTTCCAATCTCTACAGCGAGATGTTCGGTGCGAACGGTAGACCAGAAGGAGCAAAGAGGAAGGAGTCGGAGTCAGAAGCAATTGCAAGGAAGGACAACGGGAGTCACCACAAGAAGTTGAAGAATAACTCGAAAGACGACACACCGAAGTGCCACAAATGCAATAAGACTCATTTCGGAGAATGTAGGTTAGGAACATCTAGATGTTATACGTGCGGCAAGGAAGGTCACTTCTCAGGAAATTGCCCAGAACGTAAGAAGTGTTATGAGTGCGGAGAAGCGGGACACCTTAGGATGAACTGTCCTAAGTTAGTGTTAAACCCTAAACCACTTCGAGCCATCCCAGGGAATACTACGGGTCCGAGAACGGCTCCTGCAAGGGCCTATGGTATGTTGGAAATGATAAAGAGTGATCCCCAGACCTTGTCAGGTAATTCGAGTGGTTATAAATCATAGATAATAGTTATTCGTTGCTTTAATACGTTATGTGTGCCATTGCTTGCTGCAGTATGCTTAGATATTAGAACCATTAGAACTTATGTTCTAGGAAGTTAAGTTCTTTAACGGACAGCAAGCCGAAAATGTGAAAGCATTATCAAGGATCCCGTAAACAAGCTACCGTAGACAGCTTAGGGTTACGTTTTCCTTAGGGTAGATGCAGAAACGCGAAAGTAAATGTTAACGAGTTATGAATGGTTATGTTATGCGAATAAGTTGCAAAGTTGAGAATGAATGTTTAAGATGGGAATGGAACAGGTTTCGAGGACGAAACCCTGTTTAAGGGGGGTAGAGTTGTAACACCCCAAAATTCACAGATACATTATATGTATAGTAAATACGTGTTTATATTATAAATACGTGAGCTTAATTGATAAATGTGATAGACTATGCATTAGATAAGTTGCATGTGCTAGAAATACGTGTTTAAATGGCCAACATGATGAAATGTGCATAAACGGATGTGTTAAACGTTAAAGAAAGTAAAGTAGGATATGAATATGTGTTTATATGGATAACATAATGATACATGTGTGAATTGATGGATATATAAGTATAATTACGTGTGTTAATAGTTAACGGAAAAGTAAAAGGACTAAAAGTGTAATTATTGTAAAGTTATAAACGTATACGGATATTATACGTATCTATGATTATTATAAGTATCCCAAGGCCTAGAATATAGTAAAAATATATCCTAATATGATTTATAAGGTGAAATGATAAGTATTGTAAAGTTTGAGGGGCTAAAATGTAATTTAGCAATTAATAAAGAAAATACATATAAATGTATATATATGTTATCGTACGAATCCCGAGCCTTAGAAACCTTATAAATTATTAGAAATATGTCCCTTAATGTTTTAGTACATAAAATGATAAAAGGTTAGAAGTTTAGGGGCTAGAAGTGGATTAAACCAAAGTAGAAGGGCTTAATATGTAAAAAATCCAAAAGCTGGCCGGAAAAACAGTGGCTCGCGTATCGCGAGCCACCCCTTGCAGTCCTGCGCGATACGCGAGGAGTCCTGATGTGCAGAAAATCTACCAGGCTCGTTTTTGAGCCACGACACACACTTGGAGCTCAAGTTTAACCCTCATACGCGTCGATTTTTGAAGATTAGTCACCATAACACCTGTAAGGACCTTAGGGCGAACTCAAACCTATAAATAGCAGCCTCAATTCGTCCAAACAACTCGCCAATTCACTGATTTATAACCCAAAAACCCTAAAACGAGCCAGAAACTTTGTCGAAGCAATTCGAGCAACGGGAGAAGAGTTAGAAGCCGAATTTATGTAGTCACCCCTTATTTGGTATGCTTAACAATAACCTCTTTCAGTTTTGTCTAATTCGATCTCTAAATATGCTTTCTAAAAATGATGTAAAATTAGGGTTCTTAATGTTATTCTGCTCAAATCGGGTGATCGGGTGGGAATTAGGGTCTGAATTTTTGTAGGTAATCCTAATTTAATGTATTTTAAGAAAGCCCTAAGTTTATTTCACAATTGGAAAAGGTTTGGTGAAGGTTTTGTTAACGGGTCAAAATTAGGGTTTTCATAACGTTACTCTGCCCAAATTGAGCAAACGGTTTTGAATTAAGCTTTGCTATTTTAAAGGATATTATAAAATGTTATAATGGATAATACCCTAGTTTGGTTTTGAAAGAAAATGAGTTTTGATAATAAAACGAGAGATACGTGAAATTAGGGTTTTGAAATATGATTATTTAATATAAAATAATCTGGAGGGTATGGGTACTTGAATTTTGGTATGGAACTATGTTTATATATATAATAAGTATATATGAGATTAAAATGGATAAATGATAAAGTATATAAGATACCGAGTTAATCGGATATTTAGAAGTTCGTGCGGACCGGAAGGGTAGTCACCTGTACACTGGGGTTTCTGGCAATAGCGGGGGTGTCGCCATCCCATCTGGGCAATGGCATCCCAACACTGGGCGATCCCGGAGTGAGTGTCTACTTATAGGAATGCGCATCTTCATAATTATCAATAAAAAGAAGATAATATACCTATAGGGGTATTTTAGTCATTTTGTCCTTATAAGAAGTAAACCTTAATAATTAGATATTATTAAGATAATATAAGAGACGAATAAACATAGGATATGTTTATAATGTTAAACCTTGCGTTAATGCCATACGATACGCGAATTAGGTTAACCGAAGGATTCTGTCGGAGGTTCTGTCCGAGTTTAACGAGTAAAGAGATAAGGTGAGTTCTGCGAGCCGACTTTTAAATGTTTTAAAAGCTTTAATGTTTTCGGGCTGATATACATACAATGTTCAACTGTTTACTTAAAAAGTATTTGAAATGCTTTTATCTGAAAGTTTGATTATCTTAACTGATGAATTGATGAACTGTTTAAAGTGATACGTGTTATGTTATGAAAATGCTTATGAATCATTATACGTTTTAGTATTGTATATGAAATGATGATAATAGAATAATGCATATGAAATGATTGTTAGAGTTATGTGCTATATTTGCTTTGAAACTAGGTATCCAAATGATAAGGGTTTGTTAATAAACGCACAAGTGAGAATGTATGATTATATGATAACAGGTGATACATTTGCTATATTATTATGTGGTGGATACGCCGCTGGTACATCCTGTATACAAGCATAGTAGTATAGTTACCTGGTATATCGAAGTGTGGAGGATACGCCGCTGGTACATCCTGTATACATACACCTAGGTAAATTGGGGGATGTTCAGCTGTTGCAGTATATGATTACATTATCATGTTTATTAGCACACGTGAGTCACCTGGATATGTAACTAGGGGCGGGTAGTAGTACTGTGGTGGTTAAGGAGATGTTCGATAGAATGGAACGTCTAAAAAGGGTCAAGGTTACGTGAACGGTTGTCGTTGCTGAATGGTTGGGGGCTTCCAGATGAAGTTACCTGAGCAGTCTTTGAGACCGGGAAGGTATAGAAGAAGTAGAACGGTTGTCGTTGCTGAATGGTTGGGGGCTTCCAGATGAAGTCACCTGAGCAGTCTTCGAGACCGGGAAGGTATAGAAGAAATGGAGCGGTTGTCGGTACTGAGGTTGGGGGCTTCCGATAAAGTCACCCGAGCAGTATTCGAGACCAGAAGGTATATAGATGTATGGAATTCAGGTCGTAGGAGTTAAAGGTAGATGCTTTCTAGAGAGACGTGAATGATTATGATGTTATGTTATGTATGACTTGTTATGTGTTATACTTGATAAATGTTGTAAAAAGGGATTTTGCAGGTTCAAAGGTTTTAACCTCACGAACGAGGTAATGTTTTTAAAATGTAGAACTCACCAGCGTAAGCTGACCTTTTCCCAAAACCATATGTATGTCAGGTTTAGGAGAGACGTCTGGGAGCAAGGGCGGAGCCCTCGTGATAATAGACTGATCGGGCAAGCTATTAGAGGAGTGGTTGGAGGTGCTGGCTAGTTGTAGATAAATAAAGACGGATATAGTTAGTCACTATATAGATTGTAAATTATCTCAGTTACTTTACGTACTTAGCTTTATATAAATAAAAGTTTTAAATTTTCCGCTGCTTATCTCTGTTGTGCCACGTGTTCATGAGTAGATTTATGACTTGTCACTTTACGACATCCAAGAACTTCTTGGATCATTATTTTTTGCAATTGAATTATAGGAAAATGCATACGATACTTTTTTAAGAAATAAACTTTCCTTGGTCGATACACTTTAAAACTCGCACCGGAACCTTCATAATTTTACAATCCATCTTTGTATAACAACCAAGGACCTTTTAAAAAAAGAGCTTTAGAGATAAAAAAAAAAACCCTCATTTGTACTCGCATTTTCTTCAGATCCACTAATAATCCCTTGATTATTCTATCCAAACATCTTGAAAGGATCTACTTAACTTGCTTTTCTACCAGTAAAATGACACTTGTAGCTTCCAATGGTAGTCTAATATCGACCTTCATAGGATTTCCGCTTTCACCACCTTTTATATTTCCTTTCAAATAACTTCGCTTCTCTTTTTTGTCAACAGTCCTTCTTTATTATTATGACTTTTTTCTTTTTCACTTTCTTAATCATTCACAAATAATTGTGATCCACTTCCTCTGAAAACATAGCATTAATTGTCCATATTTAATTTGATGAATTTCAACTACCGACTTTTAGTTGTGCTTCCATTCTACATCCTTGACTTTCCACTGCTATTTATTTTTAAAATTTGATTCACATCCACCAGGTCTCTTCTCCCTTTCCTTGCTACTACCGAATTTGCATTTTGTGCTTGTGCCAGAGCAAAACTTTTGCTTCCCCTAGCTTTTGAAATAATACTTGATCCGTTTCACCTTTCCTTTGAATAACTAAATATCCTCCTACTAAGCAAGCTTCATTATTATTTTTTTCCTATCCTTAGCTTATCGCCACCACTTGTTTTCCACATCTGTCTTCAAAGTGCCTATTTTTTATAAATATTAAGGAAATGAAATTTTGTTACATCAATCCTTCAACATAAAAGCAAGTCTTTAATTTTCTCCGACATAAAGGTCGTCCTTTTCACTTATACCTTCTTGAAGTGAAACTACATTCTATTTTCATAGCATACTGAAATGTAGCGGATCCATGAATATTAAATTCCTTCTTTTCCCAATGTTGATACCTGAAATGTGCGTCATGTGAAGTATCAAGCTATGTACAAGATCAAGCCAAATGTTGCTTGGCCGAGCTTGGTTCGAACTTGAAGTTCGGACTGGCCGAACCTGAGGTTCGGACAGGGATCGGCCAGCTGGGTATGAATAGATGTTTGATCTTTGTAATTGTTAGTTCTGAGGGTGTGAGATTTCTGCTAAGTGTGTGTTTTAAAGGTGTTTCTCTGTGTTGTGTTTCTCAGTGTTTACTGATTGTAGTTGTTCTTCGTTGATCAATAAAACAATCGGTTAATTACGTTTCGATGTCCGATTAGCTAGATCGAGTAGATGATCCGATGCTCATGCATTTTCAAGTGGTATCAGAGCTTTCTGGTTCACTCTACTGATCTGTGGTTGCTATTTCTGGATCTTTGAAGCGTTTTTGGTGTTTTTCGAGTTTGTTTGTGCGTTTTTCATCAATTCTATCGAGTGTTTGGTATCAAAACTGCTTCTAAATCATTCCTTATCATTTTTCTCGATCCTCAGTTGCAAGTTTCGTCAAAATCTGTCAAGTTTCGCACGTTTTTGAAAATTTATGTCGAGGTTCGGAGGTTTCTGGTCAAGTTCGGCATAATTGCTCCGAAGCTCAAGTTCGGAGCTCCGAAGTTCAAGTTTGGTGAGAGTTCGGTCAGTGTTCGGTGAGAGTTCGGAGTTTAGCAAGTTCGATCAAGTTTCGGAGGTGTTCTGAAGTTCAGACAAAGTTCGGCCTATAGATTTAGGTTCGGAGGGAGTTCAGTGGAGGTTCGGAGCACTGTGACAAGTTCGGAGAGTGTTCGGCCGATCAAGATTCAAATTTTTCAAAACGATATCGGAATTTCATGCGTTTTCCGCAATGCAGAGTGCAATGCAAACTATGCTGAATTTTGATAATGAAATCGGAACAAGTCAGAAAGTTCCAAAGTCATTAAAGTTAGAAGATTATCATAATTGGAAACAACGATTTTTGGCTTATATAAGTACGAATGATATCGATTTGTGGATTCCGATCAAGAAACTCTATCAACATCCGACTGATGCGGGGGATTTAAAAGAAGTTCATACCTTTGACAATGCTGAGAGAAAATCATACGAGCTAGAACAAAAAGCTTTTGGTTATCTAACAATGGCATTACCCACTGAGTTGCTACATCAATTTAGTACTTGCAAGAAATCAAAGCAATTGTGGAATGCTTTATCAGCAAGGTGTGATGGTAATGATGATTACAAAAGAGTCGGAAGAAAGTGTTGAATAAGGAATTTGATAATTTTCAATTTTATGACAATGAGAACATTACTGCTTTGGTTTCCCGATTTTCATATCTAATCAGTGAGTTGAAGGTTGTTGGTATTGAAAAGACTGATGCTGATCTAATGGAAAAGATTATGGAAGCTTTGCCTGAAAAATGGGAAATTTATGTTTTGCTTCTTACTCATGATAAGGATTATGCCGCTTTAACATTTCACGAGCTTACTGGAAAACTGCATGCTTGGGAAATGGAAATGTTAAATTCCAAGAAGTTAATTGCTACTTTGCAAAATCTTGAATTGTATCATGGTGAGAATAGTGCAAGCATGAGTGCTAAGTCTAAGCCGAATCTGAATACAGCACCGAGTGTTGCTTTTCTGGCTGGAGCTTTAGGAAATTCTGATAATCATTCATCAAGGGGTTGTAGTTTCACAATTCCAAATACTTCAAGTCAAAATGTTGTTTTTGCTGAGTCAATGGATGATTGTGCTAAAATGATTACTGCTTTGATTTCATCATCTTTTGGGTTGATTATTAAGAATGTTGCTGATGCAAATTTAACCAGTAATTATCTTGATTCACTCGATGATGATCAATTAACTGAATTGGATATCTCTTGGCAATATGCTATGTTATGTCAAAGATCGAAGAGGTTTTTCAAGAAACATGGAAGAAATATTTCTGGTGAAAAATTGGGTTTTGATAAGTCTAAGTTGAAACGCTACAAATGTTCAAAGCCTGGACATTTTGCTAAAGAATGTCAACAAGCTCAAAGTAGCAAGCCTGGTTTTTCTCAACCATCTTCTAGTAATACAGGCAAGGCAACAGCTTTAACAGTTCAACAAGATGCTACTTATGATTGGGGTAAACAGTTTGGTTACGATTCATCAGTTTTGATTGTTACTCATGTTCAGTCAGTTGATTCTTGTTTCGATACTAGTTCCGACACTAGTTCAAATCCAAGTTCCTATGAATCTGTTGAGAATTTGGAAAGTTTAATGAAAGAAAATGCTTCATTGTTGCACAAAGTTCAAAAACTCTCTGAGGAAGTCACTTTGGTTAATTCAGAGTTGAAGATTTCTAAAGAACATGAAAAGTAGTTGGTTTTGAAGAATGAGTGTTTGACTACTGAGATCCAAATGTTGAATGAAATTTTAGAGATTTCTAAACAAGACAAAAGGGATGTTGAATCTGCAAAAGCAAAGTTATGTGACGAAAGAGATGAGTTGATGATTGAAGTAAAGAAATGGAAGGATGAGGCAGAAGATACTGCTAATGATTTCTAGAATTTGTTTGATAAGTCCTAAATCAAGCTTGATTTGCTTACAAAGAGTGTTGAAGAATCTGCTGTTAAAATTGAAGCATATCAAGTTGATATGGAAAAGTTGTTGGATGAAAAGCGGGAGTTGGTTAGTGTTAACAAGGTTCAAGCTGCAAATCTGGAAATTCAAAAGAGAAATGAAGATAAATTGAAGAAGGAATTATTTGAAGGATTAGATAATCTTCGCATGAAAAAGTTTGAAACTCACAAAGTTGCGAAGCGGTTAATAGCTAAAGAGAAGGAATTCGCTGAGGCTCAACAACAAATTTCTAATCTCAAAATTCAAGTTCTTGATGTTAACAGATTGCTAAACAATGTTTCAAATTCTCAAATTTTCACAAGCTTCTTAGCTAATGATGCAAATTTTGAGAAAATGTTTGATAAAACTACATCACCCCCTGCTCAAATCAAAGAAGCTTTCAAAGAAGTGAAAGAGCAAGTTCCTAAATTTGATTATTCAAAGGTTTCATCATCTACTAATGAAGAAGAAACGATTGTGAAGAAGAAGAAAAATAAAAAGAACAAGAAGAAGAAGGACATGAAATCTGAGATTCCTCCAGCCCCAAAATTTTATCTGGTTTATCGTCAGCTGAGAATGAAAAATCAGCTACTTCAAGTGAAAAGATTCAGTCTCAACTTGTCTTTGATGAGACAATTTTCTATGATCAGAAGAGAATCACTGATGTGAAAGCTGAATTAACAAGATTAGCCAAAAATGGACACCAATGTTCAACTTCCGAGGACAAGATTTCTGGTAAACAGGTTGGTTTAAGTTTTCAAGCAATGAAAGGTAAAACTGAAGAAGTTCCAGCATCTGTGCAACAAAATTTGAAGCAACTTAAAATAAAGCAAGTGAAAAAGGAAGTTTTCAAGGCAGACAAGGTTCAACCTGAGCGATTCTACATGCTCAAAGGTTCTGATCAGCTTTTCTCTGATAAAGCATTTCCTCTTCACTGTGTGGATGCTCGGAAGATTTCGGAGGTTTTTGTGAAAGATAAAATGTCTTCTGCTGATTCTCAATCTCGAAGCCCAACATCTAAATGGGTCCATGATCATAGACATCAGGTATATGATTCACATTCTGATCATGTTCGAGATATTCCTATGTGTAATTCCTCACAGGTACGTCAAAAGTGGGACAAGACAAAGCGAATTTTGTTATGTTAGCCGCCGAATAGGGCATATGGCAAAGGATTGTCGACTACCTGCTGCTGATTCACCCCAAAGGTTTCACAAGAAACCAGTTTTTGGTAAATCTGCCAAACAAATGTTATTTGATGAACAAGGCAGAGTTTTTGATAAAGCTGAACCTACATTCTTTCACAAACAAAACTGTTTTGTTCCAATGTTTCAAAAGGTTCAAAATGTAGGTTCATCATCACAGACACCTGTGATAACTTCATTAAAATCCGAATTATTAAAATTGCAACAATGGAAACCTAAGGTGGTTTCTAAGCAAAAACAGGACACTGGTCGACCAGAAGCAATCCGCTTCGGGTCGTTTATGAACTAATCCGTTTAACCAGTGTGCAGGTACTTCTTGAAGACCTATTGATGATTGCAAACTTGTTGATGGAGGAGTATTCCGCATAATTTAAATTTCATGATCAAATTTTTTAAATCTGCGAATTTTCCTTAATCTAAAACTGCAAAATATCTGTGTTGATTGATCATTCTTTCTTTGCTTCCAAGTTTTTTTCTCAAAAATCAAAAATAGAGTCTTGTTTTGTGTAAAATGAAAATCCAAAAATAGAGTTTTCATTTTAAGGGGGAGAATTGTACATAAGGGGAGTAATTGAGAAAATGCATGTTATGGGGAGAAGGTGAATACATGCCAAATATATAACGAAGGAAAGTGAATACATGCACAATATATAAAATCGTGAGAAATTGATTATTGGGAAATGATGGTACATTGGCTTACGTATCTGACTCATGGATAGAGTAGATGAAAGGGCCATAAGATCATTGTTTGATATGTTTCGTAGGCTCGGCGAATCAGAAAGTATTCAGATGTGATACACATTAAATACTAATGCTTGACCATGTGGATAACATCTTGATGCATATTTCATGACACAAAAAGAAAAATAAGTGTGAAATTCAAACTGAGAAGTCACTGTGTATACATGTGTTCATTTTGCAAAGATTTAAACTTGTTTGATTTTCTTTATTTTGTCAAACGATCGGACTTTCTCTGCGTATCGAAGGATCGGCCTGATCGTTGTTCGTTTGACATTCTGCTTTATTTTCTTTGGTGTTTCATATAACTCATCGGACTTTCTCTGCGTGTACGGGAGTACCGACCTGATTTTTGTTGAGTTATACAATTTCAACTTGTTTTATTTTCTTATTTTGTTAAATCCAAGGCCTTATTTGCGTATCGAAAGATCGACCTTAAGGTAGACGATTTATCATTCTTATTTCTTTTTGCATGGAACACAGTTGACAATATCATGAAAATATTATGCAATTGTGAAAAATCACAAGTGCTATCACACAAAAGGAAAATAAAGAAATACAGAAAATGTCTGATTATGTCTGATAGTGTGGGATACACTGGTCAAAGCAAATCTAATCAATATCTTAACAAATCCAGATGTTATGAGTATGATTCTGTCTGAGTTTTAATTGGACAAATTATATCGGCAATCAGCGTGACTTGTGAGCTTCAATTAGTTGAAATTGAAGTGTAGTTCAGTGCGTTATGTCCAATATGGTCCCATATAGTGATCTTTCTCGTACCAAATATAGTGTTTGATTCTGTATTGTGATTTCATTTCATTTCAGAAAAATACAAAAAAGATTTTCGGTGTGTTTTAGCCTCAACTTTGAAAAATCAAAAAGATTTTAGGTTTGTTTTTCTAAAAGCCAAAAAGATTGTGTTTCTGCTTTATTTTCGATCTGATCAACACGTGATATAAAATTCAATTTTCAACATTTTATCTTGGAGTCTCGAAGATACATTTTGCACCAAGATTATTTAAATATTGATGCAGGATGGTAAAGTGCAAGAGATCACAACTTCAAATCTTCTGAGGTTTGTTGATAAAAGACCAGAGATACATCAGATGTCATCAAGTATTCAAGATCATGCTACGATTGAGTTGAGGAGGAGTTTGTTCGAAGATTCATTTCATTGGATGAACATATTCTACACTTGAGGGGGAGCTTGATTGAAGATACAAAGTTGATGATGTTAAAAAGATACTGCACACGACGAGGGGGAGTTTGTTGATACCTGATATGTGCGTCGTGTTAAGTATC
>JBCNJP010000010.1:74277090-74297546 GCA_039602395.1 Deinandra increscens subsp. villosa | reverse complement strand
AGAGCAGCCCAAAAATTTATCGTAAACACCAAGAACAACCCAAAAATTTCAGCAAACTCGATCATAAACCTGAAAAACTCAAGAAAAACTCGCAAAAATCGCTAGATATTCTTGAATCGATATCGTGAGAAGCCCGCGAAACACTCGTTTCTTGGCTCTGATACCAATTTTTGGTCCCGAGAACAACAATCGGCTCACGATATCTAACTAGATCTAAACGTGCGGAATCCGGTTAGATTAGTGATTCAAGAAAGAGAAGAGAAGAAATCAAAGAAAACGATGATTAAAACATGAAAAACCTGAGTCTTTGCACACAAGATCGAAACTTGTCGAGGGTACAAATAAGAAATTGTAATCTGATCTCTCTCTCGCTAGTTTACGATTACGATCGTAATTACTTCCCTTGCTCTGCTCTCTCTAAAATCGTGATCTCCAAAGGTTGCCCAATGAGGAGGTCTAGTGGGGTATACATAGTCCCCGAATTGGGTTTACCTATTCGGCCCCTTGTGGATCATGAACCCGATGCAGTTAAACCCAAGCCCGAACCATAAACTAGCCGATCGATTCTAATAAAACCTTCTAAGCCCAGCTCAACTAATTTAATATTTACGAGCCTCGTGAGCTGAGCCTCTGCACTGGTGCTTCTCCCTGAGCATATAAACATGATCACTAGGCTGCTGAAGGATGTCATTTTTCCGACTGAAAGAGCCAGTGATCAAGCAGAGAAGAACATTGCTTCCACCAGCAAAGCAACTGCTGAAAATCTTTGAAGACAGCACTGAAACTGTAGCAGTGGGAACTATGACTCGAAGGAGGTGATGAGAACATGTTAGGAGAAGGTGAAGGAACAGAGGTACTTGAACTAACTGATAAAGAACCTGAAGTCACCCAACCTCAGGTGGTGACTGAAGGTCTACATGAAGCTGAAGAAATAGTTCAACCGGAGTTCAACCGGAAACCCAGGTTGAAGTTATAATGATCGATGAGAATGCTCCTGATCCAGTATTTGGCCCTAACCAGTTAATATTTGGAACCGATCAATTTCCTGTGGTTCAACCGGAAGACCAACCAAGTGATGAAGCTGAGGATATAGCTGAAACATTAATAGCTATGAGGAGCACTGAGCAAGTTCAAGCTGATGAGCACATTCAAGCTGAAGAGCTAGTTCAACCTGCAAATGTCTAGAACTATTCAGCAGGTTGTTCAAACTCCTGAATCAGAAGCTGTGAACAAAATGGTGGAAGATGCCAGAATGGCTGCTGAAGATGAGAGGTTAGCAAAAGAGCTTCAAGAAGAGTTGGAGTTGTTCTCTCAAAATTAGGTAGTTGAAAGTTTGCTTGAAGAAGCAAAGAAAAGGTCATTTGACTGGAGATTGAGGGACTACAACCTGGATGCAATGACTGAAGCAGAAAGGCAAAGACTAATTGCCATTGCCTCCAAAATGCCCACCAAGTTGGTGAAGAATGATGAGAATTATTTACTGCTGAAAAAGGTCAAAAGGGTCCTGATTATCAGGAATTGGAAATCAGAGGATGAGGTCAATCAGATGAAGGTTAGGGAGCTATGCAATCTAATTGACTCAATTTTTCAAGAGCTCAGAGGAGATGAAGTTGCTGTAAATCCAAAGCTGGTGTTGCCTCCACCTTCAGAATTCACTTCAGGTATGGCATCTAACATAAATGTTAAACCAGAATTTGCTGATGATGCAGATATCCTACCTCCACCTTCCTTCATCTATAACCCAAACCCTACACCTACAGCTGTTCCATCAGCATTTCAGTCACTTGCCATCATACCTTACAAGCCACCCTTAATAACCAAGAAAGTTTCCACCAAACTTTCAAACCCAAAATACAGAACCGACAATTTCACTCCAATCATCCCCTTCAAGAAGAAACCTGCCCCTACCATAGACTTTTCAGATATCTTCCCACCAACTCCTCCTACTAGCCCTGCACCTGAAGCCAGTAGACCACCACCTCAAACATCCTTGCCACCTCTTACCATAAGGGAACCCTCAACCACCATTGCTCCTACCCCACCAACTGATGCCCAACCTGGTCCCTCTTCTCCCTCATCAAAGGGTAAAGCCCCAATTGAAAAGGAATCAATTGATGATTCAAATGAGGAAAAGAAGAAGAGAAAGAGGAGACTGATGCATGCCAAGAGAAAGAAAGAGAAAAAGCCAAGGAAGAAAGGCCCACCCAGACAGAATAAAATTGTTGGGTGGACAGCCAATGAAGACAACTTTGACTTCAAATTCCAATTTCTGAATGGCACTTCCAGAGTGGTAAATGCTCATCTTGCCACTAGAATGCTTGATATCTTCCAACTGACCGATATCTATGTCAAACTGGGAGAAATTATGAGCCCAACCAGAGCCGAGCATCTGCTAAGAATGAGCATAGAAACTAAAGTGCTCGAGCATGGGATGCCTTCTGTATCTCAAGATGAAGTTGATGATAAAGAAGAAGAGCCGGTCAGTCATATAAAGTTTGTTATTTGGGAAGAAGAAGAAAATCTATTCTATGTGCACAGGGCAGATAGCACATATACCACTCATGAAGCAATCAATGTTCAAGATCAGTGGAGTGAATAGGATTGGGAAGATCTCAAGCATGTAAAAGTTACAATGACAAACATGAGTGTGCTTTCTCAAGATGTGAATGCTGGCATCAAGTCTGTTGACAAGTAGGTCAAGGAGAATACTCTTTTGGGTGTAAGTCAATTATTAGAAATAGCTTCGAGATGGAAAATAAATTTGACAGCATTAGCTTAGGGGGAGATTGTAAGGAATATCTCTTTGAAGATTTCCTGCAGAAAGCCAATTTTGAGCAGTTTCGGCTAAAGTTGAAGTTCGAGCGGAAGTCTCAAGTTCAAGCGGAACTGGCAGTTTAACCGGAAAAGGCCATTTTGTCTTATAGCGAATATTTTGGGTGAACTCGATTATCCATCAGATAATGAGTTCAACCGGACTTTTCCTGAGAAGTCTTTTCAGTCGTCCAATCCAGCAAAAGCTTCTTGGTTACTTCCAAATCTATCAAAGCCGCTCTCCTAAAGTAGTATGTTGCTAATCACACGCAAGATATTCCATATGTCGAAATCTATTCTTTTGGTAGTTTGTATTTGACTTTTGTTTAACGGTTTAGATTAAATCGTTTGAGATCAATGGTTGTCATTGATCTCATCAGCACTATATATAGCTTAGTTAGCTTTCAGTTTTACGCACAGTTCTCGATCAAACTTGTAATAGTGTAAACTTGAGTTAATGCAAATAGTGCCAAGTATTTCTTACTTCGTTTTTACTATCCTCATGCAATCAAACACTTACATTACACAAGAGAACTAAGACTTGCTTAAGTAAAGTGAAATATAACTTTAATTCCGCAGGGTTATATTTACAAGTAGAAGGTTTTTTGTTAAGTTAAACACTAATTAACACTGATCCTACAAAATCTCTGGTTTAAAACATTGATGTTCATCCGGGTCAGAACTCATGTCTGAATGTGGCAGGAAATTCGCTTTAGGAGAGTTTTCTTCTAGACTCGGAAAATTGAAAGCATGGAGTTTGATTATTTCGGGTATGTCTCTTTTTATAGGAATACGTAAGATATATCTGCAACCTCGGAGAAAATAACATTAAACAGTTTTGTCAAGGACATAGCCCCGTTAGATGGAGTTTCTCAAGATGAGGCCCTTGTGCAAAACTCTAAAGTCAATTATTGGTACGATAATGGTCTCACATTCAACGTGCCACCAATGTTTATATATAGGGTGTACCGCAGCTAACCCACCACACTACTAGCACCTTGAAAGCGTACCAGCTACCCACCATTACTAGATATTAGTCGAACAACATTGGATATTTTATCGGAAAAAGAGGACGTCAAGTTTCTCGCATACGCTTGAATGTGAAGGGGGCTACAAATTAACCTCAATACGTCGTGTAAACAGAAGGTGTAAGAGTTTCCATTCACAATACCAGTAAGAGGTGTAAGGTTTGTTATTTTAGTGAAGGTCGTTGAGAGTTTGACACACGCAGTGCGAATATCATAAAGCTTCAGATTTCAAGATGATCAAGATTTAAACAGGCCACAAGGTTTAAGTTCAAGATGGGGATTCATCAATGAAGGTTTTCTGAAAAGGACGATGAGGATTCGCGTACCAAAATTTGTTGATAGCTACTGACAGGAGCGTTAATAAATATACAAAATGTATGGATAACTTGGTGTACTCAATGCATAAGAAGGGAAAATGCAGGTCGATGGTACAATTAGCTATTGATAATAAGAAGTTCATGTTTGATGGATGTAAATAGGGTTTCAATAAGTGGTCTTGTATTGTTACTGTGATTGAGGCACAAGGTAGTCTCATCATCAATGGTGTTAATTGGTTGAAAAGATAACGAAGAGTGTAATACTTTTCGGTTTAAAGCTTGAAAGCTCATCCAAGACATAAAGGATTACAAAAGCGCAAGAATCATAAATTGTTGGTTGTTAAATTATAAAAGGTTCGAATCATGCAGACAAAATTCGATAGTATAGGTTCAGAAGGTCAATCAAAGTAGTCATTAAGTTAAAACTGGAATCATTAGTTTGAAAATCAGGAAGGCTTTTCACCAATATTACCCACATTAGAGAAAAATATGCTTGTGGTGAGGTAAGCAGTTTGTACAAGTTTTGGTTCACACAAAAATTCAGCAGTATGAATCTTCAGAGGGCACTTCATAAGAGTTTTCATCCAGGATATATGTTTTAGTGCCCACGATATACGATTTAATAAGTCATTTATCCAATGTTGTCTGAGTATTCGTCTGGTTAAGGTTTATCCAAGTTATCTCTCAGATGCTAAAGTTCCAGTTGTTGATATGGTAGGTGAAGTCGTAAAAATAGAATTACATCTCAAGATGAGTTCAAACCAGTCAAAGATTTCATCGAGCGTGTTCGTAGTTAAAGAGGACTTTTATAGAAATACACGAGTGAAACAGTGTGTTTCTAGGACCAATAGCCCCAAAACACTTCCAAGGTTTTTTTAATGGATCAGGTCGAGTGTGATAGCGTTTACAAAGATAGGGGACTCCAACCATTCGGTTGAACCCAACATGCTCGACATTCAAATGTCATAGGGTTTAATAAAAAAATAAGAGTTTGTATCCATTATAACCTTCAGTCTGCCATGTAGGATTCTCCAGGATTTCCATACACTGCAAATTACATTTACATGTGCACCCGTAACAGTAATTTACCTTGTATGGTCACCCTAGTTCCTCTTACTTCAGCTACCAGGTATAGTGGAGTACAGATGAGATATCCACTATGTGGGAGTCAAGAATGTGGTCACTAACCCAAGGTTATCTTGACCAGGATTCGTTAAAGAGAAAATTTTCGAGAATAGAATGATCGTTCTGATTGGAATGACCCACCCGAAGCGAGTCAACCAGAAATTTAACTTAATGGGATTTAAATAAGGTTTATCACAGTGAACCTAGCTTACCTCAAAGATATAGAATGATTACTACACATGCCGACATGATCAAAAATCCGATATATATGAGAAACAAGGTTTCGTCAGTAGGCATCAGGTAGTGTTTAGTATATAAGAGTCTCGTTCAAGTTGTTCCATTCCAATGCAACCATGCGACAAAGACGAGAAGAGAAAGATCATAGAAGATCAGAGCAAATGTGAAAAGATCAAGATAACGAAGGCAGACACAAGTGTCCCCATAAGAAACCACTTGAATCCATATAATGTTGTCACTACTGAAGTTGAATGATCGCACTATTAGCACGTCATGATTACGTTCCCTGAACGTGAGAGTTGAGTTGTATATGCAAGGCAGGTATATCAAGAACCTCCTAAGTTATGGGGAAAGGTTTAAGGACAAGAAGAGGCGTTACACCACCTTCCCTAGGTAAGTATATATCCATTTCCTGGGTACTACGCCTAGTTATTCAATCTAGAGTAATCCCGAGTAGCAAACGATTCGTCAAAAGTGAAGATGTGATCCTCTGATCTGATTCGACGTCTCGTCGTCCATGAATGTTAACAAAGAGGTACACAACTCAGAGAGGTTAAGATAAATGACTAAAGACTAATCAGCTCCTCGTCGTGAGTATAAAGGGATTAGATGATGTAAACGACAATGCTTAAACCAGGTTCGTGTAGGAGTGAGTATCACGATGCATGAGAAAAATGTTTAAGTGCAACTAATGCAAAACAGTTACAGTCAAATGGCTCTGATACCAATCTGTCACACCCCCAAAATCCACGCGCGGAATACCACCGCAGGGAGCGTGACAAACCAGGATCGCAATCCATTAGTTGCACCAAATGACCAGTAATTAATAAAAAACGTTCCATGTTTCATTAAAATATAAATTCAGAGTTTTACAAATGCGGAAGCGTAAATACAAATAAAAATCTAAGTAAAAACATCGTCACCCAAGGTGTCATGACTTGTACAAAGTCACTAAAAGTGTTTTAAAGACTCATGCATGCGTACCGTGATACTCGGAAATCCGCAACCTGAGAAATAACATGCTTGAAATTGCTTGAGTGTGTGGATCTTCTACTTAGTCGTAATGAAATCAATGTAAACGAGTAAAACACAAAGAGTAAATACAAATGACTTGTATTAACCACAGAGATGACCACAAAGTACACAGAGAAGATATGACTCGGAAGCTCTACAATTCTATACAAGATAACATATTTATACTATGCTAAACCCGCTGGTCCGAACCTCAGGTTCGGCCCAACGTTCGGCCATGTCCGAACTCCAGGTTCAGCCTGAGTTCGGACCTCAGCAATCTTGTGTGATTCGTCTTGTATTGGGTACTTCACATGACGATCAGGAACCGTGTATCAACAAACTCCCCCTCGGCATGTGCAGTATCATCTCATCCATTAAACTTGTATCTTGTATCTTCAATCAAACTCTTCCTCAATTTTAACAATGAGTTCAATCTTGAATACTTGATATTGCATCGTGTATAATCTCTTTACCAACAATCTTCAGAAGACTTGAAGTTGTGATCCACATAGAAACCTGCCAACATAAATAACCTTGGTGCAAAATGTCTCTTCGAGACTCCAAGATATTTTGATTTTGGAAATTGATTTTGTATTTTGTGTTGATCAATCGAAAACAAACAAGAAACAAAATCTTTTTGGTTTTTAGACAGTTATATCAAAACACACCTAAAATCTTTTTGGTATTTTTAGATATTAAACGTAAATGCATTACAGAATCAGACACTATTTTTATCTTTTGTGAGAAAGATCACAACTTGGGATCATATTAGTCATAACATGTTGAGCTACATTTCAATTTCAATTTTGAAGCACATAAGCCATGCCGATTGCAGATATAATTTGTCCAACTTTAAACTATGGCACAATCATACTCATAACATCTGGATATGTTAAGGTATTGATTAGATTTGCATTGACCAGTGTACCCCACACTATCAGACATACTCATATATGCTTTGCTTATCACATTTTGTGATTTCATTTGTGATGTTAATCACATAATGATTGTAACTATGATAAAGTCAACTGTGTTCCATGCAAAAAGAAATAAGAACGTTAAATCGTCTACCTTAAGGTCGATCTTTCGATACGCAGATAAGGCCTCGGATTTAACAATAAGAAAATAAAACAAGTTGAAATTGTATAACTCAACAACAATCAGGTCGGTACTCCCGTACACGCAGAGAAAGTCCGATGAGTTATACGAAACACCAACGAAATTAAAGCAGAACATCAAACGAACAACGATCAGGTTGATCTAATGAAAAGCAGAGAAAGTCCGATCGTTTGACAAAATAAAGAAAATCAAACAAGTTTAAATCTTTACAAAATGAACACATGTATACATAGTGACTTCTTATTTTATTTTTCACATATCTTTTTCTTGATATATCATGAGATATGCATCAAGATGTTGTCCACTTAAGTCAAGCATCAAATTTAGTATATATCACATTTGTATACTTTCTGATTTGCCGAGCCTACCTTGCACATCGATCAAATGGTCTTATGGCTTTTTCATCTACTTTATCCATGAGTCAGACAATTTCAGCCAATGTACCATCATTTCCCAAACATGTCGGATACAATTTCTCATTTTTCAATGTTTTTGGCTTTTTATATTTTTCAATGTTTTCGTCTTTTCCAAATGTCCCCCCCCCCCCCCCCCCTTAAAAATGAACAACTCTATTTATAAGGTTTCATTTTTACTATTTGAAAAACAACACACTATTTTTGTATTTTTGCAAAAACAAACTCCCCCTCAGAATGTGACGGGGTGAAAAACCAAGAAAAAGTTGATCAACCAACACAAATACTCTCAGGTTAGCCTTTTGAAAACAAAATAGATTTTGAAATTCAATTTAATTAAAACAGATATTTCACAATTAGTAATTATGCAATCACCGGAAAGTCTTCCTGAAACACCTGCGTGACACCAAATAAACCATTAGTTGCTTTGGGATCGACCCGATTCAACAGCGTCAGGTTGCCCGGTGTCTTCCACAAAGTCTTTGTTGGCCTTAGAAATAACCTTTGGCTTCCAAATTTGTAAAAAATTTAATTTTTGATCGGAATCTGAATCAGATTCAACCGACGTACTCGATTTAGACCAAGACGATTTACGAGTTGATTTAATCTTTGGGGACCATGGTTCATCAAAAATTTGACCTTTGTTATCCACATACTTGGCAGTGTTGTGGATATATGCAGTCGTCGGACAATCTGTCAGGACCGTTTTCACATCAAGAATCCCGATCTTGAGCAAGAACGAAGATTAGATGAAGGAGACGAGATGAAGAGAATCTAAGATAATAAATGACAAGAAATGATAAAACAATACGATTCATTGATTATTGTCAAAAGATTACAACGAATCGAATGATTACAAACTCGTCATTGGAAATCCATGGTCACATTGGGTTGAGCTCAAACCCAATGTGTGACTCTCTCTCTCGAAATGATAGCTCACATCACTCATTATTCATCCATTATTCATCCTCTTTCTAATGGAGTTATCCCTTCCTATTTATAGAGAGCCCATGTGCTCACTAGCCCACTAACTAGCTAACACACATACAAATGAGCAAATACAAATAAACAAATGACATAATTATTATTAATTAAATCAAAGATGATTTAATTAATATGAAGCCTGACTCGCTCGAACCGAACTTCCGTTGACTTTTACGTTGACCGTTGACTCGAACAATTGACTTTTCAAGAAAACGTCTTCGGTCCAAACTTGCAAACCTCGAGCATCACAACCCGCGTCTCTGAATCAAATCACAATGGATTCTTCAACCGAATTATTCGAGAATAGATTTGATGGCGTCAGTCACACTTATTAAAAGTTCCAACAATTCCCCCTTGACTGACGCTGTCAAATCTGTCATACTGGTGAAGAACCGCTCTGTCGTGCATCTTCGAAGAATAACTGATAAACCGGAATCTTTCTGTTGTAAAGGTTCTCCCTTTGAATAAGCTTCTTCTGTTCTTGTTGCTCCAGTTGAGATCCAAGTGCTGCAGTTCACTCGGTTCACACGGTCGGGTACAATACTAAGAATGCTGAACATCGGAGTCAAAACCACAACAAACCGAATCAGATAAACCAATTAATCACTGAAAATGCTCCAACTTCTGATAATCGACCCGATAATCCAGTTATATTATTGTTCCCCCTTTCTCTAGATCCCTCTGAAAACATCCGATGCGGAAGCGGAAAATCAGATGCAGAGAGTGGAACCGTTCCGCTCAGTTCCGAAGAGAAAACGGTGTTAAAATCCTGAAATCGGACAATCTTGTGAAAAACCGGAAGCCGGGTGCTGACAGTTGTGAATGATTCATAAATACTGAACTTGTTCCGTGTGACTGGGTTGGATGCGAAAATAAAGTGCCAAATCGGTGAAAAACTGAGATCCCGAGCGTAAACGAGAAATTTATTCATAACCGGAGTCTTCGTAATTTTTGGTGAAGAAAATCGAGCTCGGAAAAATATTCCGTGAAGAATTCTGAGTTAAACGGTGCAATTTGGAATGAATCTGAGAAGACCGTAAATTTTATTCAAGTAGCGGCCCTCCGTTAGAGATTTAATGGAATATTCCAATATTAACTAAGATTCCAGTTAATTCGGTTAGATGACATCAGCACTGCATCAGCTAAACAACTTGAAGTGAGACATAACGAAACAGTCACAAACTTAACCGAGAAGCGAAACCAGCCCGTCAGTGGTCGTTAGCTAACGTGGTCTTGACGTCAACAAAAACTAGAAACCCGGTCGAACAAACGGAATAAATCCCTGACCACTAAAATATTTTCAAAATTTCGTTTCGGAGTTATCTCGTTAGTCTATTGAAAAACTGATGAGAAAACCCATATTTAACGAAAATAAAAAAAAAATTATCAGTAGATTAAATCCCTAATAAAATCCTTGATCCATGTCTTTAAAATTCTGACCAATCAAAATTCATGAAGAGAAAACCACGATCCGTGTTATTTGGAGCTGGCCAATCAGATAAAAGGCTGAGAAAGCACAAAAATGATCTACGGCTCAGGATTAGAGGATCCAAGGGCTGATAATATTCAATCCGTGTGAATCACCTTTAAACCAATCAGATTGCGACAGAACAAGCAGCCCCAACGTCTCTTAAATAAGATGAGGGCCCTACCTGAATTGCATGCAACCAATGAGGATTCAATACACAATAAAACCTGCGACATCTTTATTCCAGTGGGGTCCACGTGCTTTTGTGTTGGACGAATCACAGCTCGACAACGAGTTAGGGGAGGACCAGGTGAGAGAAAGTGAAATTCCTTTTGAACCAATTAAAATTCGACAAAGCATTTAGGGTTTTAATGTTTCTTTTGTCAACCGCATGGGGCCCACGAGAATATGTTTCCAGCCAATAAAAAATCGACAACCTATTAAGGTTGACTCTGGAATTCGAGAAGGGAGAGAGACAATTCCCTCTGCGCCTATCAGTGGTTGACAGCTCATCGTCATCTCAAGAATTCGTTGAGCTCCACCGTAACCCTAATTTCATTACCGGAAAACTCGAGAACCCGCCGGAAAAGCGTGAAATGACCATATCTCAGTCGAAACTCAACGAAATTCGACGAAATTTATGTCATTGAACCCGTTATTCGATGCTTTATCATCCTGGACGATTAAAATCATCTGAAAATGATCCGAACAAAAACCCAGATGACGTGTTCAGTCGAGATCGCCAAGATTACTTGAGATCGCCAAGACTTATTCGAGGTCGCCAAGACAGTCGAGATCGCTAAAACCGTTCAAGACCGCCAAGCTTTATTGAAATCGCCAAGAACAAACTGAAGTCGCCAAGAACACCTTCAAACACACCCGAGAACGCCATGAACATCTTCAAGCTCAGTGAAATTGCCAAGAACATCTTCAACAAACCCAGAAAATTTATGAACACTTGTGATGAACACAACACTTCGATCCTTGAATCTAATCCAGAAATGAACGGAAACAAGTTATTCTTGACACGAATCTGTTGTAGAACATGTTATGGCAACTCACACATCCTTAAACAGCGGCAAAAATCGATTGAATCTGTACCAAAATCTGCAAATCCTCAAGAACACGAAGAACACCGTGAAACACACACTAGTGTGTGTTTTTCCAGATCTGTCAAATCTGTTGCGAATCAGGTGAAACCGATGCTTCCATTGGATCCGGAACGCGTTTTCCATCAAGATTCATACTTTATTTCATCCAAAAACACTGATTTTAGCACCAAAAACTCAGAATCAAAGCTCAAAAAATCTTCAAAACCCCAAAAACGGGAAAACTCTAACAGCTTTATTTTTTCAGCTCAGATCTCGGATTTCTTCACTGATTTGAACATATGGAGCATGAAATCACTCCCAAATGAACCCAATAACAAGAATATATCATCAGATTCATCCAGAAATCATCCAAACATCTCCAAAAATAAGAAAAAATAGAAAAAAGTCTCCAAAGTGGGTTTTCCAATCAGCACCTCATTCAAGCTCAAAATCAAGATCCGAGTGACCAGATTCGTCGTGAGACGAGATCTGATCGGTACCCGCTCTGATACCATTTGTCAGGACCGTTTTCACATCGAGAATCCCGATCTTGAGCAAGAACGAAGATTAGATGAAGGAGACGAGATGAAGAGAATCTAAGATAATAAATGACAAGAAATGATAAAACAATACGATTCATTGATTATTGTCGAAAGATTACAACGAATCGAATGATTACAAACTCGTCATTGGAAATCCATGGTCATATTGGGTTGAGCTCAAACCCAATGTGTGACTCTCTCTCTCGAAATGATAGCTCACATCACTCATTATTCATCCATTATTCATCCTCTTTCTAATGGAGTTATCCCTTCCTATTTATAGAGAGCCCATGTGCTCACTAGCCCACTAACTAGCTAACACACATACAAATGAGCAAATACAAATAAACAAATGACATAATTATTATTAATTAAATCAAAGATGATTTAATTAATATGAAGCCTGACTCGCTCGAACCGAACTTCCGTTGACTTTTACGTTGACCGTTGACTCGAACAATTGACTTTTCAAGAAAACGTCTTCGGTCCAAACTTGCAAACCTCGAGCATAACAACCCGCGTCTCTGAATCAAATCACAATGGATTCTTCAACCAAATTATTCGAGAATAGATTTGATGGCGTCAGTCACACTTATTAAAAGTTCCAACACAATCAGCAGCAAGATGTCCCGGTTGACGACATACATAACAAAGTCTTTCTCTAAAATTGTTCGAAAATTGTTTGATTTTTGAGAATCAGATGAATGTTCAGAATGAAAGTTATCAAAGAAACCATCAGAAGAATCATACCTAGGAGATGGACTCCTTGAAGATGAAGAACTTCCAGAATAATAAGAAAATTCCTTCTGAGATGGTGAGTTCTTTGCAACTTTTACCTTAGAAGCCTTCTCAGCCTTCACTGATTTCTTTCCTTGAACCGGTGCTTCTTTCACTTCGTAACCCAAACCTTTATGTTTGAATCCTTGAGTCTTTGAAGCATTGGACGAAGAACCCGAAGCAACTCTTGACTTAGCGTCACTAGTGAATTTTTCTTTGATATCTTTCAGCTTGTTCTTCTCAATTAACCCTTTTTCTTCTTTAGTTGCAGATGAAGAACTTGAAGCAACCTTATCAAAAACCTTTTCATTTTCCAGAAGCATAGACTTTGAAACAAATTTTGGAGCTTCACCCAAAGGTTTCTCCTTCTTTTTAGACTTGGACTTGTTCTTCTTGGGTGGAGTAGCAAACTTTGAATAATCATACCCTTCAGTCTTAGAATCAAGCGGAGCAGAAGTAAATTCAATTAAATCCACTGGTTGAGGAACCAAGTGAATATCATCCTTCTTAGAACTCTCCGAACTATGATCCTGCTTGTATAAGAAATTTAGCAAAGTCGGTGACAAATTGCAATTCTTCACTTGTCTTTTTAACTCCAAAATCTCCAAGTTCAAATCATTAATCTTCTGTTGTCCCTCAAACACCTCTTGTTGTGACTTGATGAATTTTGCATTAAGATCATCATACTCATAAGTTTGTAACTTCCTGATATCACATTCAGCATATAATTCTTCAAGCACATTTTCTCTCTTTTGCTTGTAGATCTCAACATCTTTTGTTAACACTTCATTCTTGTCTCTATAAAGAACATTTTCATCTCGAAGCATAGAGATTTTATTTTGAAGCTTCTCAACAGTAACAGCAGTTTTTGCAATAAGAGTAGTAGCCTCTTCATATTTTTGCTGAACTGGATAACTCTTTGCAAATAGATTTTCAAAATCTTGAGCTGCATCTAAAGCTTCAGCTTTAGCCTTCGCACACTCTTCAGCCAATTGAGCCTTTTCTTTCAAAACATCGTCATGAACATGAACTAATTCATAATACTTCTTTTGAAAATCTTCCACCTCTTTCTTGAGCACCACAATTTCTTCAGTTGATAGTTGACATCTTTGTTCAAAACCTACAACCTGCTGAAGCAATCTTTTACATTTAAGACATTCAAACTCGTCAACCTTTGAACTTGTAGAAACTTTAGGTAATTCCTCTTGAATCAAAGATGCACATGAAGAAGAATCAGACTCAGTTAAAAACTTGTCATCATCAGCATGTTGAACAGTTAAAGCAATTGAGATTGGAGTATGATTGTTTTTAACAGTTAAAGCAATCATGAGCAAGAGTAGCAGATTTCTTCTCAACCTTTTCAGCTTCATTTGATGGATGAAAAACTAAATGTGCATGTTGACCAGTCTTCAATTTACTATCCGCAGAACTTGGACATTCTCGAGCAAAGTGACCATAAACTGAACACTTATAACATTTACCTTCGACTTGTCCAAACCAATCTTCCCTTCCTGATTCAGTCTCTTCTTACCAGTTCTATTGAAAAATTTCTTTGTTCTACGAACCAACATAGCATATTGCCAGTTTAAATCCATTTCCTCTAAATGATCATAATCAATCTGATCGTAATCTTCATTTGCTAACTCAGCATTACTCATAGCACCAGTGATAACACCAAAGTAAGAAGATACCAACGCAGACATCAACGCATTATAATCATCAACAGTTTGAACAGACAATGCACTTTGAGTCGAAGAACTTGGAATTGACACAGTACAACCAGCAGAAGAATAACTTGGAATTTCAGATTTACCTGCCAGAAATGCTGTAGGAAGAGCAGAACTAAGAATATTAGACTTCCCAGCATTCATTGTAGAATCATTTTCACCATGATACACCAGGATTCTGAATATGTGTAGGAAGTGATTTATTCACCATTAACTCCATATCTCTATCCTGAATTCTTTGAACCAAATCATTAAAAGACAATCCTGAAAAAATTCTTATCGTGAGTAATCATCATCACATAATTCTCCCATTTTTCAGGCAAAGCTTCCAAGATCTTTTCTTTCATATCAGCTTCTTCTTTAGTAAGATTCACCGAACGCATTTCACTCATCAGATGAGCGAATCTTGCAATCAGATTGGGAATCGTTTCATTTTGATAATGCTTAAAACTATCAAAGTCTTTCTTCAAAAGCTTCTGTCGACTTTT
This sequence comes from Deinandra increscens subsp. villosa, assembly GCA_039602395.1. NCBI lineage: Eukaryota > Viridiplantae > Streptophyta > Magnoliopsida > Asterales > Asteraceae > Deinandra > Deinandra increscens. The sequence continues at coordinate 74,282,405 of JBCNJP010000010.1, read as the reverse complement.
CTTGTATTTGTCATTGCCTTCACATCGTTTTTCTAATGCATCCCATAGACTTTTTGATGTGTAATTACCAGCAAATTGATGAAGTAACTCTTTAGGCAATGCCATCGTTAAAGTACCATACGCCTTTTTCTCAGCTTGATAAGCTTTCTTTTGTTCAGATGACATTTTTCTTTGAAGAATAGGTTCACCAGTTTCATCTTTAGGGTAAACATATTGCTCAGTGAAGGATAACCACATATCAATGTCATTTGTATCGACAAACGCTTCAAACCGTTTAACCTAACTATGATAATCTTCCAGTTTTAGCAATTTGAGAACTTTCCGACTTGTTCCGATTTCATTATCATAGTTCATCATTGTTTGCATCGTCGCTTGAACCGAATTTTGAATAGTCGCGAACGCTTAAAAATCAGACATTTTCGAAAAACTGGTTAGTGTTCACTCCGAACCTCGTCCGAACCTCCTCCGAACTATCTCCGAACTTCGTCTTCGCCGAACTCTCACCGAAGCTGACCTTTGGACGAAAGAATAAACTCAACACCGAACTAGCTCCGAATTCTCACCAAACCAAGCAAAGTGACCGATCTCCGTTCGAACTTGGAGTTTGGAGCGGTTACACCGAACGTGTCCGAACCTCAAACGAGACAGATTTCTCTGGACGTCATTTTCTCGATTTTCAACGTTTTTTACTGGTATTTTCGACAGGAATTCAAGCAAACTTGATAGAAACAACTCAGGAATTCAAGCAAACTTGATAGAAACAACTCATGAGGCAAACCTTAAGAATCTAGGCACGTTCATAGTTACTGAAGCTCGACCATTAAGGTTTGCCTCATTAAGACTAAGGACCATTATAACACCCGTTTGATATCCAATCGAGTCACCGCGAGTGACCCGAGTGGGGCTTGTCAGACCAAGTAGTACTACTCAATAATTTCCCACTAAATACAATTACTAACAGTAACTTTCAAGTGAGGACTTTTCATAATCTTGTGCTCGAGTATTCAGGTGATATGATTATCAAAACACTTAAAGTTCATGCATGTAAATCTCCCCCAACAGGATTAAAACAGTAAAATGGGGCCGTGAAACTCACCTTTGTGTGCACAACATTCTAGATAAATAACAACAGCAAGAAGCAAAATAACAGGTCTTGAAATCTACCAAGCACCTAACGAGCATACTCACATAAGTGTGTTTTCAATCGAAAACAACTAAGTTTAGACCAGCAGTGAAATTAAATAATGTCAAACTATGATAGGGCGAAGGTTCATTAATTCCAAAACGAGCCGCGGATGGCACATAGCTGAAAACATGACGATTACGAAATTCCATGAAAAATATATTGTTAACTAATAATATATGTCCATGAAATCGAACAATAAAATATGTATATATATATATATAAATATATATGTATAGAACCAAATACATAGTTATATCGATAACGTGGACTCAAATGTACTCATATGTTTATATAACTTTATATATTTCCATAAATATATAATTCTAACATTTAGAAGGTTTATATTGCACGATATGATAAAATATATTATTCGTATACGTAGATTTTATACGAACATAAGGACTATAAAAACGTTCGCTTTATATTTCCAAATACGTACATATTTATATATTTCCCAAGTACGTATTTCTTTTGCAATTCACCGTCAACTAGCTAAATATTTTATATAAAGCCAAATTATATAAACCAATGAAATAACGAACCAAACAACGATGCCTACGAGGGTTTCTATAGGTTCAAAGTAACATGGGGAACGATCGGTGATTGGTTTTTAGTCAAACAAGTTCCAGTTTATACAAAAATCATCGGTGATTGGTTTTTAGTCAAACAAGTTCAAGTTTATACAAAAATCATAAAATAGAATAGGATTAGGGGTCACCGGGTTTGAACCCGTGACCTGAATCACTACTCAGTGCCCTAACCATTAGGACAAGCTGCTATGTTGCATGAAAATTGGTTTGGCAGTTTTTTTATAAACAGTGAAAACAAAGACTGAAAACCGGATTACACAAAAATAAAAAAACTGGTTGCCAGGTTCGAACTCATGACCTAACTGTTTTAGATCACGGAACTTAGCCACTAGGACAGCCCAAGCTTTTGGTTAAAAATTGGTTTTGAAAACTAATGAACTAGATGAACCTGGGTCATCTTCTTCATCTAACGTAACCTAATCGCCTATCCGCCATTTCCAAACCATAAATATTACAAGAACTCGTTTGGATGAACCATAACACAAATAAATCGATTCCAAGAGAGTTTTAGATTACCTCTAGTGTGAAACAAACTACGAACACCAACGGTAGCGACGAATACGATCGGTGATAATGAACTCGAACCCGTACACAATGTCGTTGCTGGAACAAATTATGGTACTCGAGCAGGAGGTTGATGAGGCTTTGCGGTGGTCTCTGGTGGTCTGCAAGGGTTTGACACCGCTACAAACATGTAGGCTTGTGCGGGTGGCCGGAAATTTTTCGTGGCGGTTCTCATATTTTCACATCGAGGGTTGTGGCTTGAGAGAGTTCTAGTGAGGTTCCAATGATCACAAAATTATTAAGAAAATAATTGGTTGTTGGTTTAACTATGCGGTAGACACCATCGGACGTAACCAACGAAGAGTATTAATCCGATTTGAATGCTCGTCGGTTATGCAAATTCCTCAAACCAAGTTTACCGAATAGAAAAAATTAGTCCCTCCTCATGTTACAATATGGAAGGCCAGGTTTAGAAATTTACAAGGTAGGTCCTTGCCGGTTTGGTTAGCAAAAAGAAATTTTATGAAATGGCAAAACTGATCCCTCAAGGTTTAGGAAAGGTTAACGAGGCTAACTCGGTTAACGGGGCACGGTTTAATGATGAATGAGCGTGCGTCTCCACAACATATTTAAAGGTTAGCGTTTATAAAATGTAAACCTTGATTCACCACGTAAAATCATGAATAATCATTCTTAACCATACGTTGATTCCACATAAAGTGACGAATACGAATTCATAACGATACGGTGCATAACTCACATAAAATTTATAAAACTTTACGTACAATTACTTGACACATTGTCATATAAATTTATAGAATATACCGTGCAAATATATATACATCTTCTATCACATAAAATCACAAGTATAGTTCTCACATAAAATGACAAGTGTTCACATAAAATCATGGAATACGATTTACATAAAATCATAAAATATAAAACGTCTAGACTCAATTGTATGCTCGTATAGATAATAGTTACACTAACCATAGATAATAAAGTCTATACAAGTCAATCACATAAATGTTCACACACCATTTATAACAGTTTAGGTTCACGTCACCATTTAGAACAGTACTTGAAAGACGGATTATCACATGATCCCTCCATTTTCAGATTCCCAAATTCTATCTCAAGTTTCCTGATCTCCATTCGTGGACAATATTCCTGCACCGGCATGTGGGTAAATTCATCCCACGGTAGTGCGTTTGCAGCTGTTAACCCCAAAACTTGAACTTGAGAGTTCGACTAGGTTAATGCTATTTCTTCAAAATTTGCCACAGCATACTTCACTCGATACTCTAACGGGCGGGTACACATCTCGAAGACGGACTCTTACCTTTCCATCCATCTCAATAAACCAACCACTCCTCCAATCCCGCTGAATGAGTGAGGCTTGCAATCCATGAACATCATGTACGTGAATCCATGTTGCACGTACAAGTTAGCTTCAGCATGAGCTGCTAAAGCTGTTGCGATACTTTGTCCGATGATGGTGTTCAGCTCTTTTGCAGGCTTGTTTATTCCACCACCGCAAACTCTACCACGACCTGCCATTTTCTTTATTCATAATGCACAGAAAATGATCAATATCCCGGTATTTATCCTTCAAGTGTAAGAAAAATAATACACATGGTAAAAATAACACATAACAAATTTAACAGCAATTTCCAATAAAATAAAGTTGCAAATGGTTTGTAATTTTATTCATTTAAACTGAAGCTTAATGTTTTATGGCCGAGATAGATAAATAAACAACTTTTGAAAAGTTGTATAGATAGAAACAGAATAATAGACTTCAATGATAGCGGGAATAATCAGACTCAACATCGCCCTTCGGCTCCCTAGGAGGGACCTCTACCGAAAGATCCTCGGGACCTCCTCTTCCAGGGACTCTCGAGAATTTCCCTTGCACAGTATCTCTATCCTGAGTTACAAGTTGCCAGTCCTTTAGAATAATCACCCTATTCCTATACATCCACACATGATTCACTGAATTGATATGCACTTGATCAGTCCTAGCCAAATTATGGCTCAATGACTCGATTAGCTCACCCGAACACTGGTACCCTTCCTACAACTATGCATTTCCCTTCAAAGCGTCACCCTGAGCTCGCGACATAGTGTCTAAGACTGCCACCAATGCGACGACCACATGAGCCTCAGAGTATAGTTTGATGCCCTTCCGTCTGGTGGTATATTGAGTTTTGAGGATTTGTGTGTTAAATTTCTCCGGCAATTCAATCAGAAAAAACGTTGTGTAAAGGATACCACAGAAGTTCACAATATTAGGAGAAGAGATAATGATCTATTGAGGACTTTGTTTATCGGTTTAATAAAGAAAGTACAAGGATTGTCAGTACGGGGTTCAGAACACACAGTTAGTTGAAAAATTACATGAAGATTTACCTACATCTATGGAATCATTGATGGATAGGGTGCGAGCTTTTGTTAGGGGTAAGAATGCCTGTAACAATATGTTGGATATGGAGCATCGGAAGGTGCAGGAGAAAAGCACGACAGTTTTTCAGGCAGGAAGAACTAGTGGTCCCATCCGTAATAATCAACGGAGCAGTACTTGGAATAGGTGGGCCAGGGCTAATGGTGGAAGGGATAATTTTCCCAATTTTCAGCATAGAGGAGGTTACAGTGATTTTAAGAATGGGAAATATGTGGAGTTGATAAAGACACCTAGTGAGATTTTGGCAACAAAAAAGGTAGACCTTCCGGTTCCTGCGAGGCAACGTCCTTCTTTAAACAAGAATTTTGATAAATAATGTGCATACCACCATGAGAAAGGACATACAACTGATAGTTGTTTTATTTTAAAAAGAGAAATTGACAAGGCTATGAGGTCTGGAAAGTTGGGGTATTTGGTTAAAATAATACAAGGAGGAAAGCAGGATGAGAAATCAATTCCGGTCATACATATGGTGCATCGACGACAGGATGTACAGTTGGGTAGAAATGTAAGAGGGAAAGTATCGGAAGTGCCGGGTTGTATGTGCCAAGAAATTGTTTTTCCACTGGAG
>JBCNJP010000010.1:74232383-74276590 GCA_039602395.1 Deinandra increscens subsp. villosa | reverse complement strand
TCGACTGAGGTTCGTAAAGGTTCGAAACAAGTTTGATTCAGTTTTAGTTTGATCATCTGAAGTTGAGGTTCGGAGAGGCGTTCGGCTAGTTTCAGTTCGGCTAAGGTTCGGAAGAAGTTCGGAACAGGTTCGGGTGAACAGTAACCAGAATTTACAAAATGTCCGATTTTCAAGCGTTTGCAGCTATTCAAAATTCGGTTCAAGCAACGATGCAAACTATGATGAACTATGATAATGAAATCGGAACAAGTCAGAAAGTTCCCAAATTATTAAAATTGGAAGATTATCATAGTTGGATTAAAAGATTTGAAGCGTACGTTGATACTAATGATATTGATATGTGGTTGTCATTTACTGATCAATATGTTTATCCTAAAGATGAAACCGGGGAACCAGTACTTCAAAGAAAGATGTCATCTGAACAAAAGAAAGCATATCAAGCTGAAAAGAAAGCATATGGTACTTTGACAATGGCTTTGCCTAAAGAGTTACTACATCAATTTTCGGGTAACTACACATCAAAGAGTTTGTGGGATGCTTTGGAAAAGCGATGTGAAGGAAATGAACAATATAAGAAAAGTCGACAAAAGGTTTTAAAAAAGGAATTTGACAGCTTCAAGCATTATCGTCACAAAAATGAATCGATTCCAAATCTGATTGCAAGGTTCGCTCTTTTAATGAGTGAAATGCATTTGGTGAGTTTACAAAAGAAGAAGCAGATATGAAAGAAAATATTTTGGAGGCTTCGCCAAAGAAGTGGGAGAATTATGTGATGATGATCACTCATGATAAAGAGTATCCGGGATTATCATTTAATGATTTGATTCAAAGAATCCAAGCCAGAGATATGGAGTTAATGGTGAATGAATCACTTCCTGCACAAGTTCAAAATCCTGTTGTGTATCATGATGAAAATGATTCTACCATGAATGCTGGGAAATCTAATATTCTTAGTTCTGCACCCCCTACAGCATTCATTGCAGGTAAATCTGAAACTCCTAGTTATTCTGCTGGTTTTATGGTTTATGTTCCTAGTTTTTCGATTCAGAATGCTTTATCTGCTCAAACTACGGATGATTATAATGCTTTAATGTCTGCATTGGTATCTTCATATTTCGGGGGTTATTACTGGTGCTGTTAGTAATGCCGAATTGACAAATGAAGATTACGATCAGATAGATTATGATCATTTAGAAGAAATGGATTTCAACTGGCAGTATGCCATGTTAGTTTGAAGAACGAAGAAATTTTTTAATAGAACTGGCAAGAAAAGATCAAAGGTTAAGTGTTATAAGTGTTCTGTTTATGGACATTTTGAACGAGAATGTCCAAGTTCCACTGAACATAAATTGAAATCTGGTCAACATGCTCATTTGGTTATTCATTCACCAAATGAAGCTCCCAAGGTTGAAGAAAAATCTGTTTCTTTTGATGAAAAATTGTCAGAGGTGTTTTAGCATCAAGATGAATTTGCCTGGAATGCAGATTCTGAAACAAAAATGAAACATGCTCCATTTACTATTGCTTTAACAGCTCGTCATGTTGATGATGGTGTCTTAACTACTTCTGATTCAAGCTCCCAAATATATTTGATTGATGAAGTTCCAGTTAAGATGGTTGAAAGTCAAAAGGTTGAGAGTTTAATATGTCTTGAGTGTGTAAGATTGGAAAAGAAGAATGCAACTCTTGTGAAAGATTCTGAATTATTGTCTGGAGAAATTGTAGTTCTCAAGAAAAGATTTGAAAGAATTCCAGAAGAAATATTATGAATTGGTCCATGTTCATGAGGATGTTTTGAAAGAAAAGAGTAAATTGGCAGCATAATGTGAAAAAGCAAAAGCTCAAGCTTTAGATGCAGCATAAGATTTTGAAAATTTGTTTGAAAAGAGTTATCCGGTTCAACAAAAGTATGAAAAAGCCAATGCTCCTGTGAATGAATCTACTGTTACAATTGAGAAATTACAAAACAAAATTTCTATTCTTCAAGATAAAAATATTCTTTATCGGGATAAAAATGAAGTTTTGACAAAAGATGTTGAGATTTACAAGAAGAAAAGAGAAAGTGTTCTTGAAGAATTGTTTGCTAAATGTGAGATCCGAAAGTTGCAAACGTATGAATATGATGATCTCAATGCAAAGTTTATCAAATCACAAAAAGAAGTGTTTGATGCTCAACAGAAAATCTCTGAATTAAAGTTGGAAATTTTGGAGTTACAAAGGCAAGTGAAGAATTGCATTTATCCCCAAAATTGCTGAATTTCTTATACAAGCAGAATAGGAGTGAGGATAGTTCTAAGAAGGATGATATTCACATGGTTCCACAACTGGTGGATTTATATGAGGTTGCGTCTGCTCCGCTTGATCCTAAAGACGATTTGCATGATTATTCAAAGCTTGCCACTGTATCCAAGAAGAAGAAGTCAAAGTCTAAGAAGAAGGAAAAGTCTTCGGGAGAAGCTCTTAAGTTTAGCTCAAAGTCTATTTTTCTAGAAAACGAACAAGTGTTTGATAAGACTGTTTCAAGTACTTCGTCTAGAACTGAAGAAGAAAAAGTTTTGGTTGGAAAGAACAAATTGAAAGATATCAAAGACAAATTCACTAGAAAAGCTAAGGGGAGAGAAGCTTCTGGTTCTTCTTCAAGTTCATCAAAGACTCCAGGTTTCAAGCACAAAGGCTTGGGTTATGAAGTGAAGGAAGCACTGGTTCAAGCAAAGAAACCAGTGAAAGTTCAACATGTTTCAAAGATTAAAGTTCCAAAGAAATCACTTCCTCCAAAGAAAAATTCTTATTATTCAGAAAAGTCATCATCTTCAAGGAGTCCATCTCCTAGGTATGATTCTTCTGATGATTTCTTTGATACCTTTGCTTTTGAACATTCTTCTGGTTTTTAAAAATCAAAACAGTTTTCAACGAGTTTTCGAGAAAGACTTTGTTATGTCTGTCGTCAACCCGGACATTTTGCTGCTGATTGTCCGACGACTGCATATATCCGCAACACTACTAAATATGTGGATAACAAAGGTCAGATTTTTGATGAACCATGGTCTCCAAAGGTTAAATCAACTTGTAAGTCGTCTTGGTCTAAACCGAGTACGCCAGTTGATACTGATTCTGGTTCTGATCATAAATCAAAATCTTTCAAAATATGGAAACCAAAGGTTGTGTCCAAGGCCAACAATGACTATGTGGAAGACACCGGGCGACCCGACGCTATTGAATCGGGTCGATTCCAAAGCGACTAATGTTTTTATTTGGTGTCAGCAGGTATTTCAGGAAGACTTTTCGGTGATTGGAAAATTGCTGATTGTAAAATATCTGTGATAACTTAAATTGACTTTTCAAATCAACTTTGTTTTCAAAATGCTAAACGGTAAGTGTTCGTGTTGGTTGATCAATTTTTATTTTGTTATTCACTCCGTCTCATTTTGACCCAAAAATAGTGTGTTGTTTTTCAAATGTTAAAAATGAAAATCTAAAAATAGAGTTTGTCATTTTTAGAGGGGGGAGAAATTTGAAAAGACAAAAACATTGAAAAATGAAAAACATCCAAAAAACATTTGAAAAATGAGAAATTGTATCCGACATGATTGGGAAATGATGGTACATTGGCTGACGATGTCTGACTCATGGATAAAGTAGATGGAAAAGTCTTAAGACCATTTGATCGATGTTTAAGGTAGGCTCGACAAATTAGAAAGTATTCAAATGTGATATTCACTAACTCTGATACTTGACCTAGTGGACAACATCTTGATGCATATCTCAAGATAATGTAAAAAATAAAATGAGAAGTCATTGTGTATACATTTGTTCATTTTGCAAAGATTTAAATTTGTTTAATTTTCTTTATTTTGTGAAACGATCGGACTTTCTCTGCGTATCGAAAGATCGACCTGATTGTTGTTCGTTTGACGTTCTGCTTTATTTTCTTTGGTGTTTCGTATAACTCATTGGACTTTCTCTGCGTGTGCGGGAGCTCTGACTTGATTGTTGTTGGGTTATACAATTTCAACTTGTTTTATTTTCTTATTTTGTTAAATCCGAGGCCTTATCTGCGTATCGAAAGATCAACATTAAGGTAGATGATTTAACGTTCTTATTTATTTTTTCATGGAACACAGTTGACTATATCATGAATACAATCACTATGTGATAAATCACCAGTGAAATCACAAAATTGTGATAAGCAAAACATATCTGAGTATGTCTGATAGTGTGGGGTATACTGGTCAATGCAAATCTATTCAATACCTTAACATATCCAGATGTTATGAGTATGATTCTGCCTGAGTTTAATGTTCGACAAATTATATATGCAATCGACATGACTTATGTGCTATAATAATCGAATTGAAGTGTAGTTCAGCATGTTATGTCCATTGTGATCTCATGTCGTGATCTTTCTCACAAAAGACAAAAATAGTGTCTGATTCTGTACTGCATTTACTTTTCATATGAAAACATACCAAAAAGATTTTAGGTGTGTTTTGATGTAAAGTTTCTAAAAAAACAAAAAGATTTTATTTCTTATTTCTTTTGATTGATCAACACGGAATACGAAATTAAATTTCAAAAATCATATTATCTTGGAGTCTCGAAGAGACGTTTTGTGCCAAGATTATTTATATTGGCAGGTTTCTAAGTGGAAAGAGAACATCACAACTTCAAGTCTTCTGAAGATTGTTGATAAAGAGATTACACACGATGCAATATCAAGTGTTCAAGATTGAACTCATCGTCAAGTCGAGGGAGAGTTTGATTGAAGATACAAGATACAAGTTTTAATAGAGGAATTGATACTGCACATGCCGAGGGGGAGTTTGTTGATACACAGTTCCTGATCGTCATGTGAAGTATTGAGTGCAAGACAAGATGTGCAAGTTTGTTAGTGGCCGAACCTTGGGCGAACCTGGTCCAAACCTGAGGTTCGGCCCATCGTATTTTAGCACTATAAATAGATTGTCTCGTGTATTGTTTAGTAGGTTCTTGGTCATATCTTGTATGTGAACTCTGTGGTGTTTCTCTGTGGTCTAATACAAATCCTTTGTATATTTACATCTCGTGTCATCCTCGTTTAACATTGATTTCATTACGATTGGGTAGACGATCATACGCTTACGCATATTTAGTTCCACAGTCAGCATCGCCGTTTACAGGGCCTTAACAGTGGCTAACAGGGGACGCGCGAGAGGAATGCAATCAGGGGCAACATAACAATAGCAGGCAAAGGTGGAGACAAAGACAATCTGGTGAACAGCAGAAACCCGAACATGCATTAGCACCACAAGTTGAAGCATTTGAGACTGAGCTCGAGCTGACTGGTGACAAGTGTTCACGAGAGAGCCGGAGCGGCAACGAATACCCACATGATGCCCGAGGAGGCCGTAATTTGTGCAACGCCAACATAGAAGGTGAGTAGGGGTGGTGATGGTTGCACCGATTGTAGAAAGGGCGAGACCCAGTGTAGAGCTTCTTAGCTTGTGGCGCAACGGGAACACCTTAAGTGATAGGAGGTGCGGAGATAGAAGCATCAATTAAAGTAACAGGATTTGTTTCCCACAACAGTAAGCTTTAGCCTTTCTCTTCTTCCCGCTGGCTCTTGTAGAGGAGGACCCAACAGCTAAATTTCCCTGCGGTAAACCGGTAGGGTTCCTAGAGCTCTCGCACTTAGGAGGATCACACGCCTTACGGTGTTTGGAAGAGCAAGCGCGTTTAGTGACGTTGACATTAATGATAGAGTTAGCATTGAGGACTCACTAAATTAGGTTACAGATGGATGTCGCCACTTGCCATATAATTCTCCGGACCATTTTGCGGTTGCAGCGAAGGTTGTCGTGACCCATTCTGAGGAAATGAGAGAGAAACAACTATGAGACAATGGGTACATCCGGATGAGTGGCTGATCTTGAGACCATTGAATATAATAAATCATAGGATGCCGAGGATCATAAGAGAAAATCATAAAATTACCGACACATAAAACGAGAAGTTAGGTTAAAAACTCGTTTAGGACACAAAATATTAAGTGTAAAACTCGTGTGACCATGAGGTGGTGTGACTCAGATTATCATAAATCATTGAAGATTAACATGATAACGCTTAAAACACGAAATCAAATGATTTTTTGAGAACATACGGAATGGCTCTCATTCCCCGAGTGGGAAACTAGTGACTGATCAGAGTAAGATCATAGTGATTGGCATGCTTTAGCCAAATAGGTTTCAGCACTCTCATCGGGACATCCCAGGTGAGCGTCCAGGTCCTTCAATTCGAACTTGTATGTAATCCTTTTCTAGTCAGAGACCCCGACTACAGGTACCTCAACCCTTCCAGTTACTAAACACCAATCACAAAGGCCCCAATTCTTACGAGATTATAAAATCAAGAAATCAATTTCCAAGATTATACGTAAGGCACCACTTCTAAGGAAAGAGGCTAGGAAGCCCCAAGTGATTTGTGTATAGGTGTGTATGCTGACAGATAGAAATAAAGGCAATGATGGAAACAGGCATGATTAAGAAGCAATTAGTGGACATACAAATGATATCGGCATTAATGCAGGACTCCTAAGGCATAAGTCTAGGTCAATCCGGTTCTAATAACATAGATCCCTATAGCCGTGGCTTTGATACCAATCAGTCACACCCAACCGACGACAGAATATATCGGGCGCGATGATTGTTCAGATGAACATAACACTAATTTAATGTTGTGATATTCTTAATCAACCCATTTCATACAATTCAATTAATACATAATAACTCAAATATAACAACAAGAAATAACAGATTACCTTAAATAATTTAGGTCACACTAGGTCCGCATGCATCCTATGGTGTCAACAACAAGGAATCATCATCTAACAGCAAAACCTGCAACATGTATTAAACAAGGTTCAACTACGATTGGTGAGTAAACATAGGTTTAGCATACTACATAGATTAAAACATTGCGATTCAATGAGACTAGTGTTTTATCCAATCATGTTTAACTGGTCATAAGTGATGTCCATCAAACCTAGACAGTAAGGAAGCAATCACTCGACGCCAAATACCAAGCACGCCAGATGGGTTGTTAGCCAATAGATCTATAATTATTGCCATGACTCGATGGTTAATGGTACACATGCGATTAGCGATTAGCGATTAGCGATTAACGAATATCCAACATAGAATCCAACCAAGTTTCACATAATAGAATCCACACATAGAGCACATAGAATTCATAGAATTTTATATAATAAAGAACTAGGGTTTTGAATATTGATACATGTTACACCTGAAAACTTGGAGACACAACGGAATACGACCCCACGACACGAGGCTGGCAAACCCTAAAGACACAAAGGGTTAAATATGCGTTTGGGTTGGTGTTCGGACACACGTATCACTTTTAGGTAATTCACCAATGTTTCGTGACTCGATTTAGTGTGTGATGACCCGTGACATCATAAGTAATTATTAGACTTATAAATATGTAGAAATTGACATACAACGCTCAAATAGGAGATTCTCGGTAAACGACGAATTGCATACTGAAATCGCATAAAAACCAGAAATTGCTTTATTTTCTATTCGAGGAATCCAATTTGATTCAAAATGTTTTTGATTAAATATTTTATCTCAAAAAACAATTATGAATCATTTAAAAACATTATTTAGGCTATAAATAACCCGAAATTCTACTGATACTTAATAATACGCAAATCGAGAAAACGTGACATTTCAAAATGGGTCGAGTTTTCAACCGGGTAAAATACAAATGTTACACTAATGGCAAGTCCGAGCACGTAAGCAAAGATCAATCACCTGAGAATTCTTATACTAAAACGAGTGAACATAAAGTTGGTGAGTTCGGTTTAGCTAGCATGTATGTAAAAGTTTGATAACAAAGTTTGATCGAATCATTTCAACGTTTCACATTTGGTTAGATATTGTTTTATTAATTACCATGAACCTTAAATACCGAAACTAACTGATTACCCACTCATGGTACTATGTCCAGTAATACCACACGGTCAATATAACTGTATGTATCCTCATGACTATAGAACGAGAGTTAGGATTGGAACAACCAATCAAGACAGGGGGGTTAACTCAATAGATCTAATCACGAGTCATCATTTCTTGTTATATTTAATCGGATTAAAGTAATAGTGGGATATCATCATAGCATGAACAAACATGTTATAATAAGATTTGGACGGGAAAAACTCATGTAATAAATTAGACAACAGTGAATCTATCTGTCAGGAAATGATCATGAATATATGAATTCTCCCCCCAAGTATTTAAACAGTTAAAAGAAATGGGCCGTGGAAACTCACCTGATTGTGGTCCAGATGGTACACGTCAGAAACAAGTAAGCAGTCTTATATAATGTTATAAGACATCTTAGGATCTATAAATCAGGTGGACATCTAAGTCACTCCAATTTGGTTGGCCAAGTCTTGGTGTTATGGTAACCCGATAATATGATTGGAAATTGCTTGCCCTAAAGAAATATTTATTGCGATTAACACTCCGGAAATCAATGATTTATATATTCTAAGAGTATATAAGCATTTCCATGATTGATATCATGTTAGAAATGATTCACTTATCTCAAATAATTCACTTATCTCAAATAATTATTATCTTGATGTAGTGGACTTTCAAAGGAATAAACAATGGTTTCTGCGGTTAAAGTCCAAAATGTGTGTTTTGCTGGTTTTAGCTGTATTCACGGTATTTCCTAATATTATTAGAAAATATGATTTTTAAAAATAAAAATATATTTATTCTTATCATGACAAACCAGAAAATACAATCTCATGAAATCAAAATTCTAAGATCAAGGTTTTGCCGACAAGCATCCGATTTTGTCGGATTTCTCCCTGTGACACGTTTTATAACTCAGTGAGTTCCCAAAACACTTTGTAAACTTATTCTAAGATATTTTAGGCCCCTAAAAGTGTTCCAAATCAGTTGTGGCTATACTTGACATGTGACAACTCGATAAAATCCAAGGTTAAACTCGTTACTTTGACCATAGACCATATATATATATATATATATATATATATATATATATATAGGGAAAGGATCATGCGAAAACGTATATATTTTCCGAAAACGCGAAAACCATCTTAAAACCAACATAACTTTTTCATACGTTAATATATTTTTTTAAATTTTTCACCAAAAGTCTTACAATTATGTTATTTTTAATTCTATAAAAACAAACAATAAAAGTTTATGTTTTTTTATTTTTTATTTTTTCTGTGATACACATGTGTACCACAAAAAAACTCATACTTTAGTATGAGTTAATATTTGTTTTCTCTAAGACGCACCATATGTGTTATATTTCTGTCATTTTTTGTGTTTTTTTAATATGTGGTATACATTACTAGTTTTAAAAGGAAATTGCATAATACGTCTTATAGTTATGTTATCTTTATATCTAATGACACTACGTCAAAAATGACCTTTAGCCACTATTTTTCTAAAAATGAGTAGCCACTGTTTTAAAAAAAACGTGGCTAAAGGTCATTCACACTAGTTTTAGCCACACATATTTTTTACCCGTGGCCAAATATATAGCTTTTGGACCCTTTTAGCCACACATAATTTGTATGCGTGGCCAAATATACAACTTTTGGACCCTTTTAGCCACGTATTTTTTCGTTTATGTGACAACAACAATAAGGTGCAAAGGATTTAGCCACTGTTTTACGTAAAAATTTGACATTTATTTGTCACACTTAAAAAAGAGTGGCAAAATGCACCAAACAACCACTGTATTAATTTAGTTATGTGACTAAAAACTAGCACATATGACCACTTATATTATGTTATGTGGCTAAACTAATAATTAATATACACTTGCTAAAAGAAAAAAATACCAGTGGGTATACCTATCACACCCCCATTTTCCACTAACGGAGTATAACTGTGTGGGGTGTGATCCAGACTAGGATCCAAGTCTTCAGTTACAACCAAGCCATAGTTAAAGGGGTAAACCAGTCATGTATTTCATTTAATAAATCAGAGTTTACATTTCACAAAGTCAGCGGAAGCATTAAAAGTTTACAAGGTTGTTGTTTAGTAAAAGTGATTACTAAAGTATCTGAAATACAATCTCCAAAAGGGTTTTACAAAAGGTAAGTATTGCCAGCGCCCGTGCCATCCATGATCCTCCAAGCAACCTGAAAAGCATTTAACAATCAAGTGTCAGCCAAGGCTGGTGAGTTCACTAAAGCGGTCTACCCGTCACAAGTAGACCTAATGTTTATGAATAAAGACAAGTAAAACATAATCAATATCATAAGACCAGTAAATTCCATATCGTAGGTAGCTAGCCTATAGTTATGTACACCTAAATTGTTCGTAACTGAAACTGACAATGTTTTGATAGGGGGTACCTATGAAATTACCTTCCCGTGTCTTGACGGATCACGGTGGGTAGGCTAACATTGATCTCAGTCCGACCGCCAGTCGGGAGGGTGCATCCCATGCACCGCTGAGCAGGGGTGTCAATCCCCAGTAGTACTACTCAACATTACCTCGCTACTGTATATTAACGGCTCGAATGTAAGGACTTTGTAATAAATAAGTTCAATTCAGTGTAACATATGATATTTATGTCGGAAATTTACTCAGTAAGAAGTACCTTACCGTTTGTGTTACCATCCTTACCGGATGCAACCACCTGCGTGTTATCGTCCCTAACTGGATATAACAATATAGAGAGTGAACTCACCTGAGGGTGCACTGGTACTCAGCACTTGGTTCCACCGGTTGGTCAAAATTAACCTATTCGGG
The DNA here is from genome assembly GCA_039602395.1 of Deinandra increscens subsp. villosa. Taxonomy (NCBI): domain Eukaryota; kingdom Viridiplantae; phylum Streptophyta; class Magnoliopsida; order Asterales; family Asteraceae; genus Deinandra; species Deinandra increscens. The sequence continues at coordinate 74,265,785 of JBCNJP010000010.1, read as the reverse complement.
TAAAATATGGCCTAATCAAATTAGAGGTTGTCTATAAGACGAATAGTAACACATAAGCATCTAACATGTTTCATGCGATCATACAAGTCACATAATGCACATACGAGTCCCAATTGGGATGAAATCAAGAAATTGCAACGTAAGTCAAAGTGGACCCAGAAAGTCAAACTTCAAGCATGACATAGCTAAAATCCACAATAATTGGAATTAAATCTTTAAATTTTACAGGCATATACTACATACCAATTAGGACTTGTTGCAGAAAGAATCAAGTAAAAAGGTTAAGAAATGAGAAAGTTATACACGTCGGAAGTTTGCAAAAATCAACATTATTGTCACTAACACACCGTTTGGGAATACGCCTAATTTGCTCCATACTTGGAGTTAGGTCCAAAACTTTTACTGACATATACTTCCCAATATTTAGAACATGTGGCAAAAAGAATCAGCTAAAAAGGTTAAGAATTGGGGAAGTTATGCGCGTACGAAGTTGGCTAAAAATCACCTTTGTCAAACATACACACCATTTGGTGACATAGCTAAATTGCTCATTTCTTGGAGTTAACTCCTAAAATTTCACAGGCACCAACTAATCAACATTTAGGGAATGTTACAAAAAGAATCAACTCAATCAGATAAGTATTGAGAAAGTTATGCGCGTCGGAAGTTGGAAATTTTAGCTTTTTGCAAAATAGTCAAAGTAGGTTTAAAATCTGCATAACTCATTCAAAACTTAGAGTTTGAACATGAAACCTTCCAGATCTTACTTTTATTATATAAAACTCATTTTCATTTAACAAACCCCTCATTAAAACAAGGTTATTATGCCAGACCAAAATGTAAAGTATACTTTTCACAGAAAAATACAGCACTGCACACCTAACTTGCAGCAGTGTTTTGAATGACCAAACGGAGGTTTTAGGAAGTGAGCAAGTAGCCGTTGTAAAGCTAATACATCCTACTTTACTAGGGAAAAAGAATCAGTCAGTTTCGAGCAAAATTGAGTAAGTTATGGCTGCTTCAAGTTGACCCAAAATTCTGGTCAAAGCTGTTAGAAATTTCAAGTTTGCAAAAGTTTAGGATTTTAAGTTTTAGCATCCAATTGACCATTTAACACTTACTAACAAGTTTATAATCATGTTTACATGTAATTTCTGTCCTAAACGTTCTCATACCAAAAGCATAGCAAAATTCAAGCATGCCACTAGTATATAAGCATATATCCTTCACTTTCAAGTACTCATAAACCCAAATTCTTCAAGAACACATCTAACCATCTAACTACATGAAAATCACAGCCACTAAATCATCTCAAATCTGACCAAAATCATAACCCTACTTGTTATAACATAAAACATGATTCATGAGTGAATTCACACTCCAAACAACACATAAACACAAGATTAACACTTGCATTCAACAAATTTCAAGAAATGATTTCTAGGGCTTACAACTTGGGGCGAGATGGCAGATTTTTGAGGAAGATGGGATGAAACTAAAGCCTTCCTACACATCTTGAAGTTTGTATAGACTTGGGAAGCCTTGAATCTTGCTTGATTTGAATAAATTTCCAAAAAAAATTGAAGATGTGTGTGTGTGTTGGGTGTGAGAGCCGTGAGGGAGGAAGTGAAGAAGAGAAAGTGGCGTTCAAATGAGGGGAGGGGTGGTCTTAGGCTGCATTTTTAGTTTAGGTAAATTACACAAATGGTCCCTCTAGTCCCCTTTCATACACAATAACCCCAAAACAAGTAATAAGTGGGGTTTAAACCCAAAACTTAGAAATTAAAATACTAGAAATGTTTCCAAATGTTTATAACTTATTTAACATAAAACATTTAGTCGAGAAAAGTCTCGTTACCGTGTACGCACATAAAACTTAAATCGCATACGTAACTCGTTTTCTTACAAAGTGTAATTTTTCAAGAAACACAAAAAGTCATGAATTAAATTACTAATTTAATTAGTAATATATATTTACATAAACGTTTAAGTAACGGGTTACGGGTTTGCTAACGGAGCTATAGGACTAGTTAACGGAGTTAACTAACGGAAAAAGTTAGCGGAGTTAACTTGGGAAGTTGCAATTGTCACAGCCTCCCCATGTTAAAGAATTTTTGTCCCGAAAATTGTCGTAATGCTCAAGGTGCGTAAAATTTCTGGTTGTCACACCGTCCCCGAGTTGAAAGGAAATTTCGTCGCAAAATTTGCCTTAGTGCTAATCGTTTCGCGGCTCATTATGAGAGAGTCCAAGTTCTTTGTTATAAGGGAAATTGATGGTCGGTATATGATAAAAAGCATCGAATGAACATTTCGCATGATCGTATGAAGAGTGATTTTCTATAACAAACGTTTCCATGAGTGAGTTGACTCGCATCGCATGGTTAGGTTTAACAAGTGTCACGATGACACCATATCCGAAATCGAAGTATTTAATATGACGAAGTGACCATATGTCCGAGTAGCTTTCAGCTATAGTATTCCAATGAGATAACAGAAGGTATTGTGTCAAATGACGCGATAGAGGCAAGAAGTGCTGCAAAAGGTTCGAATGTTAGCGTATCTGGAGGGTGGGTATGCATCCTAGAATTTGGCTAAGATCAGGTGGTTCTTACAGTTCGCATAGCGAGTAAGCGCGGTAATCTCATAAAGAAGTGCTCTGCTTCACCAAGCCGGTGAAAATTTAGGCATACGCAAGGTTAACAAATCGTGGTATGTCAGAAATGCAATAACTAGAAGACTAATTGGAATATTTCACCAATTTCCATGGTGAATCAGGACGAGTACGGATCTGGGACGAGTAAACGTTGATAAAGGTCCTGAAAAGTCACGGGGTTGCTCCAAAGAACATGTGATTTGCCCTTTTGTTTATACAAAACTTGAGTAGTTAAAACATTGTTGTTCATCTGGGTCGTAGTCTATATTTGACGCTTAGTAGGGAAATTTATATCAGGATGTTTCCTCTTAATCTAGAGGGTTGGAAAACAATACGTTTTATTTGATTAAACTGTGTATGTCCCTTCTAGTGAAAATATGCATGAGGGACATGGGAAATCACAACGGAAATAACATAGATTTTTCTTTATTGTGGGCACTGTCCCAGTAGATGAAATTCCTCAGAATAAGGTTTTTGTTTATGATTTCAAAGTAAATATGTGGTTCAGCACCGATCCCACCTTCCACTTGCCGACAGAGCTTATGTATAGGGTGTGCTGCAGCTAACCCACCACACTACCAGCACGTTGAGGGTGTACCAGTTTCCTTGCCATTCCTGGCTATTTGACAATTTTGTTAGATAATATACTTGAAAATAAGGTATCATATGTTTTTCCCCAATGCTTTTGAGTTGATTGAGAGAGAAAGATTTGAAACCATGCAACATGTGAAAATTTTGAATTTTGCGACAAAAAGGTTTTTCCACGTTTTCGGCCGGTGGGGTCTTCACCCACGTGAGGATTATTAAGAGTTTAGCGGACGCAACGCGAATACAATTTGAGTTTCTGAATACTGCTACCTGTTGTATATTGTCGATGTTGGTCGTGCAGGAGCGCTCGATGGTAAGGTATAAGTAGTGTCATCAAAGAGGTTAACTAGCCGCAATGGCTCAAGGCTGGATGACCATCCATGTCACGAGAGATAGTAAGAGAAAAGCTTCGCTGGCAATCAAGTTCACAGATGAATCGAGTGTTAAAGACGAAACAGGTCGTACGGGTTTAGGAAGTTATTTCACCAACATCACTCCGTTGGGTGAGCATGCGTTTGTAGTGAGGTATAAAGTGTTTAAAATCGTGACGAGACTGTTAGCAACAAATTTTGACTCGTACAGACGTACCAGGGGTTCCTAGTCAAGAGAGGAAAACTTCACAAGATTTTCTTGCCGAAAGGTTGGTTCCAATGGTTGAGGTCATTCAAGATGTCCGGGTTTCCATCGGATTAGAGTTTATGGAGTTGTTGTACGGTTGAGAGAGCTTGAGGAAGGGTTATAGCAGTTAACGTCATAGGGGTAGAGTTAGGATTGCGGATAAATTAGAATCCGTAAAGAGTTTAACCACGACTTGCTCGCAGCGAGGGGAGATCTTATCGTCGGATGGTGTAAGTGATAGGATGTCTTACCGGGGTTATCATTTGCACAAGCATTCTTAAAGGATTTGGATAGGTTGGAAACCATATAAGGGAGAAATGAGAATAGGTGTGATAGCGTAATGAATATGGTTGAGGATCGTAAGCTTGAAAATTGATGTCATGAGGGTTTTGAAATGAAAGGTCGTATTCCTTATAACTGATGGTTTGCCGAGTAGGATTTCCCCAGGGCTTCCATACACTGCAAATTACATTTACGTGTGCACCCGTAACGGTAATTTACCTTGTATGGTCACGCTGGTTCCTCTTACTTAAGCTACCAGGTTTAGTGAAGTAGTATATGATTTCCATGGGGTAAGTATCAAGAATGTGGTTATTAAATCAAAGGTAACTGACCGAAATTTGCCAAGGAAATAAGTCTTGAGAATGATAGCTCATCCAATTTAAAGTTTACCGTAGGTACGATTTAGTAAGCAAGTGGTTCAGCAGGAGTATGGGTAGGGCATGCTACAATGCCCCTAACTTAACTTAAAGATATAGAGTAGTTATTGTCCGACTAGATCACGAATTCGTTATACACACATATGATTATATATATATATATATATATATATATATATATATATATATAAAGAGAGAATATCATATTATTCTTAATCATCACATGTCTGATTTTCTTTTATTTTACTAAATCTGTCACATTCACGTTGAATTATCACACAACAACTATGCGATTAAAGTGTAAGGTCTATACTGACCAAGAAAAAGAGTGTCAACATTCTAGGGTAGCCGACGCAGTTACAAGCATCCCATGAGAAATCATCTGATTCTATACAGTGCTGCCCTATACGAGGCTAAACAGTGTTCTTACCAACGCATTTCGATAAGGTTACTCTCGGATTGTGTTAGTGGGTGGCTTACTCAAATAGGGTTTACAACCGTTTCTATTTATGCTAAAAAGAGTATGAGCAGTCAGGCTTAAGATATGTTGGATCATTGTCTTAGAGTCTAGGCTGCCATGAACTAGACCGTAAGGAATAAACTTACCGAGGTCGTTAAACAAGGCCGTAAGGCACATTATGCTACATGGCCGTTGGTCATGACCATTAGGAATAGGCGAGACAGTTAAAACAACCAATGTCGTTAAAGGTGGAACAAGTCCGTGAAGGTGTCAGGATCCTAAATGATGGGTCTTACCCTATTTATGAACCTAGTGCAGAACCGCAAGCACTTACGATTAATCAGTCAAGTTTTGTTGAAGAAATCCACCCTCTTCCTGTTTTGAGTAGAATTTGCCCCAATAGGGTCTTTAAAGGTCCTGCATGCACTATACAGAGGGCATGTGACTTCAAACACATGGTACAATCAATCAATCAATCTCTACGTCAAAAGAAAATCAGGAAATTCTTCCAAGTGCCAGCTGACGTTCGTTAGGAACAACTAAAGCGCGCTAAAACGCGTTACAAGTATGCTAAGTGTTAGAACATCCTAGATATTCCTATGAAATGCCTCACATCGGCAAAATTGTCATGAAGACTCAATTTACATGAAACATTCGTTTGCTTGAACAAAATATTCAAGAGAATATTAATTTAGTTAATGACATAAGTACCCGACCCACCAAATCGCTACATGTAATCGAGATCGTAAAGAACAAGTTTTCGGAGTGGTTGGGGTTAGCGAGATCGCCAAGAGAGGGGTGGGGGGGGTGGCGAAGTCGCTAAGCCTACTTGAGGCACCAGGGATTGGCGAGATCGCCAAAGGATGGAGCAAGGGCGAGGTCGCCAAGGGCTTTTGGCGAGATCGCCAAGTAGAACCCCAGATCGCCAAGCACACTGGCGAGATCGCCAAGTGTGGTTCCCAAATCGCCAAGGGTAAGGTGAAATCGCCAAGAATAATTTCCAGATCTCCAAGAACATCGCGAGATCTCCAAGAACAAAACGAGATCTCCAAGAATGATTTCCAATAACCAAGTGGAAAAACATGAAATAAGACTATGTATGGATCCATTCATCCACAAAACTGTAAATCTAAGGTTTACATCATGTATGCATACTCTTACACAGATATAAGCAAATGAATTAAGTGAGGATCATCTTCGTCATGCGTAGCAATACTTTTGGGAAAAAGTTGTAACCAAAGCCTTCAAAGACAGTTACAGTTCAGAAAACACTTTTAAAATGTTCTGGTTTGCTGTAACCAAGGGCTCTGATACCAATCTGTCACACCCCCAATTTCCATTAATGGAGTATAACCGTGTGGGGTGTGATCCAGACCAGGATCCAAGTCTTTAGTTACAACCAAGCCATAGTTAAAGGGGTAAACCAGTCATGTATTTCATTTAATAAATCAGAGTTTCCATTTCACAAAGTCAGCAGAAGCATTAAAAGTTTACAAGGTTGTTGTTTAGTAAAAGTGATTACTAAAGTATCTGAAATACAATCTCCAAAAGGGTTTTACAAAAGGTAAGTATTACCAACGCCCATGCCATCCATGATCCTCCAAGCAACCTGAAAAGCATTCAACAATCAAGTGTCAGCCAAGGCTGGTGAGTTCACTAAAGCGGTCTACCCGTCACAAGTAGACCTAATGTTTATGAATAAAGACAAGTAAAACATAATCAATATCATAAGACCAGTAAATTCCATATCGTAGGTAGCTAACCTATAGTTAGTGTACACCTGAATTGTTCGTAACCGAAGCTGACAATGTTTTGATAGGGGGTACCTATGAGTTTGCATTCCCGTGTCTTGACGGATCACGGTGGGTAGGCTAACATTGATCTCAGTCCGACCGCCAGTCGGGAGGGCGCATCCCGTGCAGCACTGAGCGCGGGTGTCAATCCCCAGTAATACTACTCAACAATACCTCGCTATTGTATATTAACGGCTCGAATGTAAGGACTTTTTATTAAATAAGTTCAATTCAGTGTAACATATGATATTTATGTCGGAAATTTACTCAGTAAGAAGTACCTTACCGTTTGGGTTACCATCCTTACCGGATGCAACCACCTGCGCGTTATCGTCCCTAACTGGATATAACAATATAGAGAGTGAACTCACCTGAGGGTGCACTGGTACTCAGCACTTGGTTCCACCGGTTGGTCAAAATTAACCTATTCGGGTAACAGATGGCCTAATCAAATTAAAGGTTGTCTATAAGACGAATAGTAACACATAAGCATCTAAACATGTTTCATGCGATTATACAAGTCACATAATGCACATACGAGTCCCAATTGGGAGGAAATCAAGAAATTGCAACTTAAGTGAAAGTGGACCCAGAAAGTCAAACTTCAAGCATTTAACTAGTGACATAGCTAAAATCCACAATAATTGGAATTAAATCTTTAAATGTTACAGGCATATACTACATATGAATTAGGACTTGTTTAAAAAAGAATCAAGTAAAAAGGTTAAGAAATGAGAAAGTTATGCACGTCGGAAGTTTGCAAAAATCAACATTATTGTCACTAACACACCGTTTGGGAATACGCCTAATTTGCTCCATACTTGGAGTTAGGTCCAAAAATTTTACTGACATATACTTCCCAATATTTAGAACATGTTGCATAAAGAATCAGATAAAAAGGTTAAGAATTGGGGAAGTTATGCGCGTACGAAGTTGGCTAAAAATCACCTTTGTCAAACATTAACACACCATTTGGTGACATAGCTAAATTTCTCATTACTTGGAGTTAACTCCTAAAATTTGGCAGGAACCAACTACTCAACATTTAGAGAATGTTGAATAAAGAATCAAATCAATCGGATAAGTATTGAGAAAGTTATGCGCGTCGGAAGTTTGAAATTTTAGCTTTTTGCAAAATAGTCAAAGTACGTTTAAAATTTGGATAACTCATTCAAAACTTAGAGTTTGAACATGAAACCTTCCAGATCTTAATTTTATTATATAAAACTCATTTTCATTTTACAAACCCCTCATTAAAACAAGGTTATCATGTTCGACCAAAATGTAAAGTATACTTTTCACATAAAAATACATCACTGCACACCTAACTTGCAGCAGTGTTTTGAATGACCAAACGGAAGTTTTAGGAAGTGTGCAAGTAGCCGTTGTAAAGCTAATACATCCTACTTTACTAGGGAAAAAGAATCAGTCAGTTTCGAGCAAAATTGAGTAAGTTATGGCTGCTGCAAGTTGACCCAAAATTCTGGTCAAAGCGGTTAGAAATTTCAAGTTTGCAAAAGTTTAGGATTTTAAGTTTTAGCATCCAATTGACTATTTAACACTTACTAACAAGTTTATAATCATGCTCACATGTAATTTCTGTCCTAAACGATCTCATACCAAAAGCATAGCAAAATTCAAGCATGCCACTAGCATATAAGCATATATCCTTCACTTTCAAGTACTCATAAACCCAAATTCTTCAAGAACACATCTAACCATCTAACCACATGAAAATCACAGCCACTAAAACATCTCAAATCTGACCAAAATCATAACCCTACTTGTTCTAACATAAAACATGATTCATGAGTGAATTCACACTCCAAACAACACATAAACACAAGATTAACACTTGCATTCAACAAATTTCAAGAAATGATTTCTAGGGCTTACAACTTGGGGCGAGATGGCAGATTTTTGAGGAAGATGGGATGAAACTAAAGCCTTCCCTACACTTCTTGAAGCTTGTATAGACTTGGGAAGCCTTGAATCTTGCTTGATTTGAAGAAATTTCCAAAAAAATGAAGATGTGTGTGTGTTGGGTGTGAGAGCCGTGAGGGAGGAAGGGAAGAAGAGAAAGTGGCGGTCAAATGAGGGGAGGGTGGTCTTAGGCTGCATTTTTAGTTTAGGTAAATTACACAAATGGTCCCTCTAGTCCCCTTTCATACACAATAACCCCAAAACAAGTAATAAGTGGGGTTTAAACCCAAAACTTAGAAATTAAAATACTAGAAATGTTTCCAAATGTTTATAACTTATTTAACATGAAATATTTAGTCGAGAAAAGTCTCGTTACCGTGTACGCACATAAAACTTAAATCGCGTACGTAACTCGTTTTCTTACAAAGTGCAATATTTCAAGAAACACAAAAAGTCATGAATTAAATTACTAATTTAATTAGTAATATATATTTACATAAACGTTTAAGTAACGGGTTACAGGTTTGCTAACGGAGCTAACGGACTAGTTAACGGAGTTAACTAACGGAAAAAGTTAGCGGAGTTAACTTGGGAAGTTGCAATTGTCACAATACACATCTTTTGGCCACATTTAAAAAATTTTAAACGTGACTAAAAGTTTCACTTCCCCCTTATCCAATTTTTCATTTCCCGCTTTCACTTCCCGCTTATCTAATTTCTTGAAAACAAAATCACTCCCTCGGTTCTATTTAACCCCATTCTCCCTCCACCCCTCGTCTCACTTCTCGCCCCCTCTGCTCATAAAACCCCCAAAATCGAACCCTAACATCAACAAATCGAATCTCTCATCCTTCATCCATGGAAGAGTAAGCTCCATTCTCTCTCACCTCCTTATCTCAATTGATCATATTCTCACTTCTCTCTCTTAATTTACTCTAGTTCATTTCAGATCTGACGAAAAGGATCACCACATTCCACAACTCAGAACGAGAATCTCATCACCGTCTCCGTCACTGTCGACGAGTGCCACACTAGGGTATCCATTCCGACCACCCCCCGGAAGCTGATTCAACCACTATAAAACCACACCGACGACCACCACCATAAAGGTATGAGCTGGTATGAACTGTATTATCATCTCATCCCTCAATTCCGAAGCAGTCGTTTTGGTGTGGCAGAGATCGTCTTCGAAGAAGTCGATTTTGGTGTGGCGAAGATCGTCTGCGAAGAAGTCAGTTTTGGAGCCACCTGTGATTGTCGTACCGAAGAGAGTGAAGGATGAGGAAGTTGATGACGGCAAGAAGAAAGTCATGGTTTTCTTTGGGACGCAAACTGGAACTGCTGAAGGCTTTGCTAAGGTGAGCAGTTTATGCTGATTTATAAGTTTGGACATTTTTCAAATGATTTTAGCGTTTTTGATTTTGATTTATTGTTGTTGTTTAATGGCGCTTGTTGAGGAAGCTAAAGTTCGATATGAAAAGGCGGTTTTTAAAGTAGTTGATTTGGTGAGTATTGACTTTTTAGATCTCAAATTAGATGCACATGGTTCGATACTCCTATCAGATTCTTTGATGCTTCGCCTTGAACTTTATCAGCTAATTGAATCCTCAATCGAAATTGAATCTGTTTTGTGAACTGTAGGATGATTATGTTGCTGATGATGATGAGTATGAGGAGAAATTAAAGAAAGTATCTTTGGCCTTTTTCTTTTTGGCTACGTAAGTCTGCTGCTCATGTAATTGCAATCTATGTTCCTATCAAATTTGTAAGATATCTGTTTTTTGGAACTTTTTGAGTTGAAGTTATTTATTTACAGATGCTAAGTGAGTATATGTTGTTATGATATTTGTATAACTGCATAGAAAGGGGAGGTGGTTGATAGCTACCTATTAAATGAGTAGGTATGGAGATGGGGATCCAACAGATAACACCGCCAGATTCTATAAATGGTTTGCCGAGGTAAATATTGTGCAGTTAGTAGATTGAATGTTTTACCTAATCATAGTTTGCATGTTGATATAAAATTTCTTGTTACTTGCGTAAGGGGATGCAAAAGTAGAATGGCTTAATAAGCTTCAATATGGAGTATTTGGCCTTGGCAACAGGCAAAAAGAACATTTTAACAAGGTAACAGTTAATATGATGTTGTATATGTTGATAATTAGAAGTAATGTAATGTTAAATGTTGAATCACATATCATATTCATGCTAAATTTAGTTTATGTCCTTAATCTGCATTTGTAAGCTTATATTTGTGATTTGTAGATTGCGAAGGTGGTCGACGATGGTCTTGCTGATCAGCGTATGTCAAATTCATTACATATCCACTCTACATTGTGATAAGAGTTTTGTTTCATCTAGCGAGTGATAATCTGCATTTGTAAGCTTATGTTTGTTAGTTAAATGCTTTGTGTGCATTTAAGGAAAATGAGGAACCTCATAGGAGTAAATTGTCATGAGGGTCGTATTTTTGTAAATTCGTTATATATGTTGGTACCTTTATGAGTCCATCTCAGCATTAACTCCCATTTCATCAAATATTCAGCTGGTATGAACATTATTATCATCTCAGCCCTCAATTCCGCCTTTAGTTATGTTTGCTGTAGCGATCGTTGCATAGGTATGTTTGTTGCAGAAACTGGCATCTTTGATGCAGAATACACCACCATAGGCAACTGAGAATGTTTCCAACAGCACAGGCAGCAAGGATAAGTCACCAGCTCTTCACAGTTCACACCAGCATACAGCTAGGCACCTCTTCAAACAGAAAGGTACCTTTAAATAAATAAAAAAGCAAACTAGACTACAACAGAAGCTTATATAGTGCTCATTAATTATACAGATGGTGGTGAAGATGTTGTCCAGAAGAAGGAGTGGTGCAACAGCTACGACTTATAGAGAAGCCATTTTCAAAAACTTGATTACACCTTTTGGTGGAATGAGGTTAGTGCTTAAAGAGCAGGAATATATGAGCAGCAATGATAGCTGTGTTTCCTGCCATTTTGTAACCTTAGTCGGAATATGTGAGCAGCAATGATGGCTTCTCGGATTAGTATTACTTGAGCTGCAATGTATCACCTTTCTGTTTTTCTATAAATAGTATGCTAAACAGGTCCATCAAACCAGGAACTATAAATCAAAGGTTCTACCTTTCCTGCTTTTCTTACTCATGTCTTTTTATAGTTCTTTTTATGATTCTTTTTTGTTTTAAATTTGTGGGTTGCTGCTGATGGGTCTTCATATTTTATATGCACGTGTTGGTCTTCATTTTTATGTATCGAAAGGCACCCGCCACAAAGGTGAAGGATGATAACTATGCAAGTGCAAATAAGGTTTGTCAATTGTCATAAAATCTATAGCTTTCTCAGTTTGTGTGTTGCTAAACGTTTATAACTGAGACTAAATATTGGAATCTATAGACTAGCAAGTCTAAACGGTTTACTAAGCACACGTCTTCATCACGTATGATAACAAGACCGAGAAGTGTAAACGCATCCTCAGACAACATCCGTGCGCAGCGCGCGGATCAAAACATCTTGTTAATAAACAAAAAAAAAACACACTCTAATATTGTTTGTGTCCAGTATGATTATTCATATCACATTAGTCAAAGCATGGGTTTTCTCTCCGTATGTCCAAGTTATTAAGTGTTGGTGGTTCGAGTTTAAAATGGTCTATATCCATAGAGAGGAACTCAAAAAGAACTAATGAGGTCTTTGTGGATGAATTTCTAGATATGTGTTATTGATTATTGTAACTCGGTTATGGTAGTTAGTTAACTTTGAGTATTTTATTTTAGGAAGCTACACTTGCAGTTGCAGCAACTAAGAAGAGAAAGAGAGAACTGCATGGCTCTGCTTCTGTTACTGCTGAAGTAAAGAGCAGGAATAATACGTTAAGTAAGTCAATTAATAGTAAGAAGCAGATGTGTGAGTTCTTCATTTGGTTATATTGGGCATTAGATATTTGTGCTTCTAGAATCATTCTGCATTAGGTGAATTACACATTCCCTTTTGCAGTATGATGTATTCGTAATCTAGCATATGCTCCTGGTTGTTTCTCCATGAGTTAGAAAACCAGTTAATTTAATTAATTGGGGGTGGTTGTAGGTAAGGATCATAAGGTTTCTTGCTGGAGTGAAGTTTCAAGAACAAAATGTGTATGAGGAAGTTCAAGTAGCTGTTGCTGATGCTTCAGCGATAAATAGGGTTGATTATGAACCGGATATTACGAACTTATTCAAGCAGCTGTTGCTGATGCTTCAGTGACAAAGAGGGTTGATTAAGAACCGGATATTACGAACTTAATTGATTCTATCATTTGTAGAAAACTTTTGATTAGAAATTTAGGTCTTTATTATTTAAACTGAAAACCTATGTATGAATCTTGAATTGTTATTGTTTATATCAGTTGGATTTTATGTTTTTTTTCATATTTATTGTCGTTTTCATTTTACAAAAATACTGAAAAGCGTGGCTAAAATGAACTTTTAGCCACACTTTTTCAGATGGAATAAGCGTGTCTAAAACAAGCTTTTAGCTACGCTCATGAAAAACTCATGTGGCTGTTGCTACCTTTTAGTCACACTCTTCAGATGGAATGTTTAATTCCAGCAATCTTTTGCCACGTTTCTAAAAAATAAGCGTGACTAAAACAAACTTTTTAGTAAATTCATGTGGTCGTTGCTACTCTTTATCCACGCTTATAGAAATTTCATGTGGCTGTAGCTACCCTTTAGCCACGCTTATAAAAAAATCATGTGGCCGTTGCTACCCTTTAGTCACGCTTATAAAAAATTCATGTGGCTGTTGCTACCATTTAGCCACGCTTATAGAAAATTCATGTGGTCGTTGCTATCTTTTAGCCACACATTTTAGATGGAATGCCTGATTTCAACCAAAATATTGATACATTTAGCCACGTTTTTTAGTTGCTACAGCCACTAATCTTCAAGTGTGGCCGTATGGTACCAAAGGTGACGGGACCTTTGGTAACGATTAAAATGAAAAAAAAAGCGTGGCCAAAGGGTTTTAGCCACGTTTTCTTTCAGTGGCTAAAGGGTATTTTTGACATAGTGTGAAAAAAATAACACTTTATAATTTTATTTAATTATATGTTGCACATGTGCACTATGTTTCATTATCATTAGTACCATAAATGTTTTAGTGTTTTTAATATATTTTTAACATAAGGAGTGTTTTTACACATGATAATTCATTTTTGTGCAGTAGTAATGATGATGATGCACATGTGTATCACACGTGATACACATGTGTATCACACGGGAAAAAAAACCGTTAATTTTTTTAATATTTGTTTCCAGAATTGAAGATAACGTAATTATAAGACATTTGGCGCCAATTTTATGAAAAAACATTAACGTATGAAGAAGTTATGTAGGTTTTAATATTGGTTTTCGCGTTTTCGCAATATAAAGGGTTTTCACGAATAAAAATCTTTAAACGTGAAACCTAAATAAATAATTTAGTGTCGTCATTTATTGTTTTATAACCAAAAACTAAAAACAATTATCTATATTTCACCCACGAAAATTATCTAAAAACTCGTCGCAATTATAAACGAATCGTTGCAGTTCTCTCGAGTCCGTAACCTGAATTGGGCCCAACAAAGCCCAATAACCCAAAACACATTAACCAAGCCCATAACTCAACCCAGTGATCCAACCCGACACCCATAAGACATAACCCCGACCCAGCCCCGCGACCCAATAAGCCGGGCCATAACATATTCTCAGTTTAGGCCTAACCGCCGGCCCAAACTAATTAACTGGCCAATTTATCTCATTTGGTGATTTTTGGCCCAATCCGTCAAGGCCCACCGCCTTTGCATTATATTTTTATAAAATTTTCATGCTAAGCATTCACCTCCATGTGTAGATTTTATAAAATAAGTTTAGGATTTATAACTTTTATAAAAATTCAAAGAATCTAGATATTTTTTATTAGACCACATGCCTAATAAGAAGCTTGCAGGTTTCCCTTTATACTTTCCCACACTCAACCCCAGCCTCCCATACTTCGTAAACCATTACACACACCATCCATCTTATTAATACCAACTAAATCCTTAGCACACAACACCCCACACTAACTCTCTTCTTGTTCGGCCGAGAACACCCCCACCACCGCCACTCTACCACTGCCACTCCAACCTACAACCACCACAGCCCCACCGTCAACCAGCACCTCCACAACCCGTAACCACCATCCAACCGCCACCACCAAAACCGTAGCTAACCACCCCCACCATCATCCTCATATCATTTTTTCTTAAGATTCAAAGGCGTTTTCAAGATAAATCAAGAACAATAAGTAACATCTTAGCTACTAAAGAGCTTCTAGTAAGCATTCTTGTTAATCTTCATCTTGTTTTTTTTTCTAAACACCCAAAGGATCCATGAAAAGTCTTGATGAACTCCTCTTGTTGGTCCAGAAAATCTACCAAACACGATATTGATATCACAAACGAGTGCGGAATCCTCGTAAGTGATTAATTCAAGAAGAAAGTAGAAGAAATAGATTTGATAAAGTGATAAGCAACAAAGATCAAATCTTGAATGATAAATACTACTTTCTTTGAGCTGATGAAAACTGATCGTAAATACAAGAGTGAGAGAGAAATCGTAAATCCAAAAGCTAGTCAATCATAAACACTATGAGGGTTTATATAGTACCCTCTACAAAACCATAAGCCCAATCATAAACATAAAGAAATCGGTCCAAGAAGCCCAAAATCGTAAACACCTTAAGCCGAAACAATGAAAGCCCAATCTAATGTTCATGCCTTACAATGTATAGCCCAACAATCTTCCCCTAGGCATGAACCATTAGACCGCCTATGGCAGCAGCAGATCAAATCTGAAAGTATTCTGCACATTGCTCGACCACCATTCATTTGCTACGATCCGATTTGATGTTCCATGGAAAATCCCCACCCGTATAGCATTTTCCAGATCATTCTCATCACCGAGAATAGGTTGGGAGGCGAGGAGCTTGATATCTCTTTCACCAAACCTCAGCAGGTCAACCGGATCGTAGAAGCAGAACTGTCTCATCTTCTTGCAAAGCACCACCACTTCATGTGTCGTTGGATCATAAAACCAACAGTCAAAGTTTTTGACCAAGGTACCATCTTCAATTTCATCCAACAAGTTTATTACTCTTGTGAGTTTTGTGGGTGGTCTCCTCGCTTCACCTATTGGATCACCAGTTACTGGGTTAGTTCCAGTTTCAACCCATCTTACCTGCTTCAGATCGAAGTTCACAAAAATTTCCGCCAAGTGGCTCATCAGATTGTTCCGAACTAGATCTCCTTCTGTGCTACTCCATCTGTTTATGTATGGAGCTCTTAACAGGCTTCTAATCTCAGCCTCAGTCCAGGAGTGAAACTGGGTTCGTGTTCTGTAATATTCCACTGGACTGTAGCCATCACGGATTACAGCAAAAAGCTTCTTCTCGGAGTCATAGTGCCAGCACAGAATTGCTTCACGACTCCCCCTTTTGTCGATTGAGCTTTCACCAACATCAATGGTGTATTGAGTGGGGGCTGGTCCTTGAAAGAACTCCTTGAACCAGTTGTCGTGACCTTCTGGTGCCTTGGAGATGACTATTCCACTTCGAGCATAGTCTAACATCTCAATAGTGTCATCTCCTTCATCTTCATTCACAGATCCTATACCTTGACCACCCTGAGATGAGCTTTGACCGGGGTCACCTAAAGCATTTGTCTCCACAGCACCTTTCAACTCATTATACTTCTTTTTCAGATCCATCAAGGTCTCATACAAATACTTAAACCTATTCTTGTCAGCCATCTCCTTGTCTTTTAGTTTTCTGTTCTCAGCCTGGAGTGCTTTTATCTCAGTCTCTCTAATTCTGTTTTGAGACATCAGAAAGTTAATGTGAGGGTCAGCACTTAACCTCATCTCAATAGGGAGCTCAGCAGCTTGTTCATTTGCCCGAAAGGCCTGAAGCTTGGAGCAACCGTGGGCTGACTTGGCACTGAAGAGACACTCACTTTCACTGGGCTGGGTACCTCTAGAAATTGCCTTTCCTCATGCACTGGGCTATGTACATGGAGGATAGGACTCTCAGTCTGCATAGGTGCTGGTTCTTGAATAGTAGCTTGAACATCGGCTTGAGATGAGCTTTGAACGATTGCCGATTGAGTTGTGTTATCAGTCTGTTCATTTGCATCTGTACGATCAAACACCATTAGGCTCGAGCTGGTCTTTAAGAATTTGAACCTCAAAGTTCTTTGGTCAGCCTTTTTCCTTGGAGAAGGTTCACGTACTGGGATGGGTACTTCAGACACATCCTCTTCGTTAACATTCAGAGTCAGCTCTGGAGGAGTTGTATCGCTGCCTGAAGATGTGATCAGGTCATCCTTTCCTCTCTTGAGATTGATGGGCCCCAAATCCCGATAGATGTCATCCTCGAATGTTTCGTTCTTAGGGAAGATATCATCCATTATGTTTTCTTCATCAGACGGTATATTTTCAGGTTCCCTTTGAACATTGGCAGCCACATCATGATCCTCTGCCAGAGATGCATTGACTGGGTGCACCTCTGGTTCATCATCAGATTCTTCTTCAACTTGTTCTCTTGCAACTTCAGGAAAGGCACCTCTTTTGGTCCATTCAATCCTCCCCTGAAAGCTGCTCTTTCCTTTTCTGTCTTGGGTTTGCAACCCGAACACTCCATTATCCATGAACTTGATATCTAACTTCTCTATCCTTTCTTCGATCATCGGATACTTCTTCATAACTACCATCTGTAGATATCTTGGTGTCATAAGGAACTGTTCTCTTGCACTCAAATCTGCATTCCCAACCTAATCCAACAGCATCATTTTTGAGAAGTTGAAATCCCAGTCTAAGGCTAGTGCTACAAATGCCGTGCCATGCAATTTGTTCAGCTGATCAAAACTAGTTCTCTTCCCCAAGAAGGATTTTTGCAAGTAATGAGCCAAACACCTCCAGTAGTGTGGCAATAACTTCTTGAAGATGGGAGGGAACTTTCCTTCATATCCTAACGTCTGAGCACTTTCTAATACAAGAGTCTTTAGGAGTACTCTATTGGATCTTCAGCTTTGTCATTGATGTTCAATCCCTGGCGGATGTCTTCTTCGAGTATCACAATTTGATGATTCTGAATTGTTGCAGAGATTCTCGTCTTGTCAGCATTTGCTCTCGCTGTTCCCCAGAATTCTCTTACTAGCTGCTCATCGAATCAGCACACTTGTTCTTAGAGCATGGTTTATATTGCATACGTTCAGCCCCGCCACCAAAGAGTAAAATAGCTGCATGTGCCTCTCTGGTGGGTCATCAAGATATGCCGGGATGCAGTGGTCTCTCTCAAAATGGATCTCTTCATCAAGCATTTCGTCTGCCATCTGAGAAAACGAGACAAATGCATCAGGCTTAAATTTATCAAAAAGAAATTATGTTTGCCAACAGTATCTTGAAGTTCAATTGATTAACACATTTAACTTGATAAGTTCTGAAAATCTCAATTTAAACGTTCAAGAAAAATATTTGATTTTGAAACACAAATTGACAAACACACTTAAACTTAAAACGATTAAGTTTAATGAGATTCCAAAAATATTAGGTGTTTATGATTTTCGTTCAAGTTTAAGTGAGTTTACGATTCACTATTTGAGTTTACGATCAGAAACACGGGTTCACGATCGGGTCACTCGGAAACAACAAGTCCAATCGTAATCTCGTGGAACAGCCCTAGGCCCGATCGTAAACGACATCGTAAACATCAATCGGAAACGAGGATCGTAAATTCGGATCGTAAACGGTGATCGGATACGCCAACAGTCGTCTCCTTCATTGAGACGATCGTAAACACCATAAACCGCCAATAACAGACTTGCAGTACACTCGTAAACTCGTTAAACCATCTCAAATATTCAAAAGAAGCAACCAACACTACCTTTAAAGTATCTTAACCACACAACCGACTTCAAATCTCGCTAAAACGACTCGAACACAGTAAAAACTGAGAATAATCACGAGTTAGGGCTCTAAACACAAAACCCGTGAATAGATTGACGAAACCTTGAGAAAACAGTCGAATGAAGGGGGTTTCTTGGTCAGTAAAGGTTTGCGAGTATGGTGGTGTGGACGGTTTTGACAGAGGGTGGACGGAAATGGTCCGGATCGTTTTTCCGGCGAGAGGGGCGGAGGTTAGGGTTTCTGGTAGGAAATCGTAAACACAGAGAGATGGATTGGAAATACCGATCGGAAATGGTGAAGGGTTTTATATACCTTTTAAAGATTTTCATTAAAGCCCCTCCAACTTTCAAAAACATTTAAAAAAAACTCCCAAACCTCTATTTAAATGTAAATTCTCATGAAAACGTGTTAACTTTGAAGATTTTGAGAATTTACGAAGCTTCCCCTCAGACTCAAACCCCGAGTATCTGATCATGATCATATAATAAAAAATTTAAACATTTAAAGACTTGAAAGATAAAATAAACCATAAATCAACTAAAACCTAATTACAGAAATTAAAAATTCACTTGCCTCGAAGCTGATGTAAATTCATGGATCAAACCAGACAAATCTTTAACTGAGGAACCCTTTTCAGCTTTCGTTACTCGACGCTCTAGACGATTGCTCAAAATTTTTGAAATCACATAAACTCACATCCAGATAAAAAGTTTTAAAGTGCTTATACATGGTACATAATTACCGTCATGTTTAACCGTCTCCACACCCAGTCGTTCATAGCAAAACCTACCCAACCTCAGAGTTTATTGAGGATTCACAAACCCCCAACTTGAGGAACCATGCACCACTGCTATGACTACCACTTATTTTCTTAATTAACAGTTGGTGATCAGGTCGGCCGCATAAGCACGCAGAGAAGACCAAACACAATAATTTTATGAATTTTTATCAACATTTTTGATTTTCCTTTTTCTTTTCATTTTCCTTTTCATTTTTCTTTTCTTTTCATTTTTCTGTGGTGTTGTCATAAAAAGCAGAAACATGGCGTGTGAGAGAGTGAATACTAGGTGAATACCACTCTCAACCCGTTTTTGCTGGGACTCAGTCTTTTAAACCATGTAAACCAGGATGGAAAACTAAACATATATAGAAGTTAAGTTTACTGCACTTACATGGATGATCATAGTTTTTGATTTAGCTTACCGAAACATCATCTTTGAGACATCTTTCACTTCTGCCTTACACGTGTCAGTCTCCGATTGTCTTGGAAATTTATATCACTTCCGACCAACTCAAGGCAAACAAAAGACATCATAAAAAACCTTAAACAGATATTTTTCAGAATTTTCTGAAACAGTGATATTTCTTCCCCTGTTTTTATGAGGCTTTTGAAATAAAACACATTTTTTTTAAATAAAGAAAAACAACAATACACAAACAATTTTGATCCGATCATTCCTCGAAGGCAATCATCCTTAGGCCTTCGACACACATTTCAAAATTGGGACGAGGGAGGGGTTTTGTGAAAATATCAGACACATTTTGGTCTGTGCTCACCTTTTGGAGCTGAATTAACTCCCGATCATAACAATCACGAATAAAAATGTACCTTGATGTCTATGTGCTTTGTTTTTGAATGATGAACGGGGTTTTTCACAATTTCTAGAGCAGCAGCGTTATCACAGAAGATAGGAGTGTTAACAAATTCCATACCGTAATCAGTGAGCTGATTTTGTATCCATACTACCTGTGAGCATCCAGCTGATGCTGCCACATATTCAGCTTCTGCAGTTGACTTTGAGACGGTATGCTGCTTTTTGCTCTGCCAAGAAATGAGTCTGTCTCCCAGATACTGACATCCACCAGTTGTTGATTTCCTGTCAAGATCACTACCTCCATAATCACTGTCAGTAAATGCAAACAATTGGAAATCAGTGTTCTTTGGGTACCAAAGTCCAAGCCTAGGCCTGCCCTTCAGATACCTAAAGATACGTTTAACAGCAATTAAATGTGAAAGTTTAGGATTAGCCTGATAGCGGGCACACAGACACACTACTTGCATAATATCTGGCCTGCTTGCTGTCAAATACATAAGTGATCCAATCATCGAGCGATACATGAATTCACTCACTGACTCCCCATCTGCATCTGCTGTCAGTAGAGGTCGGGATGCCATGGGAGTTGAGATTGGCTTGGAATCTTGCATTTTGAATTTTTCTAGAATCTCATTCACATATTTTTCTTGGTGAATAAGAATCCCAGATTCATCCTGTTTCACTTGCAAGGCTAGGAAGAAACTCATCTCTCCCTGATCACTCATTTCAAATTTCTTTCTCATTATTTCTTCAAACTCGGTGCATAACTCTTCGTTTGTTGACCCGTAGATGATGTCATCTACATAAACCTGCACCATGATGATATCATCCTTCACCCTCCTTCTAAACAGAGTCTGATCAACCACTCCTCTTGTGTATCCATTCTCCACCAGATGAGTTGATAGTGTCTCATACCACGTGCGCGGAGCTTGATGTAGTCCATACAAAGCTTTATCCAGAAGATACACATGATCTGGATACTCCTCATCTATGAACCCTGGTGGTTGAGTCACATAAACTTCCTCATTCATTTCTGCATATAGAAATGCCGTCTTGACGTCCATCTGGTGCACTGTGAAGTTTAGATATGATGCAACTGCAAGGAATATCCGAATAGCCTCCAATCTAGACACATGTGCATACACCTCATCATAGTCAATTCCATGTATTTGTCTGTGACCCTGAACAATCAACCTTGCCTTGTTTCTGACAATTATACCCGTGTCATCATTCTTGTTCTTATATAACCAACGTGTGGGTATAACCTTCTTGTTCTCTGGCCTTTTCACTAGACGCCACACTCCCAGCTTTGAAAACTGATTTAATTCATTGTGCATGGCCTCAATCCAACTTGGATCTCTGAGAGCAACAATCACATTAGGAGGCTCAATCTGGGAGATGAAGCACGAATACATGCAGAAATTAATGTCTCCCGTACGGCTTCTAGTGGTAACACCTGCTGAAACTGGCCTAAGTATATTGCTAATCGGATGGTCTTTGTTAATCCTTGATACTTGAACCTCTGGCACAGGAACAGAAACAGGCAGGTTAAAATTAACAAAATTATCATTCATACCTTGGTTTTGAGAAATTTCTGAATCATCACGAGTTCCCGAAGATCCCGGAGTATCTGCATTGATATTTGTGGGAACTGAATCTGGTGCTTTCTCACTAACTTTTTCAACATGAGGTCTTGATTCAGATGATTGAGCAATGATATCTTCTTCCTCACCCAAATGATGGAAAACATTTGAAAAATTGAACCCTTCAAACAGTGACCCATAATCAAAAATCCAATCTGGTCCACACCCTGCATCTGTAGGATTGTCTTCAAGCCAGTCTACGTTATATGCCTCAATGATTACTTTGGTGGTTTTGTTGTAGACACGATAAGCACTATTTGCCGAATAACCCACAAAATAACACTCATCAGCCTTAGCTTCGAATTTCCCCACATCGGACTGAATCAGAACCGTGCATGGACACCCGAATGTCTTGAAATATCCCACCGTTGGCTTCTCTCCATAAACAATCTCATACGGAGTCTTCTCATGACACTTGTTTAAAAGTACTCGATTCTGCACATAACAAGCCGTGTTGACCGCTTCAGCCCAGAAGAAGATTGGCAATTTAGCTTCACACATCATTGTTCTTGCTGCTTCAATGAGTATCCTGTTTCTTCTTTCAGCGACTCCATTCTGCTGGGGTGTGTAGGGTACACTGTACTGTCTCTCTATACCCTTCTCTCATGATGCGTAGCATCTTATACATAAAATAAATAAATAAAATTCCTTTATTTAATTGGTTTTTAATTAAGAATTATTAAGTTTTGGTGCTTAAATGTTTATATTTGAATTTTAGATGATTTGGTGGAACTTTGGTTAGTATTTGATAAATATTTAAAGTTCACATTTAATTTGGTTTTTAACTGAGAAAACTTTGTAAGTTAGAATTTTAATTGAGAAATTACAAAAGATATTGTGCTTCATTGTTTTTATTTATGAATTTTAGGTGTTTGGTGTGTGCGAGATGAATTTAGAAGAAAAACGCAATTTACGGAAGCGAAATCGGAGCTCGAATGTAGAAGTTATGATAAAAGAAAAAAAAAATAGAAATAAATAAATGAATAAACAGCCCAGTCCAGCCATCGGCCCAGTCTCATTTCTGTTCTCGGCCCACCAGATTAAAGATTGAAGCAGGCCCAACAGTTAACAGCCCAACAGGAGACATGCACAGCCCAGCGCGAAAAAGAATAAAGGAAAACTGCAGACCATGGGTTTCGAACCTCTGACCTCTTGTTCACCCAGCGAAACCATCACCACCAGGCCAGCTGCCATTTCTTGTTCCAATTCCAGATTTGAGTCTATTTATTCTCTTCTGGGCAGCCCAAATTCGGGCCAAAAAACGAGCTGAAATAGCATCAAACCCTATTTTTCACATATAAATTCGATTGTAGCTGCATTTTCTCGGCTCTCAACCCCCATAAACCCTAGAAATACCCCATTTAACATCTGGAAAACATTTTGGAAGATCAAGGGAAAAAGATTTGAGCTTTGGGAGCTAAAGATTGAAGATTTTAAGCCTTTCGGTTTGGATTTTTCATCTACTCTTTTAATCTTTTATCTTTGTAATCTTGTTCATGATCATGATTGTTATCAAGATTAGATTTTTATCATTTTTAATCATGTTTTGTGACTGATCTTACCATTGTATCACCTAGATTTGATGATTTTAGACCCGTTTGACCCGTTTGGGTGGCTTTTTACTATGATATGTGAAAATTGCTTGGATGATGATTTTGAATTGCTTATGATGATTATTATTTGCTGATTTGGTTTCGATTATCATTAAATCATGTAGTTAATTGTCATGCTTGGTAGAACTACCCAAGTTAATTGCTTTATCCATTGTTGACCCGTTTGACTTTTATTAGTCAACGGTTGATGCTTGCTAGGAGACCTCCTTCTTGATGGTTTATCATTGATTTGGGGCTGATTTAGTTAATATCCTTATGAGATAGGTTTGACCGAACCATTTCATAGGCTAGAAGCTTGTTTTACATCGTTTAATAGGATAGATTGCTTGTGAACATAAGATTCGATGCTATTTATTCATGTTTAGCGGTTTCTAGGTCATAAGTGTTTTGAATCATCATCATTACTTGATTTAGGTGCTGTTTAGAGAGACTTCTCTTATAGTTTCCCATTTCATGTAGGATTAGTTGACTTTGACCGAAGTAGCTTGTCCGTTAGGCCGTTTTCACAGTTTTGCTATCCGTGCTTCATTTAGGATTTCCAGATTATTCGGGATGTGTCTATAGTCCTAGATAGTCTAGTTTTCCACATTAGACGATAGTGTTCATGGTATTAGTCATCCGAGGGTCTGAGCGAGTCTAGAGGAGTCGAGTCTAGGTGATGCATTCCTTTTTCTGATTTCCCATCATTTTATCCGGTGTTTAGCCGTTTTGTCGGTTTTAGTTATTTAGCATAGTTTTCATTATCAGTTCCTCATTTCAATTTCATCGGTTAAATATTAGTGAAGGTTCGGTATCGGGAGATTGTCACCGCGTCCACGGATTGATATCCGGTTCTTACCAAAACTGTACTGCACACGACGGGTACACTGCCCTGGTGTGTAGTTTGGTCACTTGGTGATTACCATTTAAAACTTGACCACATTTTTACATATCCAAATTTACGCATCAAGTTTTTAGCGTCGTTGCCGGGGACGCATCAGATTCCGAGAAATATCCGAGCTAGTAGTTTAACCACTTGTTTGCTTTATCTTTTTACTTGTATTCTTTGCGTATTTTAGATGTTAGTTAGTTTTTCTGTTTCTGTGTTTCCTTTTCGTGTTAGTTAGACTTTTAGGTTAGTTTCTTTTCATTTTCTGTTTCGTCATTTTTATCGCATTTTTGTCTGTTTATGCGAATACGTCGCCGCCAGAGCCGATTTTCACCGTTATCCGAGGCAGAAAGAGTTTTCCATCACCTTCGGCACGTGGAGGGCGCATTACCAGTGCCGATGGCCGCGCTTGCAGATCAGAGGCGCACGCTTGCAGATTACGCCCGTCCCAACATCAACGGGACGTTACCGAGTGTTATCCGTCCGCCGGTGGACGTGAATAACTTCCAGATTCAGCCTCAGGTCATCACTCTGATTATGGACTATGTTCAGTTTGACGGGTTACCTAATGATGACCCGATGACCCACATCGCGAACTTCCTTGAAATTTGCGACACTTTCAAACTTAAGGGGGTCCCAGCAGAGGCAATCCAGTTGCGATTATTCTCATTTTCCCTTCGCGGTGCAGCGAAGGCATGGCTTCAGTCTCTCCCACCTGGTTCTATCACGTCATGGACTATTTTGACACAGAAATTCATCTCAAAGTATTTCCCTCCATCGAAGGTTGCGATGTTCAGAAACAAAATATATACCTTCCTTCAGGATGACACAGAGAGTTTATACGAGACGTGGGAGCGATTTAGAGAGTTATTGAGAAAATATCCATCACATGGCATTGAGCTACACCAGCAGATACAGATTTTCTATAGCGGTTTACATCCACTCACACGACATACGGTCGACACGTCAGCTGGTGGGACATTAAGCAGTAAAACGCCCGAGGAGGCGCAAAAGTTACTTGAGGAGCTTGCTTTAAATGATTATCAGTGGTCTAGCACGCGGAGTAAGCCGACCCAGCAGAGAGGAGTCCTCCAGGTTGACCCCATTACAGCTCTATCCATGCAGGTCGAGGCGTTATCAAAGAAAATAGCCAAAATGCAGGTGATGGAGCAGCAGGTGAAGTACTGCGAGCTGTGCTCAGGACCCCACGACATTACACGTTGTCCTATCGGGGGTAGCACCGATTTTGTCGAGCAGGTCGACTACATGGCCGGCTAGGCCCATCCACCACCCAACACGTATAACTACAATCCGGGGTGGCAGAACAACCAAAGTTTCAGCTCGAACATGCCTTGCTTTCAGCCGTGGCCGCCACCGAGGCAACAGGGTTTCTATGACCCAGAGGTTGTTAAACAGACACCGACAGAGGATTCAGGTTTGAAGAATTTAACTAACATGATGTCTCAGTTTATCAAGCAGAATGAGAAAACTTCACAGCAGAATGATCACAGGATTTTGCGAACTGAGCAGGACATAGTTGTGGTGGCCAAAGAGTTGAGTAATTTAGCAGCTCATATGCAAAATATGGAGAGGACCATGGGTCAACTTTCCAAATCGTGTTCTGAGAGAAAACCAGGAGGATTGTTAGGGCACACACAGTCATATCCTAAGCAATACGTGAATGCAATCTTTTACTTGAATGACAACACCACTCCGGATCCAGAATCGACGTTCAGTGCTGAGCCAGTTGATGAGGAGAGTGATGATGAGATAGACGAGGAGATTGAGGTAGAGATTCCTGGGCAGGTGCAACCGAGGCTAAGCCCAGCAAGTACAACACGACCCGAGGAACCAGTAGTGGAGAAATATGTTCCCCGACCCTACATCCCTCATATTCCATATCCAGAGAGACTTAGGGACCAGCTTAGGGAAGAGCAGCAGGAGAAACATCACCAGGCCGTCGTTCATTATATTGGAATTAAAGATCACCCACCCGACCCACCTTCAGTTATTATCAAGTCGACTAAATCATTGCAGGGCCAGCAAAAGAAGAAGTGTGGGGATGAAGCGAGTGCTAAAAAGAAGAAAAAGCCACCTGATTTAAAGAAAAAGGCTTCAAAGAGTGATAGGACGTGGTTAGTCGACATATATGCGATGTACCTGCGAGATAGACATAAGGGAGTCGAGCCCTTGTTTGAAGAGTGGCGCGTGCATGGGTCGGATGCGAGCATATTTGGTAGCGAGGGAGGTCACATACATGACCCCGGTTGACTTAACCGCGGGTTCGAGTCCGGCTGATGACTCGTTAATAAATTCAGCGCTTCCGGGAGGCAACCCGAATACTTGTTTACTTTAGTTTGCTTGTTTCATGCTTTGTTTGATTTTTTAGTAATTTAAATTCCTTTTAGTTAGTTTGCTTAAATTAGTTGCATTTTATTTCTCTTTGTTCCGTTTTATGTTTTTGTTTTAAGTTTTGCAGGTTGTTCGAAGCATGCCACGTTTAGACATTGCATTGATTTATCAATTTTGGCTATGCTTCAATTCGCGGGGTTGTAGGTAACGCACAGTTTGTGGACCGTGGGTACTCAATCTCCATTCTCACGGTCCGCAAATGTGCTTTTATGATATTTTTTCTTATTTTTGAGGATACGGACCGTCACTTCATAAATGACAATCAACGGTCCGTATCAGGGTTTATCGGGCATGTGTCTTTTGGTCAAAGTAAACTGTTCTCTTCATAAATGACAAACAAACGGTCGCTTTTGGTCAATTGTTCACTTTTCAAAACGTTTAAAAATTCTCAAACTTGCCCGATGTCGAGACCCAATCTGCTTATTGCTTTCACTTGAGTTGTGTTTTCTTTCTAGATTCATCATCGGACCACCAATTACCTTGATTCACCGGTTTGTGTTTTCAAGGCGGTTCGGGCTCCTGTTCATCAAGAGCTGTCACGATTCGTTTTTAGCATCCGGACGCTGGCACACCACATGATAGGGGAGTATTTCAGTTCCCTTTCCCATTTATTTTGATGTGTTTTATCGTACATTGGGGACAATGTACGAATTAAGTGTGGGGATAGGGGTCAATTGAACTGAAATAACTAAATTTGTGAAAAAAAATCAAAATTTCTTATCATATCCCCCTGTTTTTAGTTGAAATTGAGATTTTTGCCCGTCTTGTTGCACATGGAAGTGGGTCCGTTGATGTAATTCGTGACGTTTTGCTCGCCTGTGTATACGATGCTTGTCTCTAGTCAAAACCTTTTCTTCGAGTATCTTGAAAAAGTATTTCCAAGCAAGTGTTTTTCAAATAAAATTAATAAATGGGATGCTTTACTTAGTGAAACTATCGGATGGGGGATTGATAGCTTGCATCATATCGGTAGCCTTTATCCATCCGTTTTCGTGAGTTATTTGAGCCCAAATTGCTTTATTTATTACATGATTGTTCTCACTTTCGTTTGGTTGAGTGTTATGCCATCATGTGCTTTCGTTTTAGAACTTGTGTTGTTTATACGCGTCAAGATCATGAACTAAAATTGAGCATAGAAATGATAGAGGCATTAGGATTACCCTTTTGATTTAGTCTTTTTCTTTGATCTTATCATTTTTCCTACCCTAAAACATTATCCCTTAGAAAACCCGTTGAGCCTTTTCCTTCTCGTTTGATTTTCCCACTTTTTGACCCATTTAGCCTTTTGATTAGCCTTTATTTTTCTCTTAAACCCTTGTGTGAAGAAATCCGGATTAGTTTAGGATTTTGTGTATTTATTTTGGTTTGTTTCATCAACTCATACTTAAAAAAAAATTTAATGATTAAGTGTGATTCTCCTAGTACTCAATCTCCATTCTAGAAATTCATTTGAGATTGCAAAAAAAAAAAAAAAAAAAAAGAGAGAGAAAAAATTAAAACAAAAGAAAAAGAAAAAAGAAAAAAAATTGCTGAAAATTTTAGAAAGCTAAAAAAAATTAGAATGTTGTTTAGCATTTGTGTGCGGGTCAAAACTACCCGATTTTAGTTTACTTATGTAAATAGTTTTTCTTTTGGTTTGTTTATTTCCTAGTCTGGATTTCTAAACACTTAGCCTCTTTCACATTCCCATTCCATACCCCAAGCCCTAGCCTAATGTTAAACCTGTGAAAGTCCTCTTGATCTATGTCTAGTTTTATGTTATTTGGTGGAGATGCGATTTCGATACAAGCCTATGATAATGGGGTGCATGTTTGGCCTTGAGTGATCCACTTAAATCGATGATCTTTTTAATCATCGATCCACTAAATTTCACCGAGTTGAGTGATCATTGTGAGGGGTATGATGCTTGTTTGATTGAACCTTGATGTGTGTCGATCTAGTAGGCATTTCCATGTTTTCGAATAAAAATCATACTTGTTGGATTATAAATCTTTTGAAAACTGTAAATCTTGAGATTTGGGGATGCATGTGGGCTTGAGTAGTTGCATTGGGTTGGGTGGACGTTGCGTTTTCTATTGGCGTGTGGAAGTGTTGCATAAGATTTTGCTTGAGGGCAAGCAAGCTTTAAGTGTGGGGATATTTGATGCGTAGCATCTTATACATAAAATAAATAAATAAAATTCCTTTATTTAATTGGTTTTTAATTAAGAATTATTAAGTTTTGGTGCTTAAATGTTTATATTTGAATTTTAGATGATTTGGTGGAACTTTGGTTAGTATTTGATAAATATTTAAAGTTCACATTTAATTTGGTTTTTAACTGAGAAAACTTTGCAAGTTAGAATTTTAATTGGTAAATTACAAAAGATATGGTGCTTCATTGTTTTTATTTATGAATTTTAGGTGTTTGGTGTGTGCGAGATGAATTTAGAAGAAAAACGCAATTTACGGAAGCGAAATCGGAGCTCGAATGTAGAAGTTATGATATGGAAATCGGAGCTCGAATGTAAAAGATATGGTGCTTCATTGTTTTATTTATGAATTTTAGTTGACTTTGACCGAAGTAGCTTGTCCGTTAGGCCGTTTTCACAGTTTTGCTATCCGTGCTTCATTTAGGATTTCCAGATTATTCGGGATGTGTCTATAGTCCTAGATAGTCCAGTTTTCCACATTAGACGATAGTGTTCATGGTATTAGTCATCCGAGGGTCTGAGCGAGTCTAGAGGAGTCGAGTCTAGGTGATGCATTCCTTTTTCTGATTTCCCATCATTTTATCCGGTGTTTAGCCGTTTTGTCGGTTTTAGTTATTTAGCATAGTTTTCTTTATCAGTTCCTCATTTCAATTTCATCGGTTAAATATTAGTGAAGGTTCGGTATCGGGAGATTGTCACCGCGTCCACGGATTGATATCCGGTTCTTACCAAAACTGTACTGCACACGACGGGTACACTGCCCTGGTGTGTAGTTTGGTCACTTGGTGATTACCATTTAAAACTTGACCACATTTTTATATATACAAAACATACACATCATCTCCACAGAACATATTTAATTCAGCATTTTTAAATTCTGTTCCGTTGTCCGTTCTAATAGCCTTGACCTTCTTGTTCAGCTGATTCTCTATAAGCGTGACAAACTGTTTCACCAAAATCGGAGTTTCATGCTTGTTTGATAAAAAGAAGACCCAAGTGAATCGTGAGTAGTCATCCACAATCACGAGACAGTAAGAGAATTTGCTGATGCTTTGTACTTGCATTGGCCCAAATAGATCCATGTGAAGAAGTTGTAATACGGACGACACTGAATTTGCTATCTTCGGACGGTGCGGTAACTTGTGTTGCTTCCCCTTTCTTTGAGCTGATGAAAACTGATCGTAAATACAAGAGTGAGAGAGAAATCGTAAATCCAAAAGCTAGTCAATCATAAACACTATGAGGGTTTATATAGTACCCTCTACAAAATCCTAAGCCCAATCATAAACATAAAGAAATCGGTCCAAGAAGCCCAAAATCGTAAACACCTTAAGCCCAAACAATGAAAGCCCAATCTAATGTTCATGCCTTACAATGTATAGCCCAACAATCTTCCCCTTCGCACAAGCCACACATTTTTCTACAGTAGAAAAATCTTTGATAGGCAGTTTTCTGACATGTTCTCCCTTTGCCAGCTTGGTCAAATTCTTCATGTTAGCATGCCCCAGACGCCTATGCCATAATAAAGCTAAGTTCTCATTTTGTTTGGATATAAGGCAGGCTACTTCTGAGGTTGGAGGTTGACCCATATTAAGCTGATAAGAATTTCCTCTTCTCGGAGTACGCATCAAGATGCATTCCTCTGGAATTTTGGCATCTGGCTTGAGTATGATGCATTCCTTGCGGTTGAACAAGACTGAATATTCCCTATCACAAATTTGTGAGACACTGAGCAAACTGTGAGATAATTCCTCCACATAGTGCACATCAGAGAACGTCAAACTTCCATTTCTCACTACTCCTTTCTTGCTTATTCTTCCACCTACACCACCTGCAAATGATACTCCTCCGCCATTGAAGTCTTGTACATCTTCCAAAAGGGATAAGTCTTCGGTCATATGTCGGGAGCAACCGCTATCAACGTACCAGAGATTGTTGATAGATATTCTTGGCTGTCCCCACAAGAATCAGAGATCAGTGAGATTCAGGTACCCAGGCCATAACAGATCTGGGCACATCTTTGGAATCAATGTAATTAACTAATTGGAAGGTCATTTCTGGCTTTGATTCAGGTACATTCACATTTTGAATGTTGACTTTTGGTTTCCAGGTGGTGTTTTTCTGTGGTTTCAACCCATTTGGTGAGTTCTTGACTGACACAGGTTTCTTTTGTGGTGATGTGGCCTTTTTACTAGCTGGCTTTTTAACAGGTGTCCACTCAAGTTTCAGTTTTGTGTAAACAAGATGTTTTGTTTGAGTGACAGCTTTTTGTTTTAAAACTTGTTGCTCAACCTTTCCTTTGCCATTAGGTTTATTAACTCTTTTGACTTTAGCCACTTGTTTCTCAACAAATTCTGGTTTTATCTTATCATTCCTTTTGTAAACTCCTTTAGATATATAAGTTGGTTTTGGAGTTTTGGCCACATTCCACTTTTCAACAACAGGCTTTGTCACCGGTGCCTTTGTGTTTGAAACCTTAGACTGTTGAGTCTTCATTGGTTCTAAACACTGCTTCCCCTGAGACAAAGCTTGTTGCTTTTGCTTTTGCTTTTCTCATGTCATCATTTTCTCCAACATACTAGTCCGTGGGTTTTGCGGATAGTATGGTTGAAATGGTCTATTCATACAATTAGCAGCAAAGTGTCCTGGTTTTCCACATTGAAAGCAATTCATGAGTCTAGGCCCATTGACATGACTATAGAGGTATGAGCGTCTTGGATAAGACGACTTCCATTCTGGCTTATCATCCCATTTGTGTATAACATGTTTTGTAGCTTTTTCCGGTTGTGTGACTAAACAAAATTGTTCTGATTTAGACTTGTTTGTTCTATTGAAAGTCGACACAACCTGGGGATAAGCAACAAAATCCTTGGGCTTAGTCTCATGACCAACTTTAGTGTTAGGCACACGAATTTTAAAACCATTAACTTTTTCATTGGAATCAGAAACATGTTTCGATAACAAAGATACCACTAATTGTTTTGACTTGGACGTATTAAGTTCTGACACAGATGCCAGAACATCGTCCTTAGGTAAATCAGACATTAAACTACTAGACACATAACATTCATAGACTTTTAAACATTCAGCATCCTCCCCAGAAACATCTTCAATACCTACTTCATCTGCACATGAAACAAAGGTGTCAGAAGAACCAACATTATCGTTTAATGGTTCCTGGGATGGACCCTATTTACTTGTGGATGCCATTGTTTCGTTCTGATTACCCAACCCATAGATCATGTGTTTCTCATTTTCAAATTCCTGATCAGTCATAGGTGTCACTCCTACCAGAACACTATCTAAGGGAGGTCCTATCTCATGTGTTCCTATTTCAGATCTATCTACCTGATCCTCCTCAAAGATTATTCCTATTATATCTCTAGTTTTATCTTGAGGAACATTGTTATTGTTTTTGTCTGAGAAGCTAATTCCTATTCCACCTTTGCCCTTTCCCATTCTAACATCAGTTATGCAGGTGTTCAAAGATTTACTAGCCTCTAGCATTCTTTTGCTTCTCATATGATTCACATCAAGTTTCACTTGCAACTCATTGTTCTTATGCTTAAGTTCATCTATCTGCTTACTAAGTTCAGCTATTTCTAACTTAGCATTGTCATACATGAGAGTTTTCTCAGTTGCCAGTTTTTGATATTTCACAATGTCTAGTTTCTGAGCTTTTACCTTCTCCTCATTCTTTTTCCATCTACCCCTGAATGAACTCCTTTCGCATTTTATCTCAAACAGTTCTATCTCATAATTTTTACAAATTTGCCTAAGTCCAGGAATTAAACGTGCACAAGTGGGATTAGGACATACCTTGATGTTATCAACCTCAGCAGCAAAGGCTTCCTTGTCTTCCACCAGGTTCTCTTCAGGTTTCTCATCAGTGACAACAAACGCATGCTCTTCCTCATCATCCCTTTCCATAGCAGCAATCATTGCATGCGACAGGCTAAACTCTTTCATCTGAGGAGTCCAGTCATATCCACCTCCTTCCTGTACAACCAAAGCACTTGACTCTGCCTTTCCTTTGCTATCTGCTGCTTTCCTTTCTTCTGTTCTTTCTCTCCTCGGCTTGGTGCACTCTCTTGCGAAATGCCTGTACTCGTCACAGTTGTAGCACCTCAGCTTGCTCTTGTCAAACCCCATCCTTATCTTATCTTGATCCTTCCACACATTTCTCCCAGTCTTTGCCATGAACTTCTTTTCTCTGAAAACAGCCATTGCCATCTGCCAAGAAACATCTAACATCTCTACATCTTCAGGATTTATCTGGTTTAGTTCACCCGACAGCATATCAGTATGGACTAAAGTTCCGGCCATAAGAGCATGATAGCTGTTCATAAATCCCATTCTGATGGCAAAGTTGGGATCATTTGTAGCATCAGGGTTGA
>JBCNJP010000010.1:74153581-74231883 GCA_039602395.1 Deinandra increscens subsp. villosa | reverse complement strand
ATTGTGGGAATGAATTGGCTATCCAAGAATCGTGCCAAAATCGTTTGTCATGAGAAAATCGTTCGAATACCGTTGCCTAGTGGAGAGTTAGTCTCAGTTCAAGGAGAAAAGTGGGGTACTGTTATGGGCGTGATATCTTTTCTCAAAGCACAGAAGTGTTTACGTAAAGGACATTTTGCTGTTCTCGCGAACACTTCAGAGAAAACAAATGAGGAGAAGAGAATTGAAGATATCCCTATCGTGAAGGACTTTCCTGAAGTCTTTCCGGAAGATCTACCAGGTCTACCGCCTCATCGAGAAGTCGAATTTCAGATTGATCTTGCTCCTGGAGCAGCACCTATTGCTCGCGCACCTTATCGTTTAGCACCAAATGAGTTACAAGAGCTATATACTCAACTTCAAGAACTGCTTGAAAATGGATTTATTAGGCCCAGCTCATCACCCTGGGGAGCTCCAGTGTTGTTTGTTAAAAAGAAAGATGGAACCTTTCGGATGTGCATCGATTACAGAGAACTAAACAAAGTGACTGTCAAGAATCGTTATCCCTTACCCCGAATCGATGATTTGTTTGATCAACTACAAGGATCTAGCTATTATTCCAAAATCGATTTAAGATCAGGTTATCACCAACTGAGAGTCCGTGAAGAGGAAGTCTCGAAAACAGCGTTTAGAACTCGTTATGGTCATTATGAGTTCATGGTTATGCCATTTGGGTTAACCAACGCACCAACGATTTTCATGGACTTGATGAATCGCGTTTGCAAGGCATATCTCGATAAATTCGTCATCGTCTTCATTGATGATATTCTGATATATTCTAAGTCTAAGGAGGAGCATGAACAACATCTTCGTTTGATCTTAGAGTTACTCAAAAAGGAGCAATTGTATGCAAAATTTTCAAAGTGTGATTTCTGGATGCGTGAGGTGCAATTTCTTGGTCATATCGTTAATGATCAGGGGATTCACGCTGATCCAATCAAAGTTGAGGCAATTAAGAATTGGCCTGCACCTAAGACACCAACGAAAATTCGCCATTTTCTTGGTTTAGAAAGTTATTATAGACGATTTATTGAAGGATTTTCAAATATAGCCCAACCTCTTACGGCGCTAACGCATAAAGGAACGGCGTATAACTGGAATGAAAAGCATGACGCCGCTTTTCAGCTACTAAAGCAGAAACTTTGTAGCGCGCCAATATTATCCCTACCAGAGGGTAGTGATGATTTCGTGGTGTATTGTGATGCATCGAAGCAAGGATTAGGTTGCGTGCTGATGCAAAGGGAGAAAGTCATAGCTTATGCCTCTCGCCAATTAAAGATTCATGAGCAGAATTATACAACTCATGATTTGGAGTTGGGAGCAGTCATTTTCGCGTTGAAAATTTGGAGACATTATCTTTATGGTACAAAGTGTACTATCTACACTGATCACAAAAGTCTCGAGCATATCTTTGCTCAAAAGGAGTTGAACATGAGACAACGTCGTTGGGTGGAACTTCTTAATGACTACGATTGCGCAATTAGATACCATCCAGGCAAAGCTAACGTAGTAGCTGATGCCTTAAGTCGGAAAGATAACCCCAAGCCCAGAAGAGTTCTGCGTTGCAACTTACTATTCATACAAGATTACCTGATCAGATCCGGAATGCACAACTTGAAGCACTCAAAGACGAGAACATTGAATTAGAATCCTTGCGGGGTATGGATAAGTTACTGGAAGTTAGATCCGATGGTATCCGGTATTGTGCGAACCGAATATGGATTCCTGTGTATGGAAATTTCAGGGAATTGATTATGGACGAAGCCCATAAGTCTCGTTATTCAATTCATTCAGGCTCGGATAAGATGTACCAAGATTTGAAATTGATTTACTGGTGGCCTAAGATGAAAGCAGACATTGCCACATACGTAAGCAAGTGCTTGACTTGTTCCAAGGTAAAGGCGGAATACCGGAAACCGGCAGGGTTACTTCAACAACCAAAGATACCCGAGTGGAAATGGGAGGGTATCGCCATGGATTTTATCACAAAGTTACCCCGTACAGCAAATAGATGTGATACAATTTAGGTAATTATTGATCGTTTAACCAAGTCGGCACATTTTCTACCAATCAAGGAAACTGATACCCCCGAGACATTAGGCAAAATTTATTTTAAAGAGATCGTCTCGCGACATGGA
Source organism: Deinandra increscens subsp. villosa (assembly GCA_039602395.1). NCBI lineage: Eukaryota > Viridiplantae > Streptophyta > Magnoliopsida > Asterales > Asteraceae > Deinandra > Deinandra increscens. The sequence continues at coordinate 74,229,706 of JBCNJP010000010.1, read as the reverse complement.
GTACCAGTTTCTATTATATCAGATCGAGACGCTCGATTTACATCCGAATGTTGGGAATCTCTATATGAAGCATTGGGATCGCCTCTGGATATGAGTACTGCATATCATCCTCAGACCGAGGGTCAAAGTGAACGGACCATTCAAACTCTTGAGGACATGTTGCGTGCATGTGCTATTGACTTTGGTGAAAGTTGGGATAAACACTTACCTTTGGTGGAATTCTCTTATAATAATAGTTATCACACCAGTATCGGTGTAGCTCCATATGAAGCACTTTACGGGCGGAAATGTAGATCACCTCTCTGTTGGGCGGAAGTTGGTGATAGTCAACTCACAGGTCCTGAGTCGGTACTCGAGACAACAGAGAAAATCGTGCAAATTCGTAATCGTATGGCAGCCGCACGAGATAGACAGAAACGTTATGCTGATAAACGGCGAAGACCTTTGGAATTTGAGGAAGGAGACAAGGTCTTGTTAAAGGTCTCACCCTGGAAAGGTGTAGTGCGTTTTGGTAAACGCGGTAAGTTAAACCCAAGATACATTGGGCCATTCGAGATTGTTAATAGAGTTGGTCTATCAGCATATGAACTAATCTTACCAGCAGAACTAAGTGGGGTCCATAACGTTTTTCCATGTGTCGAATCTAAAGAAATGTTTAGCAGATGAGACATTAATCACTCCACTTGAGGATTTGCATGTAGACAAACAACTTCGATTTATCGAAGAAACGGTGGAAATTATGGACCGGGAAGTTAAACAGTTAAAGCGTAGCAAAATCCCAATCGTTAAAGTTCGTTGGAACTCGAGAAAAGGTCCTGAATTAACATGGGAACGCGAAGATCAGATGATGAAGAAATATCCCAGACTATTTAAGGTTCAACCTTCGTCTAGTTCGGGTACTGGTTTAATTTTCGCGGACGAAAATTCTTCAACAAGGGGATGATGTGACGACTGAGATTTTTTTTTTCTTTTCTTTGTGTCTAGCTCATTAACTTTTACCGCGTTACGCAATTTTTGAGGACGAAAATTCTTCAACAAGGGGATACTGTGACAATCCGACTTTTCAGGTCATTTTCCGACATTAACTGAACATAAAATGTATTAAATGTTGTGTGAACATTTATGTGCTTATCTGCGTTAACTTTAGCAATTAGGGTTTTGTGTAATCATCACTATACGAGCATACACCGAAAGTTTAAACGATTGAAATTCTATGATTGACGTTTTATGATTTTATGTGATATTCGTATACATTTACATAAACAATTTTATGATTTCATGAGTATTTTAAGATGAGTAAATATGAGTTATTATATATAGATGAGTTATGATTTTATGGGATTCTTAGTTAATTATGGAGTTATATCCTAGGAATTTATGTGAGTAAAACGAGATTTATATTTTTTTTATAAATATAATACGATTTATATATTTTGATGTTCCTCGTATATTCGTCGTTAAGACATTCTCCGTTAAACCCGTTAGGAGTTTGCTATGTGTGTTAAACTTGTAGGGTTCATAGTTGCCATTTTCTAAACTTTCTTTTGCCTAACTAAAATCATAGGGACTGGGTCTATAATTACCGAAACTTGGTGTCATCTTTGAAACTTGTAATGGACCAATTGTGTCAACAGTCCATTGTGGGATTGTGATTAGTTACGTGAAATGTGGAGGGGATTCAAACGCTCCGGTGACTAAAAACGAAACCGACCGCCATAATCATTCATTCATCGGTTTCATATCGGGTCATTAAATCTGGTTAATGATATGTGAATATCATTTGTTCAAACCCAAATACACACAAAAACCTCCCATTATCCCTCTCTCGTCCCTGTTTACATCACAAGAAAGTTCACCACCACAACCCATAAATCCGGCAAATTCTCACTAATTAGCCACTGTTACACCACCTTGCAACCACCACCGTGATCGTGGAACCCTCACGAACAACCAGGGGTCATCAGAAGTTCGAATCACGACCGTGCTCGGTGTTCGCGGTTGAAGTTCGGGTTCGTGTTCGGCTTCAAAAACTCATTGTTTCTCATTTACGGCTTGAGGTAAATGTTCTCCCTTGTTCATCGCACCTTTTTATGGGTTTATTCCGATTTTCGCGATTTTCCGGTGATCGGAATGAAACTCCGGCCACCGGAGTTCTAGAGGAAGAAGATGAATCGCGACAGTTACATGTTAAGTATTATAAAGTCGGGTTAAATCACGAATGGGTCGGGTGTCCGAGTGGTTAATTCGCTTGTTTAGCATCTTGAGGTCGCGGGTTCGAAACCCAACCTCCGCATTTTTCCTTCTGTTTTCTTTTCTGCCCATGACCAATCCCACTCACTGCTAAATAAAACAATTCTCAACCAACACATAAACGACCAGAAGATCCTGTCCCAATGGTTGTGATGTCGTGTTTGTACCCGGAGGTCACAGGTTCGAAACCGGTGACCTCCCTATTTTCTGTTTTTATGTTTTGTTTGTGATTTTGACAATTTAGTGAGTTAAGGCTTGTATAAAATAATTATTAGAAGATGCTAAAGACCCGTAACTATAAAACTTGGGATATTAGATTCGGTAAGGTATATTTTGAACTTTAAACACGATTAACTTGTTATCTTTAGAATAAAAATATACTTCTAATAAAAAATATATATATATATATATATATATATATATATATATATATATATATATAGGGGAAGGATCAAATAAAAACAAGATGTTATTGCGAAAACAAGAAAACAAATATTAAAACCTCTATAACTTCCTCATACGATAATATTTTTTAAAAAAATTTGCACCAAAAGTCTTAAAATTATGTCACCTTTAATTCTGGGAAAAAAATTAAAAATATAAAATTTCGTGATTTTTTTTATTATTGCACATGTGCAATAATACGTATTAATTATATTACACATGTGCAATATTAACAAAAAAACGTTAATTTTTTTTTATTTTTTCCAGAATTAAAGATAACAGAATTATAAGATCTATGGTACAATTTTTTATCAAAAATATTAACGTATGAAAAAGTTATAGAGGTTTTAATATTATTACACATGTGCAATAATAAATTTTTATTGCACATGTGCAATAATAAAAAAATAAAAAAAACGTTGAATTTTTTTTAATTTTCTCCAGAATTAAAGATAACAGAATTATAAGATTTATGGTGCAATTTTTTATAAAAAATTTTAACATATGAAAAAAGTTATAAAGGTTTTAATATTATTGCATATGTGCAATAATAATAATAATAAAAATTATTGCACCTGTGCAATAATAATTTTTAAAAAAATTTGATTATTTTTTAAATTTTTTCCCATAACTAAAGATAACATAATTTTAAGGATTTTGGTGCAAAATTTTTATAAATATATTAACGTATGAAAAAGTTATAGAGGTTTTAATATTTGTTTTCGTGTTTTCGCAATAAAACTTGTTTTCACATGATCCTTACCCTATATATATATATATATATTTGATCTAAAAATTTGGATTTTATCAAAGATGGTAAAATATATATTTTTGCATAGACTAATATAAATAAACATGTATCGTCGTTTTATTTAAACGATTAGATTTTCTTTTGTGAATCTCTATAAATATGTATCTCGTTCTTGTAAGCCCGTTATTGATGTCATTTGCACGTTTGGTTTAAATATATATATGACATATATATATATTTATTTTATTTATTTATTTTCTTGAAATCCTTGAATTAGAAAATATAAAATATTGATATATATTGTATTTTCTCGTACTATTTCGATAATCGCTCGGATTTGGCACAAGTGCCATCCTCGACTTGTTTCAGACTCCACGATCATTCGTTTTTGTCGTTTTCGTTAGACTTGATAGTTTATAAAACACACACTTATACATTTATGCTCGTTAGGTGATTGATTGCTTGCACAAGACTCGTTCTTGCTACTTGAATTAACTGTTATTTGGAAACTTTGCTGAGCAACCTAAGGTGAGTTTCACGGCCCCATTTTACTGTTTTAAATCCTATTGGGGGAGATTAACATGCATGAACTATACAACTGAGATAATTAGACTTTTATATATCACTTGAAGTACTTGTAGCACACTGATACAACAAAGTCCTTCTTATGGTACCGTTAGTATTAATGACGATAGCGGGAGATATATTGTAGTACTACTGGGTCTGACAAACCCCACCCGGGCCAGTCGCGCTGGCACGATCGGATATCGAACGGGTGTTATATTCGTCCTAAACACAACAAGGCAAAACTGCGCAAACTGTAAACAACTGTTAGCTTCGGTGACCATCAACGTGCGAAGTTTCATGTATATAGCCTAGCTAGCTATTCGATATATATTAGTGATTATGCTCTTACAACTTGACTATTGTTGAATAGTCAAACTTAAACTCAACTTTACTATTGTTGAATAGTCAAACTTAAACTCAACTTGACTATTGTTGAATAGTCAATCATAAACTCAACTTGATTGTTGTTGAACAATCGATCGTAAACTGAACTTGAACTGTTTTTCAACTGATAAACCTGTGAACTCACCAACCTTTGTGTTGACACTTTTTAGCATGTTATTCTCAGGTTGCAGATGTTCGAGTATCACGAGTACGCATGCATGAGTATTTGAAAACCCTTTTATTGTCTTTGAACAAGCCACGTCACCTTGGGTGATGGTGTTTTTACATTAATACTTTCATTGTATTTACGCTTCCGCATTTGTAAAACTCTGTATTTATATTTTAATGAAATATACAACCTTTTTATTAATTACTGGTCGTTTGGTGTAACTAATGGACGGCGATCCTGGTTTGTCACGCTCCCTGCGGCGCGTTATTGCGCGTGGGATTTTTGGGGGTGTGACACTTGGCGACCTCACCAAGGTCTGGATTTTGAGACTTGTTCTTGGCGACTTCAGAAATGGTCTTGGCGATCTCGTGGAGCTGTTTGGTGATTTGGAGCAATTCAACCCTTGGATATGATCTGTAAACGTGCCAATACCTTCAAGACAACGTCAAGACAACTTCAACAACACTCAATACGACACGCGAGTTGGTTTTAGCCGAGACAACTCAACCGGATCGTTTACCTCAAACGAAGCTTATTTGATTTAATTTTGTTTCACTCCTTGTTGTTGCTATAAATAGAAAACTTAGTATATTTTGTAAAGTGAGAAGAGAGTGAGGCTGCTAAGTGTGTGTTTTCCATGGTGTAATCTCCTTTTCTCTCAACACTTATAATCCATTGTTCTTGCTATTGCAATAAACATTGAGATTTAAAGATTGTTCTTCTTGTTCTTGGTTTGATTCGTTTGAGCTTCTTGATCGATCCGTTTTCCGCCTCTGATCGGTATCATACTTGTGAGATCCTCGGGTCTAAGTAGGACCTAACAATTGGTATCAGAGTTGTTTGTCTAAACAAAAACCCATTTTTTGTTCTTGAGGATTTTGCAAGATTTAGCTTGATTTGGTGAAGTTTTTGAAGATCGAAGGTTGCTTCTTGAGTGGAAACATCATTTGGAAGGTGATTTCATCCTTAGATTCATCATCAGAGATCATTTACATCAGTTTTTGGGCAGATTTGTTCAGAAAACGGGAAGAACATTTCAAGAACATAAAGTCACTGTTCTTCATTTTTGGGGTTGATTTGCTGAGATTTGGAAGTTGCTACAGTTTTGAGTATTGATTCTCATCATAACACGAAGCTATTGGTGCATTCAAATCATCATTTGGTGAAAGTTAGTTGTTCATTTGATGATTCACGCATTTAGTGACCTAAAACTATAATCATTAAAGCAATCCAATCTCATTTTTATCAAGTTTTGAATCCGTTAGAGCAAAATTAGTGAATTTATTAAACTTTTCTTAAACTCACTTTTGGTCGAATTGGAGGTGTTAGGCTCAGATTTGGATGTTGGTGTAGTGTTCACTATTGATCTATATCATATTCCTAATCTATTGGAGCTTTCATAACATCAAATTTAACAACTTTGATTTTCACTAAAATTTTTAAGTTGCAGAACAAGCTGTGATTTTCAATCATTCTCATGTTTTGCATATTTGACTGAATTTTTGCATGTTTTGAGTGTGTTTTAGGTCTGTGAATCATTCTAGATACATTCTAAATTTTTTGGATACAATCAAACTCCATTTTCATCAAATTTGCTAATTTGCTAATATTTCAAAGTTAAGTCAAATAATTGATTTTTCAAGTGTTGATAAGCCTCAATCACTCAATTCCGATTCTAGTAATCAGAATATTGGTCATGAGTTGATTAAGGTTGGAGAAATAATTGATTAGACCGTTGAGGATCCTCATGTAATCATTGCTAGATATGTCTATGATCGAATAGCTAAAGCTCCTGATTTGCCACCTCATGTGAAAACTCAAGCTTGCACCAATTATTGTCTTGAACTTGTTAAGTCCTATAGACAACATAATCAAGCTTTAACTGATAGGTTTACTGCTTTCGACCAAAAGGAAGATGACTACTTAACTAAAATCAAGTCACTAGAGGAGGAAAATGAGAAACTTTTAAATAATCAAAGTGTTTTGAATGCTCAAATAAATGATCTTAAACGCGAATTGACCAATGCTTGGAATGATTACAAACAAGTCAAGAATGAGATTGATAGGTTGAGAACGCCTAAGGGGTACTTTAGAAGCATGTTTAACTGCTCAAGTAACCCTAATCCTCCCTTAAGTCACATTCCTCACTCGGTCCCAGGAATCATTAAGAAAAACATACCAAGTGCTGTCATATATCATCTCATATCTGCTTGTGATAATTAGTTGATTGATACACATGTTGTTACTAATGCCTCGTGCAAGTCTACTAGTGTTCCCATTGACAGGAATTTCGAACAGGTCATAAAGAACAAAACAGACTTATTGGCTAAGATAGAAGATGAGAAAGCGGGTATCTCATTTGAAGTCAAAGCTGGAAAAGCCAACAAGAAAAAGAAAAGGAAAAAGAAGAATAAACACTTCTCTTCAAAGTTTGATGATAAAGAGACTGTGCCTGATCCACGTAGTTTGCACAATCACTTTGTCAAAGCATGTTAAGCTACTGCAAATATGAAGGAAACTTCTAATTTGCAAATAAAAGAGGCTGTGAAAGGAAAAGTCAAAGTTAACACTTCGGTCAAATCTTCCAAACAATATAAGAAAATCTCAAAGAAATCTCAAGTGAACCAGAATGTAGAGTCTGAAGGATCAAACACTTACGGGACTCCTCAATCTGATGAGCATCACTTGATTGAGAATCTGAAGAGATTTAATGCTGAAGACATTGTCTTGCAAGTGAAGGAGCTGAATATGAATAATGAGGAAGCCAGATCAGAAATGCATTATGCTGCTCCACTTCAGCTAGATTTGAAAATCAAACTCATGCTCAATTTTATGGTTTTTCAAATCAATATAGACCTGTTGGTTGTCATTTTTGTGGGCAACTTGGACATACTGGTTGGGTTTGCGGTTACAATCCCTACTACCAGTACTATCACCAACCAACATTCGGTCAACACATGGGATGGGATTTCACTCATAATCCTTTGTATGGTTATGATCACTATGATAGTGTTTATGGATTTTATGATCCATCGCCATCTAGAATGTGGAGACCATATTTGAAGGAAACCACCCCTGAACCTTCATCATTTGAGCAAGCACAAACCAATTTAATAAATTCTCAAAGGATGACTCGTTCTAAAAGAAAGAAATACAAACAAGTTTGGGTCCTAAAATACTATCAGTTGAGCCCAAAGTTGTTTCAAATGAATCAACCCTCAACGCCAAGGATCCAACTCCATGAGTTGTGTCCATATTTGAATAAAAATGTTCATTTTTCAGGAGATACCAATATGTGAGACTTAAGTTGATCTGAGGAAGTTCTCCATTTTTTTACAAAAAAAAATGAAAATACAAAAACCCCGAAACTAGAATTTATCAAATTTAAGCATGGTTTGCGGGGGAATTCGTTGAATTCTAGTCACTTGATTTGATATATCCGGTGAGGTTTATTGTGTTTGTCTTGATAAGTGCAGGAATAGTTCCAGTTTTCACTGAATTCTTGTGAAGCATCAAACAAGGGGGACTACTTTCTCTATGACTGTGTCGTTTGAAGCCTTACAGAATTATGTTGCTGATCAAATGAAGTTCAAAGTGTTGAAGATTTCTCCTGCTGATCCTGAATTATCTCAGCTACAGATTTTGTTGATCTCATGAAGTCTTATCACACTCTACATCTTCTACTGTCTGCATAATCACAGTGTCTACAAGCTGAATGGTTCCATATGCACAAACCTTCAAGATTCTCAAAAGTCATCACAATGAGCATCCCAGTGGCAATGTCAAATCAGAGTGAAGGAGGATACTTTGATAAGGTAATTTGGACGATTAGTGTGGAAGATTCGAAAACAAAATACAAAATTAGAAAAATTACAAAAATCACAAAAATATGCGTTTCTCAATCTTGTTTTAATTCTCTTAAAATTAGAAAAGTCTTGTGGTACTATGGGAAATGATAGTACATCTACATGTACATGCTGACCATGGATTTGCTTGGATTAGGACAAATAGTACTATCATATGATGAATCGGTAGGCTCAACAAACTTAGAAGTAAGGAAAATCCTATGATTATACTCTTAATTGCATGAAAATGTGGACCTTAAGTCAAATCAATTGAAAATGTGGACCTTAAGTCAAATCAGTTGAAAATTCATTAAGAAGTAAGGAAAATCCTGAGCTAAGTAAGTCAACCAACACACTCGAGTATTTCTCTAGCGGTAAGTGCTGATTTCAAATCCACCAATAAGTGTGAAACATCACACAACCATCAATAAGTGAGACAAATCTCACATCCATCCATTAACCGTGAACGCATCTGCTGAGGAAACTCTGACCTTGTGCTTACGCGTCCATCGTACATATTCCATGACACATCCGCTGAGGAAACTCTGACCTTGTGTTCATGCGAATCCAAAAACATACATCCATCTTGAAATCAGTACTTAACACTAAAGAAATAGGGGCATATGTAAATTCTTTTACATTTGGGTGTAGGACAAGTCTGAAGTGCAAAATTGACCTTAGGTAGATTAACTGTTGACTTGGTTGAATAAAAGGTCACCACATCTTTCACTAAATTGAACTAAAACATGATAAAAGGCATCACAGTGATTTTGTTGAAAATTACCTTGTTTGAGCTTAGGTGGCTAAACAATACTGATGATCATGTTAGGCTATACTGTACCTGTCTGATATATGAAGTGTGTCGCATGTTGCAGGTCGATATGATCTCATATCAAGTACTTTTCACAAAAATCACTAAAAATTGGAAAATTTCAAGAAAATCAAAAAAATAGAGTCACTTCTGTGTTGCAATTTTGCTTCTTTTATTTTATTTTAATTTTCTCTTATTTTTTCTTATTTTACTTTAATTTTCCTTATTTTATTTTATTTTTAATAAGACCATAGCGTCCACACATATATCGTTTGAATTTAAATCTTAAGGATCCTAGATCCAGTATCTCTTCTGATCTTTGCAAATGTTTCGAGACGGAGTTCATGCTCTTGATGACCCACATTGAATATCATCATCTTAGAGAAAATTGTTGGAACATCCAAGATGAGTGAAGATGAAGACATTCAATGTATTTGTTCCAAATGGGTCAAAGCGGGTCAAGTCTATGAAACGCGAAGATTTCAAGAATTTAACTTATTTTCTGAGTTTGGAGTTAACGCCTTGATGATACAGAAGTAAATTGGCGGTGTTCAACATTGGTCATCCTAAGTTGGTGTATTTTTAGCCTTGGAGATCTCGTTTGTTCTTGGAGATCTCATTGATAAGCCTTGGAGATCTCGTTTGTTCTTGGAGATCTTGCTGATAAGCCTTGGAGATCTCGTTTGTTCTTGGAGATCTCGCTGATAAGCCTTGGAGATCTCATTTTCTTGGCGACCTCACCAAGGTCTGAAGGCTGTGATTTGTTCTTGGCGACCTCACCAAGGTCTGAAGGCTACGATTTGTTCTTGGCGACCTCACCAAAGCTTGGCGACCTCACCAACCTTGGCGACCTCACCAACCTTGGCGACCTCACCAAGGTCTGAAGTTTGAGACTTGTTCTTGGCGACTTTAGAAATGGTCTTGGCGATCTTGTGGAGCTGTTTGGTGATTTGGAGCAATTCAACACTCGGATATGATCTGTATAAGTGCCAATACCTTCGAGACAACGTCAAGACAACTTCAACAACACTCGAGATAAAACGTGAGTTGGTTTTAGCTGAGACAACTCAACCGAATCGTTTACCTCAAACGAAGCTTATTTGATTTAATTTTGTTTCACTCCTTGTTATTGCTATAAATAGAACACTTAGGATATTTTGTAAAGTGAGAAGAGAGTGAGGCTGCTAAGTGTGTGTTTTCCATGGTGTAATCTATTTTTCTCTCAACACTTGTAATCCATTGTTCTTGGTATAGTAATAAACATTGAGATTTAAAGATTGTTCTTCGTGTTCTTGGTTTGATTCTATTGAGCTTCTTGATCGATCCGTTTTCCGCACCTGATCGGTCTCATACTTGTGAGATCCTCGAGTCTAAGTAGGACATAACAGGACTGAGCATGTTGCTATGGCTTGTTATGTGCTTAATCGCGTTCTTATTGTCAAAAGGTTGGATAAATCAAGTTATCATTTGTTGAAAGGTCATAAACCAAATTTGAGCTATTTGGAACCGTTTGGGTGTAAGTGTACTGTTCTCAAAGAATCTGGCAAGTTTGATGAAAAAGTTTTTGAAGACATTTATGTTGGACACAAACATCTAATGAAAAGAGTTTATAATCATGCTTCCAAGATGATTGAGAATTATCTGCATGTTGATTGTCAACGACATTCTTTTACACCAGCCAAACTAGGTTTAAGTCGAGGATTTGATTATGATGCTTTTTATAATTCTTTCTCATTGTTTCTGATGATGAAACTTCACAAGACGATTTAGTTGTTGCTATACATCGTACAATGTCTCAGCATGGATCGAATGTTCCGAAGCTTCCTATTGTTCCTGCTGCTGCTTCATCTAGTCAGAATGTTTCTAATTTAGAAACTATTAGTTCGTCTGATGATGATGAAAATGATTTTCATGAGGCTGAATGGGGACCAATTGATGATCCAATTACATTACTTATCACTAGTTCTTCTTTTCCGAATACGTTCTCACTTGATGATCCTTCTAGCTCGGAGGTTGCAGATGAGAATTTTACTAATCTTGAAGACAATGTGGTGGTTCTTGATACTACTACTCTTAGGATTCATAACATACATCCACAGGACATCATTATTGGAGATCCTACTTCTGGTGTTCGCACACGACATCAATTATCCAGTTCAATAGATGCACTCATTGCTGAAATTCGTAATTCAGAAATTCAAGATGAAGTTTACCATTATTGCTTTTTATCTAAAGTTGAGCCTAAAACTGTTGACCGAGCATTACAAGATTCTTCTTGGGTGGAGGCAATGCAGGAGGTATTGCAGCAATTCCAGAAATTGGGAGTCTGGCACCTTGTTGATTTACCTAATAAATCAAAAGAACCTTGCGGAACACGCTGGGTATTTAAATGTAAAAGGGACGACCGAGGCATCATCATTAGAAACAAATCTCGATTGGTGGTTCAAGGCTTCTTGTAGATCGAAGGAGTCGACTTCAATGAAGTTTACGCTTCGATAGCTCGGATTGAAGCGATTCACATTTTCTTGGCTTTCGCATTATACAAAGGATTTAAGGTGTATCAGATGGATGTTAAAAGTGCTTTTCTGAACGGGAAGATTCGTGAAGAAGTGTATGTCAAGTAACCACCTGGTTTTTATGATCCTGACTTTATTAAGCGCGTTTACAAGTTGGATAAAGCTTTGTATGGTCTTCATCAAGCACCACGGGCTTGGTATAAGACGTTATCTACTCACCTACTTGAGAATGGTTTCAAACACGGGAAGGTTGACTGCATGCTTTTCTTGAAGAAAACGGGGAATGATCTGCTTCTAGTATTAGTTTATGTCGATGACATTATTTTCGGAAGTACAAACGATAAGCTCTGCAAAGAATTTGAGCTTGTTATGCAAACGAAGTTTGAGATGAGTTCTATGGAAAAGATGAATTTCTTTTTGGGTCTTAAAGTGAATCAGTCAGAAAGAGGCAGTTTCTTGCATCAGACTAAATATGTTCATGATGTCCTGGCCAGATTCAAGATTGGAGATGTCCGAATTCCCATTACTCCCATACATGTTAATCATGGTCTTGCACCAGACGAGTCTGGTGACAGTGTTGACTCAACACTGTATCGAGCCATGGTTGGGTCCTTAATGTATCTTACTGCTTCTAGACCTGATATAATATTATCGTTTGTATGTGTTCTAGGTATCAAGCAGACCCAAGGTTTCTCATTTGACGGCAATAAAGAGGATCATGGCTTACTTGAAGGGTTGTCCGAATCTTGGCATCTGGTATCCTAATGATAATAAGTTCGAATTATAAGCCTACTGCGATTCGGATTACAGAGGGTGTAAAATTAATTTCAAATCCACTACTGTCGGTTGCCAATTTATGGGGGAGAGGCTTGTCTCGTGGCAGTGCAAGAAATAGACCTCAGTCATTTTTTGCTTTTTAGGGTCGAATTATTGAAAATACAAAAAGATTGTGATTTCTTGTACTCAAATGAAAAAGCATAAAAAAATTTTAGAAAATTCAAATAATTGAGAAATGTGATCCAACCCTTGTGAGAAATGATAGTACATCAGAATATGATACTGACCCAATGGATAAATTAGGAAGAAAGGCTAAAGGTACTTGCCTGTGTTACTAAATGTGCTAGTCAAATTTGATATACGCAAGTATGATATAAACATAATGCTAGCCTGAAATCTGTGGTGAAACACTATTCTTGTTTTTGTGTAATTCTGTTCTTACTTGAAAATACAAAAATAGAATAAGAGAATGTTCTAGTGTATGCATGTTTTCTTTTGAAAGATTTAAACTTGTTTGATTTTCTTTATTTTGTCAAACGATCGGATTTTCTCTGCGTATCGAAAGATCGACCTGATTGTTGTTCGTTTGACGGTCTGCTTTATTTTTCTTGGTGTTTCATATAATTTATCAGGCTTTCTCTGCATCTACGGGAGTATCGACCTGATTGCTGTTGAATTATACAATTTCAACTTGTTTTTTCTTTCTTATTTTGTTAAATCCGAGGCCTAATCTGCATATCGAAAGATCGACCTTTAGGTAGCTGATTTAACGTTCTGATTTCTTTTTGAATAAAACACTATGAACAGCTTGTCTCTGTATATAAATTTTCTGCTGAATAATAGAAAAATCAAAAATGTAATAAGTTAGGTTATCAATTACTTGAATATGTGGGTACCATGATTTCTCTACTTGATAAATAAATATCTAAATCATATCAAAACGCTATAAAAATTGATTTGATTTGGCTGAAATAAACATGAAAATGTTGTATTCGTGCACAACTTGGCTTGCATGCTGATTATTCTGAAATTGAAATGAGTATGGTACATATTACTGATATAATCTCATGTTGCGATCTTTCTCACAAAAATATAATTTATCGCATTTAATTTTGTTTTGTTGATTTGTTACATTTTAGAAAATTGCAAAAAGATTTTAAGTGTGTTTTAGCATATATTTGAACAAAAAAAAGATTTTCGTGTGTTTTGATATAAAATTGCTAAAATTAAAAAAGATCTTGTTTTTGCGTTATTTTGGATCAACTGAATACGGAAAATGGCAAATTTTTGTTTTTTAAACCACAATCGAAGCGTGAATCAGCTCATCATCATTAAAATACTTAAAATTGGAAAAATATGATTTTTGGATGAAAACTGACAAAACTGAAAAGTTTGGGGTTGAAAGTGTAACTTTTGATGGTACGCCCGTACCAAGTGGTACGCCGGGACTCACCATCGTGCATATAAAAGGGAAGAGATGGTACGCACGTCTCATAATCACCGCACCACTCCTCAAAATTTCCAGAGCGGAACCCTAAGCACCCAGTTCGTTTTTTCTTCATTTCTCACTCATTACTGAACCTCTGCTTGAAATTTTTGTTGCTATAGAAATGGCTGTGATGTTACCTTCTAGTGATGATCACAACGTTTATGCATATCTTGGAGCATCTTCCAAGTGGGGATCTCAATTTGGAGATATTTTTGAGTTCATGCAACGATCAAGGATATATTATGCAGCCACACATGATTGTACACCGTATAAGGACATTCTGAATACATTCTGGAATGCAGCTCAAGTAGACTGTACGGTTGCTCCACCAGTTATCAGATCAAGAATTCATGAGACTGATATTGTTATTTCTGAAGATGATGCTCGTCGGGTTCTTCAATTCAATGATCATGCTGATTATCCAGTAGAATTTGATGATGCAGACCTTATTAGGATATTGAGACAAATCAAGTATGATGAAAATTTGACTGTGAAATGGTTTACAAAATCAAATGTATGTCCACCATACAAGTATGTGAAATGGTTTACAAAATCAAATGTATGTCCACCATACAAGTATCTACTGCATGTAATCATCAGATGTTTTGGAAACAGGCTATGAGGTCATAAAGAGTTCGATATGAAGATTTTATCTTTCTTTACACCCTTGGTTATGAACAAAAATTTCAATTTTTCTGGTTGGGTGTTTACGTATATGAAGAAAAACATCCTTGTGAAGCAAAAGAAAAGCTTAATGTATCCAAGATTCATTCAAATGATTGTTGACGCTTCATATCCAGCACTTCCAAAGAATGAAGCTTTTGCTATGAAATTGAAGCACATGAATCAGATTGTTGTCAACAAAATACCGGTCTATCAAAAGCGTAAAGGTGCAAACATAGCTCTACCGGTTAAAAGGCTAATTGGACATCTTGCAAAGCCAGACTATGTGGCTCTTGCAGATGGTGCTCCATATCATGCTGATAGTTCAGTTGATGAATTAGAATATGATGATAACAGTGAGCCAAGAGAAATTGTTCAAAATCAAGCTGCAAATCCTAAACCACAAAAGCAAGAACCAGTCATGCAAGAATAAGCTATTAAAGAACCTGTTCAACAGCAACATCATCAAGAACAAATTGTTCCAGATCCAGTTATTCAAGATGAGAGGGTTGAGCATGTAGCTGTTAATGCTCAGGATGATGAATTAATGGATGATGCTGATGCTAATGTTTCTGATAATGATGATGATGACTAGAGTTCGTCTGATACAGATTCAGATTCTGATGATTATGTGACAATTTTGCATAATACCAGAGGTGTTCAAGTGAAGAAAGGTTCAAAGAAACATATTGCTTATCTAAAGTCCCAGAACAAAGACACTTCCAAGTATGAACAATCAAGGGATCAGCCTGATGATTCTGAAACCAACACTGATCCATTATACAATCCTGCTATGGAAGAATCAGGTTTAAGAGCTGATGTTACTGGAAAAGGTAAAGCTCATATGCAAGCTACTGGTAAAAGGTTAAAGACCATATCGAGGCCAAATATGTTAGTAAAATGTGGTACATTGCTTGCTGACTCAAGGAGAGCTTATATGGGCACTTCACCTAATAAGACGCAAAAGACTTCCAGTACACAGTCTTCAGTTCCAAAACCAACCACAACAACCACTGCTGCTAGTACTCCAAGTTCTACAAATCCACCCGCTCAAATCAGAAAAATCACATTCAAAGCTCCTGCAGTTACTACTTCTTTCTTCTGTTGACCATCAGCTTGTGTTACTGAAAAATCAAGTTAATTTATTGCAAGAGTCAGACCCTCAACGATCTATAGAAATTTACGACTTAATAGAAACTATGAAAGTATTAAAAGAAAGAGATGTTGCTAAAGATCGGGAAATTGGGCGTTTATTCCAATTTTCAAGAACTCTAGGTGAGCAGTTAAGTCTTGTGTTAAAGTCTTTGCCTGCTCAGGGGGAGAATACTAATGATACTTGCAAAGTAGATGGTTTAGAATATCTGAATGATGAAGAAGACCCAGAAGGAGGTGTAGGTGGTGCTGGTACTAGTAGGTTTGGTACTTCTGGCACTTCCACTGCAGCTGGTATATCTACAGCTGGTACATCTCAGGGGGAGAGAGTTGTAGGGGGAGATGAATATGATGTTATCCCAATATCAAAGAGTATGATTGAACAGGGAGAGTTTATTCATGCGTATTCGAAAGAACAAATTGCTACAATCTATGCATTGAATGTTGAAGAAGTTGATGATGTCCCTCTTGCTGAACCATACAAAGAAAATGATTCAGATGATGATATGGAGTTTGAGGAGGAACATGTTGAAGTAGAAGACATGACTGTTGAAGAATATCCAAATGATCCGAAGATGTATGGAAATTTCACAGATGATGATAATTCTGTTGGATGTAACTTCTTTGGGAAAGATGATGAAGAGGAAATTAAAAAAGAGCTAAAAACGAAAGAGGCTAAGAAACAAACTGAGATAGAATGAATCTGATAAAGTCTCAAAAGAACAAGAAAAAAGAAGATTGTTCGATAAGTGGATGAAAGAGCAAAGGGAAAATAAAGTACCTTTAATGAAACCTGTAAATCAAAAGCGTTACTACGAAAATAAAGGTGAAGCTGTTGAGAAAATTATCAGTTGGATGTATGACTCTCAACTTAGATGCTATGCAATCAAGAAAGAGTTTGGGATCATCTACCTGAGGGGTGCTAAGAGATTTGATACTTTGCCAGTATGTGATGTGAGAGAATTGACTAGGAAACCGTTTTTGAATTATGGTCAAAACGTTCTTGTTGAATTCTTCAAAGAGAGATTATATAAAGAATATCAAGGAAGATTCAGATTTGTGAAGCCTCAGAGGCTGAAGTATGAAAAGCATCCGACCAAAATCCATTCAAAGACTGGCAAATCTCTGATTATGTTAAAATACAAAAAGCCAGTACAGCTCAAGAAGATTCCTCTGAAGAAGTTAGAGCATAATTTTATTCAAACATTGAAATGGTGGTACCATGATAAAAGAACTGAAGAGGCGGTGATTGTGATACAGGAGATTAAGAAGGTGGTGAAGATTTTTGATCCAATGTGGTTGATTAATCTGTCCAAAGCTGACATTGATAAGCTCTATCACATCAATATCTTGTATCATGTTGAAGATGCAGATCAAGCTTTACAACTCCAGAAAGTGATACGAGTATGTTATGCGTTCAGGATTCATTCTGGAAACAACAGACACAGATTTTGGAAGAAGACTGCAGAAAAAGCTTCTGAAGACTAGCATGAGACAAGGGGGATTTTGTTAGAACAAGTTTTGGTGTTAAATGCTAGGTCTAGGTGTATGTGTGTTGTTCGTATTGTAATTTGTATGTATTCTGGTTCCAGGGTGCCATGGGGTAGACAAGTTGGTACGCCGTATCGTACCAACTGGTAAGTTGACCTAATTGGTACGTCGTCCAGGTTGACTATAAATAGATTTAAGTGTTTTAGTCAGAGTAGAAGAGTGAGAACAAATAGTTTGTGTGTGTGAAATCCCTGTTGTTTATCTCTCTAGTTTCTCTTTGTACTTTGCCTATTGAATCAATCAAAGAAAGCATTATTTACCTTCGTGTTATCATATCGATTAAATCATGCTGTAGTAAGATTGGCTTGTGTCTTTTCAACTATTTTATCATGGGGGAGAAATCATGATACATTAAACTTTATACATTCTTTTTATGAATACAATGCCCTTTCTTTTAAACTGTTTTAAATACTTTGGGGGGATAAACTATGAAACAAACAAACTTTGACTTGATATTATGGCTAACTGTACAGAAGTATGATTACGTGTTCTTTTCATGTCCTAAACTAGAGTACAATTCGTTATACAACGTTTTGTCACAAAATCCCACTAGTTAGTTAAATTCGATTAGTTCTGGTGCGAAACGATTGTTAATGAATAGATCTATTTGGGTTGACAACCCTGCTTATGATTGGTCGCTCCATTCCTGACTCTATGCTTTTTAGTCAATGAGTACATGCCAGTATTCTGTTCCATTCGGTATCCTTAGGAAAGGTACTAAGAGTGGGTAAATCTATTAGTGTTCGAATTTAAGGTTCATGTGAGATCATTACAACACGGTGACTAGGAATTAAAATCATGTATGTCTTAAACAGTGAAAAAACATGACTTGCACAAGTCAATCATCCAACTGTGTAAAACTTGACTTTCATAATGTCCATTTACTTAAGACCGTTATAATATCTTGTATGTTATAAACTGTTTACAAATTTACTTGTAAGAGTCTTAAACCTTTGAACTCACTAACATTATGTTGACCTTTTAAACTTATGTATTTCTCAGGTGACCAAGCCAAACCGTATGCAAATGGGACGTCAAACCATACGGCCTGTATCTTGGAGTCATAGTGTCATTCATCATCATGAAATAACTTATGGAACTCTTGTCATTTGTCTATATATCCTTGGCCGAAATAATTTCAAGACTTATGTATCTTATCATATTTCCTATCTCAATAATTTTTGAACAATTTCTATTTCAGTATTATAAAACAATGTCGTCTTAGTATATTTCCGCTGTAACTTTGATGACATACATGGTTTTCAAACGTATATCAACCTGATAGAGGTCATTCATTCTATGACACCATGACGTCACACGCCTCCGTTCCCAAATGTTTAGGGTGTAACAGATTGGTATCAGATCCGTAGTTATAGTAAACTAGGTTGCATCATGTAGAAAACTTGGACTATAACCCACTCTACGAGTACTATTTTCATACATGGTGTTAGAGCATGTTACGGTTGTCGTCATTACTGTGCGAATTATGTAATAGTCTAGAATGTGAATTAGGCTAGGTTGCCAACGAATCGTGCATGGTTCGCTAGGTAGGATGGTTCGTTGGGCAGTATTACCTATAAATTGGAGGAGTCTAGCTTAGCAATGTAGATTTCTGGTCATTAGGTCTATGTGTTGAGAGGAGAGGTTTATCCAAGCTCTCCCAGTGCTTCATTGATGTATACTTCTTTGGTTCTAATTATTCGATACATTTAATGACTAGATTTTTCGTCTCTATCTTTGTTATGATGTGGAAACAATCCGTTCCATGTTTAACAGTGGTATCAGAGCCGTTGGCTCAATTTTCCAGATCCTATTTTCGTTTTTGATGTTTTTGAGACGTTAAAATGTTCAATTTGGTGAGATTCAGTGAGTTTCTGATTGATTTTTGATAAACTAAACATTCCTGAGTCAGTTTTGTACCTGATATGAGTGATTGAGTGAAGAAGTTCGACAAAATTACGAATCTGGAGTGAAATTAGCGTTTTTGAGTGTTGGTTCGCCGGTTGAGTTGGTTGGTTCACTATTGGTTCGCCCTTTGTATCTTCAACCGCCGAACCGGGACATTCATCGAAAGAACCGTTACCTTTAATCGCCGAACCATCGTATTCATCGAACGAACCGTTAATGGTTCGGAGCGGTTATTTTTGGTCCACGACGGTTATTCCGAACCAAAAGGGTTCGCCGCCTAACCAAAATTGTTCGCTGACTTTCTGGTTCGTGGTCAATGGTTCGTTGGAGTTTATGGTTCGCCGCAAATTTGGTTCGTCGAAGCATCTGGTTCGCTAGGTCTTATGGTTCGCCAAAAATTTCTGATGCATTTTTAGTGAAACAATTTTGTTCAGAATAAAAAAATTTCACACTGACCGACCCTAGCCAGGGGCTCTGCCCCTTGGACCCCGCTTCTCGGGGGCGCTGCCCCCGAACCTCTGTTAATTCAAACAAACAACGGTGGGGTATGGGGAGTTCAAAGAGCAAATTAGTTATCGGATTTACCCTTTATTCGGTAACTATGGATTGTTATATGAAGATTCAAGAAATAAAGAATGCCAGATTTCGGTACTTGTCAAGAGTTATTCATCGAATTTCAAGAAATGAGTTTGTGGGTAGTCATTGTTCTTGATGATGGACAGAGATTCAAGAAACATGTTTCTGATGATGGACAGAGATTCAGAGACATGGATATGATTATTTTGGAACGTTTGTCGGAGATTATCTTTCTACACAAACTGAAGACTAAGTGAGATTAAAGATACCATTGCGGGCCACTTGAGTTTATCATTCCACTAAAAAGAAAGGATTTTTTCCTGCGGGGTTGGAATCAAAGTGTTGAAGATTTGAATATGTCACATGTTTAGGGGGAAAATTGGGACCCTTGAAAATTTCAAAGTTTTATCTGATGAAAAACGGAAAATGTGAATATTCAAAGCAATCAGTTTAGGGATGATGGTGATTTGTGATCTTCATGAATGGGTGGTGTGTTCTAATGTTTGTGCGAACGAATGTGTTTCAAACTTTTTCAAATTTTTTCGTTATGGTTTAGAACTCTCTGTCATATGCCCGATACTTTCTTGAATTGTGAAGACTTAGTTAGCTTCCAGTCTACAACGAGATATATGTTTACCGGAGTAATATATTGGGAGAGACTTAATGCTGAGGGGGAATTTTTGTGATTGAAGATTTTGAAGATGTTGTTTTTTACAAAAGATTAGAGCATGTTACAGATTTCTAAAGATTGTAAACTGTTGTCAATATGTTGTGTTGTTCGTGGATGTCCTTACAGTTTGCGGGAAACGACTTATGAAGTGAACCATTATCATATATGCCGGTTCCAGTTCGATGGTTGTGCTTTATTTGAGGGGGAACTTTATTGGTTATGGAGATTGTACAAGATCTGAACTGTTTTCTGCATCCTGAAATTCAATCCAAGGGGAGTTTGCTGAAGATCAAGATTTCAAGATGTAGCAGACTGACTGCTGATGATTGCTGGAAGATAAAGACCTACATTCGACAGTAACGTCTAAGGGGGAATTTGTTAGAGCATGTTCCGGTTGCCAAAGAATCGTGCAGCGAACCAATGGTTCGCTAGGTAGGATGGTTCGTTGGGCAGTGTCACCTATAAATAGGTGGAGTCTAGCTTAGCAATGTAGATTTCTGGTCATTAAGTCTATGTGTTGAGAGGAGAGGTCTGTCCAACCTCTCCTAGTGCTTCATTGATGTATACTTCTTCGGTTCTAATTATTAGACACATTTAATGACTAGATTCTTCGTCTCTATCTTTGTTATGATCTAGAAACGATCCGTTCGGTGTTTTAGCACAAGGGCATCTTACTAACATGTTGTCTCATGTTAGATATACATTTACTTATCACACTAACATGTTGTCTCATGTTAGATATACCTTTACTTATTGTACTAACATATTGTCTCATGTTAGATATATATTTACTTGTCATACTAAAATGATGTGTCATGTTACATATATACTTATTAGCCTTTTTAATATTGATATTAATGCTATTAGTATTATCATGACGTTATTTATATATTGTCCACTTCTCCTTGCGTTGCCATTTAAGAACCTAAAAACATGCCTCCGAAACGCCAAACCCAAAACCTCTTGACCGCTCCCATGATGAATGCCACCGAAACTAAGGCAATAATCGCCCAGAGAGTCGTCGAAGCTGTAGCTGCTAGCAAGGCACAACGTACCACCGATAGTTTTCAAGGTGAATCACCACGGAAGGTGCCGTTGGAGTAATCAGATGGATTGAGAAGACGGGGTCAGTATTACACATGAGAATCTGCCCTGAAGGCTGCATGGTTAAGCACTCTACCCGCACATTCACCGAAGGTGCACATGGTGGAACTCCCACTCCGACTCCATAGGAACCGACTTAGCCTACGCCATGAATTAGGATTAACTCAAGCAGCTTTTTCCTAACGAGTACTGTCCAACGGAAGAGCTTCAGAGGTTGGAAGCTGAGTTCTGGGGTTTGACTATGAATGGTGCCGATATCGCTGGCTACACCAAGAGATTTGATGAACTTTCTCATATTTGTTCAACCATGGTCACTCCCCTGTACAAGAAGATCGAAAGGTAGATCTGGGGTCTTACACCTCATATTCAAGGAAATATTTTTGGCATTAAACCCGATCACTTTTTAGAGTGTTGTGTGTCTAGCACATAATCTGGTTTATCAAGCCACACATCAAGGTGTTTCATTTGCTAAGAAGAATTTTGAAGCTAAACCTGCAGATGTCAATGCTTTCCCCTTATCTAGAAAGAAGCCAGATAACAAGAGAAAGCATCGTTTTTGGGAGAACAAGCCTAAGAAGAGTTCAGAGAAGGTTCCTGAGAAGGAACCGGAACCAGTGAAGGTCTATGCTGCCACCACACCTTTTCACGATCCAAGAAAGATTGGTTACTCTGTTAAACTACCTTTATGTAATATGTGAAACCTTCAACACACCATGGATTGCGGAAACATCTATTGTAGGCATTGTAAGGCCAAAGGGCACATCACACGAGATTACCCAACTCGTGCTTGTTTTGGCTGTGGCGGTACTAGGCACGTGAAGAAAGATTGCCCCAAGTGAAGAACCCGACTCCTAAATAGGCGAAAGGAAGAGCATTTTTCAGCAATGCTGGTGATGCTCGTCGTGACCCCAACACAAAGACATGTAAGTTTCTACTGAATAACCATTATGGTTCTGTTATGTTCGATATTGGTGCCGATAGAAGCTTCATGTCTACCGATTTTAGTCAATTACTTGAAATCGCCTATGTTGCCTTTGACACTAAGTTTACCATAGCATTAACTAATGATGAATTGATAAAAACTAGAGAAATCTACCAAGGTTGTTCACGTGAACTCTCGGAATATTCATTCGACATTGATTTAATGCTTGTCGAGTTAGGAAGTTTTGATGTTATCGTTAGGATGGATTGGTTATGAAAGAACCATGAAGAAATCGTTTTCATGAGAAGATAGTCAGAATGCAGCTCGCAAACAGCAACACACTAAACGTGCAAGGCGAAAAGAGTGGAGCCCAGCTCAATATCATATCTTGCATGAAGGCCCGAAAATTCCTTCGCAAAGGATGTCATGCCATTTTGGCTCATGCCATGGAGAAGAATCCAAAAGAGAAGCATATTAAAGACGTTCTGACGTCTGTTCCCAGAAGTCTTTCCCGAAGACTTACCTGGCTTGCTACCACCTCGGCAAGTAGAATTTCGCATCGACTTAACACTTGGAGCTGCCCCTGTTTTCAGATCCCTTTACTGTCTTGTGCCATCAGAAACACAAGAACTATCTAGCCAACTACAAGAGTTGTTGGATAAAGGAACTATCTAGCCAACTACAAGTCACTCTCCTTGGGGTGCTCTTGTATTTTCAGAAGAATGATGGAACATTTCGGATGTGTATAAACTACAGAGGATTGAACAAGCTAACGGTGAAGAACCGCTATCCACTCCCGAGGATCAACGATTTATTTGACCATCTTCAAGGGTCAAGTTTCTATTCCAAGATCGACCTGAGATCCGATTTCCACCAACTCCGAGTTAGAGGTGAAGACGTTTCGAAGACAGCGATCAGAACACGCTATGTCCATTCCGAGTTCCTCGTTATGCCATTCGGTTTAACCAATGCACCAGCAGTGTTCATGGACCTGATGAACCGCGTGGGCAAACATTACTTGGATAAATATGTTATCGTGTTCATCGATGATATTCTAATCGACTCCCGTACTAAGAAGGAACACGAGTAACATCTGAAACTTATCCTGGAGTTGCAGAAGAAAGAAGAATTATACACGAAATTTTCCAAATGCGACTTTTCTCCCGAGGTCCCTTTCTTGGGTTATGTGATCAACGATGAGAGTAGTCGTGTTGATCCGTCCGGAGCTAAAGCCATTAAGAATTGGAGTGCTCCCATGACTCCATTAGAGATTCGTCAATTCTTAGGTCTCGTTGGCTATTATCACCGATTCATTGAGAACTTCTTAAAGATAACCCAACCTCTGATCGCTTTAACTCAAAAAGGTAAGGAGTTATTTGGGATGCCAAGACTGAAGCAGCCTTCCAGTTGTAAAAGAGAAAACTTTACAATGCGCCGATCCTCTCCTTATCTGATGGAATCGATAATTTTGTAGTATATTGTGATGCTTCGCATCAAGATTTGGGGATGAGTGCTAATGTGGCAAGAGAAAATAATCACCTATGCCCCTCGACAACTGAAGACTCATGAGAAGGATTATACAACCCATGATCTGGATCTTGGAGCTGTTGTGTTAACTCTGAAGGTTGGAGACACCACTTTAATGAAACGAAGTGTATCATATTCATTGACCATAAGAGTCTCCAGCATATCTTAAGTCAGAAATAGCTGATTTTGAAACAACGCTAATGGATTTAGCTACTTGATGACTATGATGGCGAGATTCGTTATCATCTTGGTAAAGCTAACATTGTAGCTAATGCATTAAGTAGAAAGGAGCGCGTCAAGCCTCTTTGAGTTCGAGCACTAGGCATGACCATTCATACTAGTCTCATTTCGCAAGTTCGTGATGCTCAACTCGAAGCTCTAAAGGAAGAATTCAAACAAGAAGAATGCCTACATGGAATGGAAAAGAAATTGGTAAAGAAATCAAATGGAGCCTAATCCTTTTTGGATAGACTTTGAGTGCCGAATCTTTGAACGATGAAAAGATTGATCTTAAATGAAGCGTACAAGACTAGATATTCTAGTTACTAGGGATCCAACAAGATGTATGTATAAAGGAGGTTCGTGGTTATATGACAGACTGTTATCACGCTAGACAAACCTTGGTAATGGTTGAGACAACCATTTTCCACTTGCTAAGTTTCCATAAAACAATATTTATCACTCGAGTATTTAAGCCGCCCCTTCAAGCCTCGTATGAAAAAAAAGTGTCGTTCGCCCCTTTGTTGGATCAAAGTCGATAAACAACCACCTGACATGTCCAGAGATAGTTCATTAAACTACTAAGGAGACCTTTTCAATTTCAGAACCTTTCGAAAGCCGTATGTAATCACCAGGAAAACTATGTTAACACTTGATGGACTATGCCTCAAATAGAAATAGTTAGGCCTGGAAAGCAAGGAAGGCTTAAACCTTGTTACATTGGTCCCTTGAGATCCTGGAACGGTTGAGATCTTAGACTGCAAGACCAAGAGACTGGATCCAAACTACATTTCCGTCATTATTATCATTAGAACTCTCAAGAATCAAGGAAGATCATGTTTGATAGCTAAGCAAACTAAGCTTCACCATAAGCCATGTTCTCCCCGACACATTACATATTCCGATGAAAACTAAAAACACAAGTATTAGCAAAACCAAGGCTGGTCATGCAAGGAAAACCATAATTTTGAGTGCACACATAATTGTAATCTGAACTACATGAAAATCCTGGTAGAGCTTATTCCTGAGAAATCATGACTTGTCCAAAACTTTCAAACTCACAACCTCTCTATGTGCATAACACTCGTCTTGTTAACAAACTATTATGGATGACCTATCAACTCCACTCTGTTAGAAATCATAACAATCAAGGATCACATGATCCGAAGATTGAATGAGAATCGCACTCCCAATGTTATGGAACACCGAAACCCTTTTCAATGATCAAAGTATCACCTGGGTAAGCTAGAATTAGATTAGACAAAATTAGCTGTAAATTGTCCACCGACGCAGCGCCATCATTGACGTCAGCTAAATTTCAGGATGAAATTCTTCCAACGGAGGTGACAACCGAAAATCCAAGTCAAACCTGTTACTATATATATATATATATATATATATATATATATATAGGGAGAGGATCATTTGAGAACCAATTTGATTTGAGAACTAAAAAGAACTAATTTGAGCCACAAGTTTATTTACATGTATTCCCCCCTCCCATGAATTGTAGTGGTCCCCCCTGAAATGTGTGGTTGAGATTTAGTTCTAAAACAAAAAGTTCTCAAATGAACCTAAGTTCTACATATATATATACCTATACCCTATATATATATATAGGGGAAGGATCCTGCGATAACACCCTTTTTTTGTGAGAACTGCGTAAACAAATCTTAAAACCTACATAACTTTTTCATACGTTAATATTTTTTTAAAAAAATTGCACCAAAAGTCTTATAAGTTATATTATCTTTAATCCTATAAAAGTTTTAAAAAACGTAACGCTTTTTTTATTTTTTTTTAATTTTTTTTTAAATTTTTTTTGTGTGGTGCACATGTGCATCACAAAAAAAAACTCATACTTTTAGTATGAGTTAATATTTTTTTTTCTTAGTCGCACCATATGTCATATATTTTCATCATTTTTTTGAGTTTTTATTGAATGATGCACATGTACATCATACAAAAAAAATGCTCATACATGTGATATACATTAATAGTTTAAAAAGAAATTGCACCCTAAATCTTATAGTTGTGTTATCTTTAGATTTAAAGAAAAAAAATAGCATTTTATAACTTTTTTTAATTATATGATGCACATGTGCATCACACGGGAAAAAAAACGTCCAGTTTTTTTTTAATATTTTGCTCCAGATTTAAAGATAACGTAATTCTAAGACTTTTGGCGCAAATTTTATGAAAAATCGTTAACGTATGAAAAAGTTACGTGAGTTTTAATATTTGTTTTCACAGTTTTCACAAAAAGATGTGCTTTCGCAGGATCCTAACCCTATATATATATATATATATATATATATATATATATATATATATACTAATGTTACACCAGTGTAACATTAGTTCTAAACATGAAATTACACCTTATTAAACATGTTACACTAGGTGTAACATAGTCATTTTTGTTACACATTAGTTCTAAACAAGAAATTGCACCGTACTTAAACATGTTACACCAGGTGTAACATAGTTATTTTTGTTACATAGGTGTAACCATCATCACTATAGTTACATATGTGTAACAATAATAACTAGGTTTTTTGTTGTTATACGTAAAAGAGAGATGAATGGAGAGATAAATAATGAAATTCAAATCAAAGTTGGACAACCAAAAAAATATTATATAGGTATTTTACTAAAATACCCAGGTTTTCCGGGTTTTCCAATACTAAAAATATTATATATATATATATATATATATATATATATATATATATATATAGGTTTATTGGATTTTAATAATCCAAGTTATGCCCTTTTTGCCGATTTTAATCCCAATTACACAATTTCCCTACAATAATCCGAATTATCAAGGTATTGGAATTCTATGGACCTCCGTTAAAAATACCTTCACACCGTTAGTGGTTGGCTGATGTGTCATCCTATGTGTCATTTTTTAACAAATTTATTAAAAAGATGGACTGATTTTGTATTTTGTAAAAGATGAGGGTGCTTAAAAATACTATCCAACCACATTTATTCTCCTCCCCATCTTCCACCATCTGCCACCAGTGACCACCGTGGTCATTGGCAACCCATCACCGTTCACGGCCTGAACCCTAAACATTTCTACAACATTTTTGGACCAAAATCAAACCATCTGTCATCGTAGCAAGGAGCACGACGGAACCCTAGACGGACTTGCGCCAGCCACCACCAACAAACACCACTCACCCAAACCCCGAATTCCAATCGTTTTAACGGTGCTTCAAATCGGATGACCACCGTGCCAGGATCGCCATCGGAAACACGAATATGTGTTCCAATCGTTTTCTCCTTCCATGTTTCGAATTCCAATCGAACAAACCCTACAAATTTTGCATGAAAAGCACCAGTAGAAACAAACAAACTAGGGTTCCAATATGTAAACCGACATTAAATTTCCAACTTCCCAATACCTATCGTCGACAACAACGAAACCCATAAGCGAATTTCGTTCGGGAAATTAAAGATGGATGTAATAATTTACAGAGAGAGAAAGGAAAGAGTAGGTGGTCTTCGACAAAAGCCGTGAAAACGGTTTGGATGGCAGTTTGATGGGAATGCCGAGGAAAAGGGCGGTGGAGAGATGGTGAGAAATGGTGGACGATGAAGAAGAATCTATTTCATCTTCTTCTGTTGGACCTGTTGTGACGATGAAGAAGAACAATTCAGGCACATATGTTCAAAGAAATTACAAAAAGAGTCCTTCATTTTTACTAACTTTGGTTAGAAATAACACATAGGATGCGACGTCAGCAAACCACTAATGGTGTTAAGGTATTTTTAATGGAAGTCCATAGAATTCCAATACCTTGATAATTCAGATTATTGTAGGGAAATTCCGTAGTTAGGATTAATATCGACCAAAAGGGCATAACTTGGATTATTAAAATCCAATAAACCTATATATATATATATATATATATATAGGTGAAAGTTCAAATACAAAGGGATATTTACGTGCGAAGCGGGCGAAGGAAGGAGAGGTCGACATGTGGAATGTTTTAAGTTTTACGCGGATGGTCTTTTCCATCATTTTACATGTTTTAAAAGATATTCATGCGTGATTTCAAGCGCGCTAATAATATGGATTCAGTTATCTTCCTCATATATTTACGTAGAATATCCTTTACGATATATATTAATTCGTTAAGAGATTCAGATCTCGTAAACGATATTCAAAATTTGCGATAGTTTTATTCTTGCGTTTTCTGAGGGATCATGGAACCTGAATAATTACAACGTCCGCTTGGTATGATTTCTATTTTTGTATCTTAGTTTTTGTGTTTCGTTATTGTATAAATCTGTTATAATGATGTAAGAATCTGGTTCACGTGATTTGATTTTGATCGAAGTTGGTTTTGAATTTATTTGTTATGCGAAATCCTGTTGTAATGATGCTCGAAGCTGGTTTACGTGATTTGATTTTGATCGAAGTTGTTTTGAAGTGATTTTCTCATGATTTTTAGATTAGTTATTGTTTGCATGTTTATAATCGTTACAATGCATGTTTAACTGGTGTAGTTGTTTCGTAGATCTAGTTTATTTGAAGTTATTTGAGTTTTTACGTTATTTTTGTATCGTGTGTATGTTTTTGCATGCGTTTCTATTAATTAAATTGCGTTATAATTTATTTAGTTTTATTGCAAAGTTGCTTAAAGAAGTAGTTTGCGTTATTAATATTCATAGGTTGCGTTATTTTGTTTTTATTGTATTGTTGCGTGATTACCAAAATACACTTGCGTGTTTTGATGAATATTGTTTGCGTGATTACCTATTATGTGTTTGCGTTATTCACAGAATTGAGAAGTGAAGAATGTTACATTCCATCCATTCCGATGTCGGTTAAACTTGAAGAGGGCATGATATTTACTTCTTTGGATGAAGTTGAGGCACTCTACTATGAGTATGCCAAACAATCTGGATTTACAGTTAGGAAAGGATCACAATATGAGTTGGGTGGTATCGTTAAGGGGAAGCATTTTCTTTGTTCCAAAGAAGATAACAAACCGTTCAAGAAGTATGATTCTAGTAGTGTATCTGGAAAGGGTAAGAAGAAAGTAAAGCCTACGAAGAAATACTCTACCCGTACTGGTTGCAATGCACATATTGTGTATACTTCGAGTGATGGGAGATCTTACAAAGTGTATAAATTTGTGGAGGGGCACAACCACTACCTTGTGGGTCAAGAAGACATGATTTTCTTCGCTCAAACAGGCATCTGACAAGAGTTCAGGAATCTCAGATTTATGAATCATCTTTTGTTAACCTTGGTCCTGTTAAAGCGTTTAATGTGATGAGGAAAAAATATGCAGGTTTTGAGAAAGTTGGAGCGACTGTGGTCGAATGCAAGAACTTTAAAAGGGACCTGAACTGATATATTGGTGAGTATGATGCTGAGATTGTTGTTAGAAGGATGATGAATAAGAAAGATTTCCTTCATGATTATTCATTTGAGTACACAGTTGACGACGAGGGGAAACTTACTGCAATGTTCTGGGCTGATGGTGAATGCAAGGCCAACTATCAAGCATTTGGAGAGATTGTTTCTTTTGATGCAACCTTCAGCACAAACAAGTATGGTTTGTATTCATTATCACTTGCGTGATAATGTTTATTGCATGCGTTATTATTATTATATTATGCGTGATTATAATAAATCAAATACGTGATAAGTTGAATATGATTTTTATGTTTTTTATTATAGGTACAAGATGGTTTTTGTTCCTTTCACTGGAATTGATAACCATTTTCGTAATGTTTCTTTTGGTGCTGGTCTGTTGTCATCTAAACAACGGAGTCATACATGTGGCTTCTTGAGAAGTTTTTGAAGTCTTTTGGATGTCAACCCAAGGTTGTAGTTACAGACCAAGACCCTACGATGAAGATTTCAATTGAAAATGTTTTTTACCAGTGTCGTCATAGATTGTGCATGTGGCACATAATGAAGAAAGTTGCTGATAAGGTTTGATTTTTTGCGTAATTTTTTTAGTTTTGATGTGATTTTATAATGTCATGCGTAATTAATTTTAATGGTTCCGTGATTTAATATTTTCTTCATGCGTGTTTACATTTTTAGGTGTTGCGTTTTTTTTATGTCTTTTTTGAAGGTTGGGCCTGCGTTGTGTAATAATGACGAGTTTAAAGAGGCAATGTGTAGCATTGTGTGGACGGATTCTATTGATCTTGAATTTTTTGATGCGGAGTGGCAAAAAAAATATTATTGATTATGACCTGGCATCTAAAAAATGGTTGTATGAGATGTTTGAGATGAGAGTAATGTGGATTCCTGCGTATTTTCGAGATGAGTGGATGTCTGGTCTCTTGCGCATGACCTCTAGATCAGAGAGTGAGAATCATTTTTTTTCTCAAGTTACAAATTCCCAAATGACGCTTTTGGAATTTTTTAACCATTATGAACCTTCACTTGAGATTCGAAGACACACCCATCAGAAGAATGATCATGACTCCAGATACACTTTTCCCAACCCTGTGGTCTGAATTTGCAATTGAGGAACAAGTTGCACGCGTATACACGAGGTCTATGTCTAATGATGTCCAAGATGAGATATATTGCAGTACCAAGAACTGTTTTGGCATGAATACCGTAACTGGTGATAATACTGCAAAGGTTTCTATTAAAGATCATGCTGTAATTGGCCCTGGTTTGCTGGAAGTAAGTACTATTATAGCTTTGCATGATTTGTAATATATGTTTGCGTTATTTTTTATTAAAATGCAGACTGCGTGTTTTTATGCGTGTTTATGTGTTGTCCTTTTTTCATTTTTTTAGGTTGACTTTACAAGGATTGATGGTGATATTACATGTACCTGTAGCTATAAACAATTTGAGCGTTATGGGTTGTTATGCTCTCATGTGTTTTATGTATTGACGATGTTTGAGGTACTTGAAATCCCTCAAAAGTACATCATGAAGCGTTGGACCAAGGAAGTTGCACCTAATAAAGGCAAAAAAGCTATGCCCCTGAGTAGTGATTCTAATTTTTCTAATGCTCATGAAGTAGACAATGTTTTGCGTGATATTATGTCTTCCTATGAATATATAATTAAATCGCCTACCTCCATACCTTGAGGCCTTGTGCTCTGTAAGGGATCAAATGAAAGAAATGGCGAAGAAGGTTAATGAAGAGAATCGACCAGTTGTTCCTAAAAATCGTAGAGATAGGTTTGCTGAGATTTTAAGAGCCAATCAGCCTGTTGATGGAAGCACAAAACTTCCTGGTGGTATTAAAAACAAAGGACGTGGCTCTCATAAAAGAATTAAATCAAAGAAGGAACAAGCGAGTAGTCACGCTGGTAAAAGGAGCAGGAAGTGCTTGGTTTGTGGGCTCCTTGGCCATGATAAAAGGACATGTAAAAGTAAAAAAGTTGGTTCAGATGATGAAGATGGTGAACAGTAGATGCAGTTGCGTTATTTTATAAATAACATGTTTTTTTTCAGTTGCATAATTTTGTAAATAACATGCGTTATTTTTTTTAATGATAGTGAATATTCAATTATGCTTTTTCATAACTTGCGTTTTTGTATACCGCATGCGTAATAACAAATGCGTAATTGTGATAGTAGTTGCGTTATTCTTTTAGTTTTTTATGTTTTGTTTTTTAGAGAATTTGTGCATGTTTTCTTTATGGTTTTTGCGTTTTTTTTAACAGGACTTTTTTTTTTAAATTCAAGGGTGATCGATATATTTTCATTAGAATGTAAACATTACATTTTTTGAAAATAAAGAACATTGGAAACTAAACATGCATTACACTAGAAATTGTCGATCCCTTTCAATCCCTTTTGCTTGCGTTTGTTTTTTTCCAGTGTTTGATGCAGCAGTTCCTTGACCTTCTCAGCTATCTCAGTGTCCAACCTAATTTGGTCAGAAATGTAGGCAGCAGCATTGTCAATGAAGCCTGTTTTATCTTCTGGAATGAGCTCGCTAATGAGGTTCATATCATCCCTGACGTTATTTGAAGTCAAGATTGTTAGCCTCCCTTTGGAGTTCCTTGATACTTGATCCATTAGCTTTTCATCTTCAATTTTTTTTAAGAAGATCCTTCACAATCTTCTTTGCTTGTGATGGAGAGGAGGAAGAAGCCATCGTTTTGTGTTTTGATGGTTTTTTGTGTTTACAGTATAGAAATGGTGGTTTTAGGGTTTACCTTTTCATTTGTCTGTTTATATACCCGGTGCGTTATTTTATTATTTATTTATTATTATTTTAAATATATTTTTTTAAAATAATTTTAATGTTTTCATTCTAGACCATCCAATTTTAGAATTAGGGTTTTCTACCTCTTAATATAGTGGATTTGCGTTATTTTACAGTTTTTGTTTTTGAGTTGAGTGAAATATAGAATAATACATTCTCTGAAGATGGCCTCTTCGTCCTCGTCATCAACGACACCACCTTCTTCTGATATACTGAAGCAGAAAGTGCGTGATAAAGTTATGAAGCATTTCAATAAGGATGTTCTTTTTAGCGATGTTCTGAAGCAACACCTGAATGTTTTAAGAGCTGGTGTTCCTGATCGTGACAAAATCATGGATGAGTTGCTTGCTATGCCTTCTTCGTCATTGCGAGATATTTATGTTTTGTTTTTGGCTGACCTGGCTATAGCTGATGAGGACCAGGTTCAAGCTATTTGGAAGATCATGCAGCTGATTATAGTTTCTGTTGATTTGAAGATGGATTTTCTTGCTTCCTTTGTCTAGATCTTTTTGATGTAATTTAGATGATGTTGTCTTTTTTTTTCTATGAAGTTGGTTTTTAATTGAAGAATGATTTTATTTTTTATGTTTGCGTTATTATCATAATGAACATGCGTTATATTGTTGTTCCGATGTTAGTCATTGATTTTTACGGTGATAAACGAGTAAATGCGTGATTATGACGTATTTTTAATGTTTGCGTTTAAATTATGATTCGTTTAGTGGTTTATTAAAATTGCATGAAAAAGTTGAGCATATGTGTGATTGTATAAAAGTTGAGGTATGCGTGTTTTTTTGTTGATGCGTAATTAAATTATGTTCAGCTTAGTGGTTTTTATTCAGTTGCGTGAAAACGGTGAACGTATGCGTTATTTTGTGTGTAAAAGGTTGAGGTATGTGTGTTTTTTGTTGATGCGTATTTAAAGTTGTCTATGCGTCTTTTATTTAAAGGTAAAAAGACGTTAATACCCCTTTTAAAGAGTCTGTGTCTTTTTTTTATCTAACTAAGCGTCTAAAATAATGCTGAATATGGGAAACAATTTAGCGTCGTCAGATCAAAAAAACACGCTATATATATTATATATATATATATTATATATATAATTATATAATAATTATATATATATAATATATATATATAATATCCCTTCGCACGCATCGCACGTAAACCGGCCTTTGTATAATAACTTTCCCCTATATATATATATATATATATATATATATATATATATATATATATATATATATAGAGAGAGAGAGAGAGAGAGAGGATCATTTAAGAACCAATTTGATTTGAGAACTAAAAATAACTAATTTGAGCCACAAGTTTATTTACATGTATCCCCCATCCCATGAATTGTAGTGGTCTCCCCTAAAATTTATGGTTGGGATTTAGTTCTCAAAATTTCTCAAAACAAAAGGTTCTCATTTGAACCTAACCATATATATATATATATATATATATATATATATATATATATATATATATACTATTATATAAAGCATATTGATCAAAGTGGCACAATTGTAATTTTTACCGTCTTAATTTTAAGACGCTTACCTCTTTAGCTATATCACTGCGCATCGATCCATCGTTTCCCTCCTTTTATTACCATATCCGGTGTTCCTCATCAACGACGATCCACAGTACCTCATCGACGATTACTTTTGAAAGGCGTAATCCAGCCTGCTTTTGTAGAGAGAATCAGGGAATCTCTTTTTTAGGAGATCTGCGCAACTGCTTTAGCCTAAAGCAAGTCCCCACTAACCCTAATTTTGGTAAAAATTCTATACCCTGCCCTAATTCAAACATTTATTTTGAGAACGCAGATCACAAAGACCCGAAATCGGAAATGGAGAGCCACAATCGTCCTTTTTGAAGAGAAGAAAATTGGGCGGTGAAATTGATTTGAAATTTGAATACAACTTCAAAAGCACGCATCTATAATCTGCATATCGTTCCTTTTCTCTCTTATTGGGTATCAAAAACACACATTTGTCCATTAGTTATTCAAGCACGGAAGAAGGTAAAAGAGTAGGAGCACTTTCGGAAGAAGGTGATGAACATCAAGCACGGCGGTATCATTTCTCTAGGAATCTGTTAACGTGACTGTATCTGATTTACTTGTGGTCCTTTTTTGATGGTGTCCCTTTTGCAGGTATACATCTAGAATCACATGAATCTTCAACATATTTTGGCATAAAGTACCCAACGAGTTATGACATAAAACACATTTTTGATTCTTCGGCCTCACTGTTCGTTTGCATTTGTATGTATCGAGGTATACTTTCTTGTCTATGCGTATTTTAAAGTTTTTATTTTCTTAAAGACTCCTTATTTATGTTTTGGGCATTTAAATTTGTGTTATGGACCTTTGTTAGCTAACATTAATAGTTTCTTGGTTACCCTGAATATGACTAAAAAACTGTGTTCAATAGCATATTTGAGAAACAATAATCATGGTTTTTTGACTGTTTGTGGTCAATACCAGATTTGAGAAATAAAAAGTTTCTTTAAAATAATTAATTAGTGAGGTTTGGGTATTTTAGGAAAGGGTGTTCGTGATTAATTTAAGCTTTGCTGCAATGTAATGTTAGGTAAATAATATGTTTTAGCTATGAGTTAGTGGTAGTTTTCTGAATGGATAATATATAACAGATTGTATGTAATCACTGTCATAATTTCTTTGATTTGGGACAAACTTGGGATGGGCGGTGGAGGCATAGAAGTGGAATGGCCGATTCAGAGGTAAATCTTTCATAATTTAAATCTGTAAATTTTTCACTAACATTTGTATATAGGGGTCCACATCCTGAATTTCACTATAAATGTGAACTCCGAGGTTATGATTCAGAGGTATTCACCTTCTCCATATTTTCTTAAAAACGTTGAGTTCTTTTTTATTCATGCTTTCTTCATTTTCATCAAAATATTATGTATCATGGTTTTTAATTCTTCCGTTGGTTCTTGTGAGCTCAGTTTGACTATTTAAAGAGCTTGGAAATTCAGGAGAAAATTAACAATATCAGATGGTGTTTTTTATCCTTGCAGACTTGCAGAAAGCCTCATCACAATGAAACAGTTGAGGATGGTTAATGCAGCCTTTCAAACGAATTAAATAAATATTGTAAATGCAGTAGGTGATCTGATCTTACATGTAGTTCTTATACTTTTCTATGAAATAATAAAATTGTTTATATTTAGCAACTACTATAATAAGAGTTTTTTTTCCTCCTCCAGCTCAC
Organism: Deinandra increscens subsp. villosa; assembly: GCA_039602395.1. Lineage (NCBI taxonomy): Eukaryota > Viridiplantae > Streptophyta > Magnoliopsida > Asterales > Asteraceae > Deinandra > Deinandra increscens. The sequence continues at coordinate 74,193,944 of JBCNJP010000010.1, read as the reverse complement.
ATTCATACCATTTGCTAAAGCACTTGACATCGGTTAATAACTGAAATTATACCGGGTTTACATGGAGATATCCCTGCTAGTTCAAGAAAGGGTGTTCCATTTGTCGTGGACAGTAAGTTAATTTCAAGTTCATCCCTATGTGCTAATTTTGACAAATCTTGAATCTCAAATATGAATGTTAGTGTACCCTGTGATAATTTAAAGTTCAGTAAATGTTTAACGCCTTTAGTTTGTCAAGTGTGGAGTCTTTATACCTATCATCTGTGTTTTAGCCTATTAATATGAATCTTCTATTTCCATTCATGACTTTAGATTGTCAAGTGTTGAGTCTTTATACCCAGTCATTAAATGAGAAGCAAGGGCACGATTAACAAAATGGAAATAGGTACAACTGAACTTAACATCTTATTCGTTTAGATCAATAATTGAACCTCATACATATGAGCAACATTGTGGTCACCTAAAGTGGCAATGATAACCCCTTATAGGAACCATCAAAAGGTATTTGTTTCTGGTCCAAATAAGGCACAACCCAAAGAAAATGTTAAATGTTTAGTACAATTTGCATCCCAATTAGTACTGGCCAAAATAGTGTTCATAAAAAATAGTTAAAAGTGTTGTCCCTCATAAAAACCAGTTAAAAGAGTTAAAAAAGACAATTACTTTTTTTTAATATTTATACGGGTTTGACCTATTCTTGATAAAATAATATTTACGCGAAATGCCTTGAATGGTTCCATTTTTCTTTCAGTTTAATGGAGATGTGAATTGGAAATGATCTTGTTATGGTGTATTCAAAAAGCCTATCGAGAGATGAAAGAAACTTGTCAAGTTGTTTTTAGAAAGAAAAAAACTTTACTATAAGAGTTTTGTAAATAAACAATGGAAAGTCATACATTATGTAGTTTGCTTTTATAGGCTTCAAATTTTTGTCGTATGCCATGTACATAATTACAAACCTCATTGATTAAGTTCTTTTTGTTGTAGCAGGTTATAAAGTATGAGATTGTCATATACTATGTGGGTTGGCTGCCAAGATGCAGATGAGCTTCAAACATATGATTGGAATAAACACAATGGAAGAGATTATGGATATCAGATTTTAGTTTAACATGCATTGGCATTGACTGCAAGTTTCGTGAAAGTAATGTAAATGGCAGTGGGTATGGAGGAGAATGGGTTGTTCAAGTTGGAGTGAAACCTGAAATCTACAAGCCTTTTTTATTGTCTTTGGTCTAAATTATATTACGGTTTTATGGTTTTTCAATATTTGGTCTAATTTAAAGAAAGCAACATTCTGTCAAATTGAGAATTCTTGTCTTGTGAACATGAACTACAACCCTTCTATTCTGTATGTTGACATTTAGGTCAAAACTCTACTTCTCCAAATCAAGGATGAATACAGATTTTGTAATGAATTTCAAGCTAGAGTTCCATTAGATTGAGGACACAACATTTAACTTTCTTTAAAAATGTTACAAATTTTGACATACCGCGTTATAAATTGTCGCCGCATCGTATCACATCGCGCTAACAGAAATGAATATCGTGTTGTAAATCGTCGTTGCCGCTAAATGTGCAAACAAAAGACAAAAATGTTCGCGTTGTAAATCGCGTTGTAAATCGGGTGTTTGTTGTTATTTGTTTGACTTCTAAAAAAAGGAATACCTCAATGTAAATTGTCGTTCCGCCATAAAAAGCGAACAAATAAACAAATACCGAGTTGTAGTTTGTTATGCCGCTGCAACGCGCGAAGAGAAGACGGATAACACGCCATACACTGCCGCCGCAGCAACGCGCGGGCACACGACTAATATATATATATATATATATATATAGGGAGAGGATCATTTGAGAACTAATTTGGTTGAGAGAAATTTTGAGAACCATTTTAAGCCACTAGTTTATATATATAGATATACCCCCTCTCATGAATTGTGAGTGCGTCCACACGTGAAATGAGTGGCTGGAATGATTCTCAAAGTTCTCAAATGAAAAAGTTCTCATTTGAACCTAACCCTATATATATATATATATATATATATATATATATATATATATATATATATATATAGATCAGGATCATTGGAAAACCTGGAAAACCTTTTTCAACCAATCGCATTATTTCTTTTTTTTATATTTCTTATATTTAAAGGGCAATATGGTAACTTTACGTAATCTATTTTGTAAACTATTATTAATAAATGATTAAAAAATATTATCTCTCTCATCTACTCTTTTCTAAAATCTCCCTCATTCTCTCTCTCCTTTACTTTCAAATTTCCAGCTCAAATTTAAAAAACACAAACCTAATTTACAGAAAAAAAAAATCATTGATCAGCAGTTCATCATCAGCACAACGATTGTTACATCGTTGTAACAATAATTTTAGATACTTTTTCAAGAAAATAAACTATGGTTACATAGGTGTAACCATCCAGAAAAGTTAACTAGAAAGAAAGAAGTTGATAGGAGATTACTACTTATATTTATGTAATAACTATTATATGCGTAATAACGTGAAACAATTCTATAACGTTCTAGAAAGAAAATACATGGTGTTACATTGGTGTAACATCAATTAAAATCATGTGAAATAAAAGTGTTACATACGTGTAATAACTACTTACATTTATGTAATACCTATCATATGCGTAATCACGTGAAACAATTTTATAACGTTCTAGAAAGAAAATATATGGTGTTACATTTGTGTAACATCAATAAAAAACATGTGAAATAAAAATGTTACATACATGTAATAAGATCTAGAAATAATAGAACCACGAATACAATTTACAAACTTTTTTGAATGGTTACACTTATGTAACCATTTTCTATTTTCTTAAAAAAAAAAACCTAAAATTATTGTTACAACGATGTAACAATCGTTACGCTAGTGATGAACTGATGATCAACGATTTTTTTTTCTTTTGTAGATTAAGTTTGTTTTTTTTTTCTAAAATTTGGCCTGAAAATTTGAAATTAAAGGAGAGAGAGAGAGTTTAGGAAAGATGATATGAGAAAGAGAAAATTAATTTAAACATTTATTAACAAAAATATGGTGTCTATTATGCCTTTGGTGCATTAAATAGATTTCAAATTATTTCCAAAAATGACACAATCATTTTCAACCATAAATTAACTAATCAATGGTGTAAGATGGGTTTTCCAGGTTTTTTAAAAAGGTGAGGTTTTACATTGATCCTTACCCTATAGAATAAGATCATTGGAAAACCCTCTAAATATTGGAAAACCTACTAAACCTTTTTCAACCAATCACCATTCAGAAAAGTTAACTAGAAAGAAAAAAGTTGATAGGAGATTACTACTTACATTTATGTAATAACTATCATATGCGTACTCACGTGAAAGAATTTCATAACGTTCTAGAAAGAAAATACATGGTGTTACATTCGTGTAACATCAATTAAGATCATGTGAAATAAAAGTGTTACATACATGTAATAACTACTTTCATTTATCTAATGACTATCATATGCGTAATCACGTGAAACAATTTCATAACGTTCTAGAAAGAAAATACATGGTGTTACATTCGTGTAACATCAATAAAAATATGTGAAATAAAAATATAACATACGTGTAATCAGATCTAAAAACAATAGAACCACGAATACAATTTACAAACTTTTTGAATAGTTACACCTATGTAACCATTGTTTATTTTCTTGCGAAAAAAACCTAAAATTATTGTTACAACGATGTAACAATCGTTACGCTAATGATGAACTGATGATCAACGATTTTTTTTCTTTTGTAAATTAAGTTTGTTATTTTTTTCTTTCTAAAATTTGGCCTGAAAATTTGAAATTAAATGAGAGAGAGATAGAGTTTAGGAAAGATGAGATGAGAGAGAGAAAATTTATTTAAACATTTATTATTAAAAATATGGTGTGTCTATTATGCCCTTGGTGCATTAAATAGATTTCAAATTATTTCTAAAAATGACACAATCATTTTCAACCATAGATTAACTAATCAATGGTGTAAGATGAGTTTTCCAGATTTTCCAAAAAGATGAGGTTTTTCATTGATCCTTACCCTATATATATATTATATATATATATATATATATATATATATATATATATCCTACTATATAATGAGTATTGGTCTAAGTGTCTTAAAATTAAGACGTGTACAAATCATTAGGCACCATGTACAACTTATCGAAGCACTCCTCCTTAAAGAATCGGTCCCTGCAAGTAAATCCCTAATTCAAGAATCGGTCCCTGCACTTAAAAATGCGCTTACCCCTTTAAGCCCTAATTCGAAATCCTTAGGAAACACAGACTTGCAGGGGTCTGTTTGGGTAAAGAGTTTCAAAAGGCAAGAAAGATTTTCGAAAAACAACAATTTGAAATCTGAAAGAGGCACAAATGCAGACATCGCTTCTTGTGAAGAACAGAGAATACATGAATTGGGTAATTTCTTGGGAAGAACAGACATACATGAATTGGGTAATTAGGAAAGGAAATGGCGCTGAACTTCAAATCTCATTTAAAATTGTGTCTATAAGTTCAGACTTATCCTTTCAAATACTCGGTATATCTTTTGCCATTTGACGTACGTTTTAACTAGCTCTCTATTGTAAAGCTCGAAATTCTGGTTTCTTTAAATTAATATGTTTTAAATTAGATGGAAAGCGATTTCATGGGTAGGAGATTGCGGTTCATCTTTGGCAATAAAAATGAAACACAAGCGGATGGAGTGTTTACGACTGAGACAAGACGGTGGGGAAGACATTGACGATGAAGAAGTGCGAGTCTTGATACGACGACAATGGAGACGAACTTACCAGTTTCGATGAATCATAAGGTCAAGTTATTTTACGGTATATCTATATATCATCGTTATCTTCAAAGTCGGATCAACGATCCCACCATCAAAGTAAGTTTTTTAAATTGATAATTCTGTGATCTAATTATTGTAAAGTGAATTATAGATTTTAGGGGATTGACCTCCATCTAGGGTAACGAATTGAGGAGCTAATTTGTACCTCGTATATGCTTCATTTCCTTTCAGGTACGTTCGTGTTGCCCCTTTTATAAATTCATCCATGTTCAACATAAAGTGGAAAGGCATTGCTTGAGAATGAATAGTGGTACAGTTTTGAATGGTGTTTGATGGATTTGTAATAGCAAAAGGTAGGTGTCTTTGGTTTTGTTTTCAAAGAACATTCTCCCTCTCTCATGTACATACATATATAATTATGATATACATAGATTCACAGCTGCAATAGATTGTAGAATATATAATCACAAATATTTAGTTATTTGGAAGTGGGGTCTATCTAAGCTTTTTGATTTAACTGTTCTTCAAAGTATCAACTTATATATTCTTGAGTTAGGGATACCTTAGGCAAATCGGTATTCAACTACTATTAATGTGTTTATAACCCCAACTGTTATTAAAGAATTGATGCTACAGGTTCAAAATTTTAGTTCTCTTGGTGATGTCTTCCCTCACATGGAAAAGAGATTCTTATAAGGTCCCATAAGTAATTAATATTCATGAATTAGTTAGTATTTGTGAGACATTTTAACATCTTATTAATATTATAACAACTTCAAACATCTGGTTATTTACAGTGATTTACAGCGGCACAAAAAGGATCGAAGTGCATATATCTCTAATTGCGGTTAAGGTAATTTTGTTCGACTATATATTAGTTTGTTGAGTTTCTATCTTTAACTATATATACTATATATTTTGTTCGGTATGCAGGTGAGTAAAGCATAGGGCCCGTCCAAAATGGTGTAGAAGATGCTTCTAAAGCGTTTGGATTTGCATGTAATGATGAGTCTAGTCAAAGTCAAACTGCCCAATAAAGGAGAGGCAATTACTTAAAAACCATTTAGCGTTGTTGGTGTATCGCATTTCAATTTGTTAAGCATAATTAGGATTATGGGGTTGTTTGCATGTGCATAGAGTTGGCAAAGTGGGTGGGTTGAGTAACTTAAAACCACTTTCACAAACCACATCCAAAACTTCCTTTTATCACATTCTCTAATTATCATTTATTTATTAGCTTGTATACTATTGTATTTACTCATAGTTATTTCTACATAGTAATTGTATTTATTTTAGGCTCTTCACCTATCCTTTGTAATCGGTATATATTACCTTCTTTGTAATAGTTTTAGGCAAGCAATTCAAGACATTGCATTCATATATCTCTCATGGTATCATTGCATTCGATATTATACATTGTGACTTATGGACCGCTCCTATAACAAGCAAAACCGGTTACAAGTATTATATGGTCCTGCTTGATGATTTTACACACTATACTTGGGTTTTCCTCTTAAAATTCAAATCAGAAACCTTTTCCAAATTCTCCCAATTTCACAAACTCATCAAAACCCAATTTCAATTAACCATGAAAAACATTTCAGTGTGACCTCGGGGGGGGGGGGGGGAATTTGACAATCATACCTTCAAAACTTTTGCTCAAAACAATGGGCTCGAATTTCGGTTTTCTTGCCCACAAACCTCACAACAAAATGGAAAATCTGAAAGAATGATACAAAGACTTAACAACATCATGCTTACCCTCCTTATTCATGCTTCCCTTCCGCCCACTTTTTGGGTCGAAGCTTTATATACCGCATGCTACCTTCATAACATTTTACCCACTAAACTTCTCAGCTTTAATACACCCACCACCGTCCTATACCTCAAACAACCATCATACGATCACTTAAGAGTCTTTGGTTGCCTATGTTACCCAAACACCACAGCCACTCGCCCACATAAACTCACTACCCGATCCACTCCGTGTGTGTTTCTTGGATACCCGGCCAACTTCCGTGGCTATCGGTGCCTTGATTTGAACACCGGTAAAGTTCTACTATCCCGGCATGTAACATTTGATGAAACCAATTTTCCTTACTCCAACAAAACCACTCCTACCCCCCACGATTACTCCATTTTTTATCAGGACCCTTCTCCATTATTCATGCAACCAACACCCCCTCCAAACCATACTACCTCACCTAATCCTCAAACCAATACTTCTGCTCCTCAAAGCCCAACATCACCTCCCCCAACTTTGTCGCCTGACAGCCCAACATCGACCTCATCTGCAACACACTCTTCCACCACCTCAAACCCCTCACCCACTACTTCCGCCACTACCTCCACTTCTGCTACACGTGATAGTCCTCCATCAAACTCACACTCACCACCACCCCCGCCTCCACCTCCACCTCCACCACAATCACATCCCATGGTTACTAGATCTAAAGTCGGCACATTCAAACATCGTGTTCCTTTCAACCTTCACACCGAAGCCCAAAGTCATATCTCTCCAATTCCCACATCTTACCTCAAAGCTCTACAAGATCCAAACTGGCATGCTGCGATGTCCGACGAGTTTCGAGCCTTAATGGAAAATCACACATGGATTCTTGAACCTCGACCTGCCAACGCCAATGTTATTCGCTGCATGTGGCTCTTTCGTCATAAATTTAATGCAAACGGCTCCCTACAACGCTACAAGGCGAGATTGGTGGTTAATGGGAAAAGCCAACAAATCGGTGTCGATTGTGACGATACATTTAGTCCGGTAGTGAAACCTACCACCATTCGCACCGTGTTAAGTCTCGCAGTCTCTAATAAATGGCCTATTCACCAGCTCGATGTAAAGAATGCCTTCCTCCACGGTGATCTTAAGGAGACCGTTTATATGTTTCAACCACCTGGTTTTTCAGATAGTCGTTTTCCTAATCATGTGTGCAGGTTAACAAAGTCACTTTATGGATTAAAACAAGCACCCAGGGCGTGGTATGATCGTTTTGCATCTTTTATCACGACATGTGGTTTTAAAAGCACTACGAGCGACACTTCTTTGTTCGTCTACAAGAAAGGCCCAGAAATTGCATATCTTCTTCTATACGTGGACGATATCATTCTAACTGCCTCGCACACAACCTTGCTCAACAATATAATATCCACCTTATCTAAGGAATTTCGGATGACTGATCTAGGCGAGCTACATCATTTTCTGGGCATTAACGTCACTCGACGACGTGGAGGTCTATTTTTGTCACAAAGCCATTATGCCACAGACATCCTGACTCGTGCACACATGGCTGATTGTAAACCGTCAGCCACTCCTGTTGACACCACATCAAAACTTAGTGCCACTTGCGGTAATCTTCTTCCCGATGGTACCCTTTATCGTCAGCTTGCTGGAGCCCTTCAATATCTCACTTTTACCCGACCAGACATTGCCTATGCGGTTCAGCAGATTTGCTTGTTCATGCACGCTCCTCGGGAACCCCACTTGCAGTTCCTAAAACGTGTTCTTCGTTATGTGAAAGGCACTATTGACTACGGCCTCACCATTACCCCCTCTAAATCTCAAAATTTGGTTGCTTACTCCGATGCCGATTGGGGGGGGGGTGCCCTGACTCCCGACGTTCAACTTCTGGTTATTGTGTTTTTCTCGGAAACAACATTGTCTCTTGGTCCTCAAAAAGGCAACCCACTATTTCTCGATCGAGTGCCGAAGCTGAATACCGTGGGGTGGCTAATGCCGTTGCTGAAACAAGTTGGTTACGAAATCTATTACTTGAATTATTTATTCCTACACGACGTGCCACAATTGTGTATTGTGACAACATCTCTGCGGTTTATTTGTCTGAAAATCCGATTCAGCATCAACGGACGAAACATGTGGAACTCGACATTCACTTTGTTAGAGAAAAGGTTCGTATTGGGGCTGTTCGGGTTCTACATATCCCTGCAGATTTTCAGTACGCCGACATTTTTACCAAAGGGTTACCTCGTCAATTATTCACTCGGTTTCGTTCCAGTCTTTGCCTTCGTCCTTTCCCGGCTAAGACTGCGGGGGTGTATTAGCTTGTATACTATTGTATTTACTCATAGTTATTTCTACATAGTAATTGTATTTATTTTAGGCTCTTCACCTATCCTTTGTAATCGGTATATATTACCTTCTTTGTAATAGTTTTAGGCAAGCAATTCAAGACATTTCATTCATATATCTCTCATCAATGACTCTATGTGTTTGGTTGAGTTTTATAGGCCTAGAGAAAATGATGGAGATATAAGAAATCAAAGTGCTTGAAGTCGTAAGTTTTTTTTACCTTCATAACATTTCCTTGACCCATTTATATATAAATTCTGTCAATTTGTCTTATGTTGTTATGTCAAACACGTTGAATGAATCGAGTAAAAAGTTAGCCAAATGGGAATGAGTCAAATGTGTTGGAACTTGAAAGTCAACCAATGTTTATTTTTAATGAAAACATCTTCCTTGGTCATTTTATGAAAACATCTTCCTAGTAGTTTTAATTTAGGCTTTTTTTTTTTACTCTGAAATGATAGCTTACGTATAAAAGCTTTTTCCTTAGCCGTTTTAGGAAAACGTATTCCTTAGTCGTTTTAATTAAGTTTGACATATTTAAAATGTAAAACTTTTCTTGAATGGACCTACAAGTGTTTTCAGTCAACCCAGCCCAACCTGCCATGAACCAATTCAACTGTACTCTAAAACCAACCCCTTCAACAGTTAAACCCATACCCACTTTAACTAGTGGCCTGAATTGTCTTTATGTTGTCAGTTGTTGTTGTATAACTCTAAATTTATTTCTGTAACTTCCATCTCTGAATAGTTCGCATGATCGAAATTATTTATTGTAATTAAATAAATATGATTATAAAAAATGTAGCATGTTAGTAATAGTCTATTTTTTAATAAGATGGTCTATGTGTTTGGGTTTTACAGTCGTCCCAAAGCAGAAACTGGAACCGGGGTTCAAAACCCCTTGCTCGACGGACAACACCGACGGCGACGCGGTGGCTGGCGGTGGTGGTGCTCTGATTGCCGAGGGTAGGGTGGCAATGGAATCTGGTGACAGCTTCACCGGATAAAGTGGACTAGGCCACGGTTGGGACGGGATCGCAGAGGCGGCAGCAGCGGCGGCGGCAGCAGTTCCGGCGGAGGCAGCGGTAGCGGTCGGTTTGGCGGTGGCACGGCGGCGGCACCATGGGGGTGGTTGTGATCGGCGACAGACGACGGCGAGGGGCGGCGTTCGGCGGTGGCTAGCGGTGGCTAGCGGTGGTCGGCGGGCGAACCCGAGGGGTGGGAGCCGAGATCACAAAGAGGGGAGAGAGAGAGAGTTTTAGGGTGTTTTATTTTGGAACTGGATTAACCCTAAACCTCTTGGATCCGTTATATTTATAACTGATCCTTAACCTATCTGAATCGAATTCAAATTGATTAACTCTCAACTATCTCCTTTTTAAAATAAACCTTTTATTTAAACTCACAATTATCCACCAACTAATTAATTATCTTAATTATTTAAATTCATAATTTAAATAAATACAATTAATTAATTAATTAGCCATTTATTTAATTAACTAAACAATTTAGTAATTAAACATGATCCACCATAATTACTAAACTTAGTAATTATGCTTCGTTTGATTACCAATTAATAAGTTAATCGGATTTCTTGACACGTTGACCCCAGTGTAACTCTTACGGGTCGATGACCAGGTCGGTCACGTTAGTTTGTCGGATCTGGACATTGATATCCAACAAACTCCCACTACTGATCCACACAATTTAACGTGTACAATCAGATGCACTCTAGCTATGCATGACTGTCCAACCAGTCATGATGCTTTAAGTCGTCAGCCAAGGTATATCTGTAGACCCGACAGAATACTTAGGACTTAAGGTATGCGTAAATTCAGTTGATCCTTTTTGTATAAGACATCTGATGAACTATGAAATATGGCTCTTATAATATGTTCAATCATTTTCTCGTTCTAGACTCAGTGATCCAATCAAACACATAATAAGTTTGGGTGAGGCCTCACACTCATCACTTGAATCAACGAGGACGCGATGATTGAATTACACAATAGTACAGAATCACATATTGCCCGTATACAACTCCCACTGAACTTCAAATCTATTCCCAAAAGTAGCCTTTATGACTGGCATTAACGCGACAATGGTTGACTACAATCAAAGAATAGACCTTGGTAAACGAGAGTTCTAGTATATGTCTCAGGTCGAAGGATGCAATTGAGTATACCTGTAATCAAAGAAATCTCTTTATCCATGGAGTTTCATTTGATACGAGTTACGTCCAGTGTTATTCTTTAATAAGGCCTTTAAGATTTTGAATGTCAACTCCTTTGAGATTCAAAAGTTAAAATAGTCTTACTTCAAGTATCGTTCTCACGATACTTGATAATTCTTTAATTTAGAACAAATTTAGAACAAATTCTTGGATAATTAAACGTACTAAAAATGAACACAGATATATTTCTTCAATTGCATTCTCTAATGTAATAAGAATAATAAATAGATAACTGTTAATGTTCGTACATACAAATACTAAATCATAACATATTAACCGATTCAAGTCCTATAGCTTCTCTATGATTATCATGAGCAGCCTGGGCCATGGGCTTAGTGAATGGGTCGGCTAAGTTTTGATCTGTGTCTACTTTGCTTATGCGGATATCTCCTCATTCCAGCACTTATCGAATGTAGTGGAATTTTCTCAGAATATGCTTGGCTCCGTGATGTGCTCTGTGTTAGGATTCGAGACCACTCACACACACACAAAAGTAACAATCACTGAAGAAAAATAAAGAACGAGAATGAACACGCGAGATTTAACGTGGTTCGGTCAGTGTGAGCTACATCCACGGGCTGCAACCAGGATTTTTTATTGCTATCTGCCTCACTCGACGTGAGAATTACAAGTACAATGAGAATATATAAATAGAGATCATATTAGGGTTACACAAACTAAAGGGACCAAAACATGGGCCCAAGTCACCGAGCCCAATCAAGACTCCACAAACCCAACAATCTCCCACTTGGAGGCTTGATCATCTTCAGCTGCCATCTACTGTGAACACTTGTACGTCTAGTAATTCTCATCAATCCTCCTGGCTGCAGCGGCCTTCTCATCAGTTAACTTGAAGGCTCGTTGAAGCTCCCCGGAGCTCCAACACATCAGTCATGGCAAGAACTGCCCCTGACTCGTCCTCGATCCCTACCGGCTCCCACTGAAACAAACTGTCGGATTCTGAGATACCCTGAGAACAAACAACACTCTCCATGTTAAGCATGTAATCCACTGGAGAGGCTTTAACCACTAGAACACTGGTTCTCTTAACAAACTGTCGTCTGGTAACTCTGACTGAAGCATAACATGTGCTCCCACTGCCACGAAAACCCTTGACCCGTTTTTCTGAACCTTTCCTAGTACGTTCAACCTGAATTTGACATGTGGCTCTGGGTTTATCTCCTGCAAAACAAACCTTCTTCTGCCCACTAGACTCTGTGAACCGGAATTTGGACTTCTTCTGAACTGGGATGGTCTCTCCCTCAGATGGTAAACTAACCATGTAAAGCGAACCTCTCTTTCTTCCTCGAGCCACAACAAGATTTCCCTTGACAACTTTCCACTGCCCGTTCCCGAATTTAACATCATTTCCCTGTTCATCCAACTGCCCCACTGAAATCAACTGTTTCTTCAAGCTTGGAATCACCCTGACATCTTTCAAAACCCATGAACTGGCTGAAGTCTTCAAATCTAAGTCACCTCTGCCCGTAGCATCTAGTACATCATTGTTCGCCAATTTTACCTTGCCAAAATCACCTTCCTTCAGATTCTGCAATGCTTCACTGCTGTGGGTAGCGTGAAATGAATCACCAGAATCCATGACCCAGGAATCAACACAGTTCTTTACGCTGCATATTAACGTCTCATCATCAACATAGTCTTCTGCAGAGTTAACTTGTTTCTTTTCATTCGGACACTGATTCCTAAAGTGCCCCACCTGCTTACAGTTCCAACATGTCACATCATCCCGAGCCCTAGACTGACTCCTTCTTCTGTTCCCGCTCCCACTACCTCTGTTTTTCTTCCTACCTCTGCCAACATGCATCAATCCACTCGATGATTCACCCGAATTTCTTCGTCTGACGTCTTCGCCCAGAATAGTATCCCGAATCCCATCAAAAGTAAACTTACTGGTAGAACTCGTAATCGCTGTAACAGTTCCTGACCAGCTATCAGGCAATGAAGATAACAGTAGTAGAGCTTGAACCTCATCCTCGAATTTAATATCAACCGACCAAAGTCTTGACAAAATCGAGTTCATGTTGTTGATGTGCACTGTAACTGAACTTCCTTCTTGCATTCTCGTATTAACCAGCTCTCGAATCAGGTAAACTTTGTTAGCTGCCGAAGGTTTCTCGTACATATTAGACAATGCATCCATGATGCCCTTCGCCGTAGTTTCTTTAAGAATGTTGAACGCAACATCCTTTGACAACGACAATCTAATGACGGCCTTAGCTTTCTTATCTAAGTTCTTCCATTCGTCTGGTGTAATCTTCTCTGGTCTTTCACCCAATACCATGTCCAAATCCTTCTGAATTAGCAAATCCTCAATTTGCATTTTCCACCAACCTAAGTCTTTTCCATCAAACTTCTCAATTTGAAGTTTACCGCTCTCAGCCATTGTCTCAAACTGAGAAACCCAACTTTAAATCTCGATGACAATATCAAAAAAAAAAATCCTGGAAAAAAGTAACCAAACCCGCTTCTCGAAACACGACCCAAATAATCTTCTAGACCCAAAACAATTTATCTATGGAATTTAGGCTCTTGCCTCCGTAACAATTCTGATAGATGTTAAACCTCGTCCCAATTAAAGAAAATTGTTTGACAAAATCTTCTCCCAGAAAAAGATTTTACTCACGGTCCAATAAAAAGGAAAAATCACAAACAATGTAATTGTTGGTCAAACGGTGTAAATTTGGTCAAAATTGGCACCTGCCAATTTTACTTTCCTACGCACCTTTCTTGCAAACCGACACCTACGGCGAAACGGAATAGCCAATAAACGAACCGATGACCTTCCTTCAGCTTCTTTCTCGCGACAATGTTGTGACCCAGCCCTATTCCTTGACGACTGACCAGGCGGCACAACACGACCTTGCCGACGTTACCAATTCTAATACGGAAGGAAAAAAAACGAAATAGGTAAGAGATACTCACCTATCGTCTTCGAATGTCGATTGTTTACGGTATAGACCTTCTCTCCTTCTACGATTGTTCTTAACCCCACTCCGATCTCAGACTAGACAACTGCCAGAACACTGATCGAACGGTGAACCACGGGTGGCGACGATGGCTGTCGACGAAACCCTAAAATCGTGTGTAGACGAACCAGTGAGTAACGAACCCGGCTCTAGATACCACTTGTTAGGATTCGAGACCACTCACACACACACAAAAGTAACAATCACTGCAGAAAAATAAAGAACGAGAATGAACACGCGAGATTTAACGTGGTTCGGTCAGTGTGACCTACATCCACGGGCTGTAACCAGGGTTTTTTATTGTTATCTGCCTCACTTGACGTGAGAATTACAAGTACAATGAGAATATATAAATAGAGATCATATTAGGGTTACACAAACTAAACGGACCAAAACACGGGCCCAAGTCACCGAGCCCAATCAAGACTCCACAAACCCAACACTCTGGACTCCTTGGCTTGAGCAATGGCTCCTGTGTTATAACAGAGAATCTTGATCGGTTGCTTTATTGAAGGAACCATGTCGAGATCAGTAATGAACTTCTTCATCTAAGTAGCCTCCTTTGTATCTTCTGAGGCGGCTATATATTCATATTCGGTTGTGGAATCAGCCATAACACTCTGTTTTGAGCTCTTCCATGAAATGGCGCCTCCGTTCAGAGTGAATACGAATCCGGACTGTGATCGAGAATCATCTTGATCAGTCTGAAAACTCACGTTAGTGTAACATCGTACAGTGAGCTCCTCATCCGTTTGTCCGTATACCGAGAACACATCCATAGTTTTCCTAAGATATTTTAATATGTTCTTTACACGAGTCCAGTGAGCCGTTACTGGAGTCTGTTGGTAACGACTGGTTAAGATCAATGCAGATGAGACATCAGGTCTCGTGCAGAGCATTACATACATGATTGAGCCTATAGCCGAAGCAATGGAACCTTTTCCATTTGCTTCTTTTTAAGGTCCGTAGAAGGAGCTTGTGATTTGTTCAACACAGTTCCTTTAGTCATAGGAACATTTCCTTTCTTGGAATTCTCCATGTTGAACCGAGCTATTATCTTATCGATGTATGTACTTTGACTGAGTCCAAGAAGTCGCTTAGATCTATCCTTGTGAATCTTTATTCCCATTATGTAAGCAGCTTCTCCTAAATCCTTCATAGCGAAACAAGTAGATAGTTATTTCTTAACTTCATTAAGCATGGGTATATCGTTACCTATGATTAGTATATCATCCACATACAATATGAGATATGATATAGTACTCCCACTTGCCTTTCTGTAAACACGGGGCTCATCTTCGTTTTTAGCAAAACAAAATTCTTTGATTTTCCTATGAAAACGGAGATTCTAGCCCCGAGATGCCTGTTTAAGTTCATAAATGGACTTATTCAATTTGCAAACCCTGTTAGGATATTTAGGATCGACAAAACCTCCAGGTTGTACCATATATACATCCTCTTCGAAGAGTCTATTTAGGAAAGCGGTCTTGACATCCATTTGCCATATCTCGTAGTCATAATATGCGGCTATGGCAAGCAATATCCTAATCGATTTGATCATAGAAACCTTCTGTATATCCAGCAAATTTGCAATCACCTCATTCTGAGCAGTATTCTGTGCTTTTAACTCGGCTATTTCTGCCCTGAGCTCTCTTTCAAGTCTATATTCTGCTATCTCTATAGCTTTGCCTTTATCTTGGGCAGTGGGTTGTGAAGATGATGATTGGCTGGGTCCAGCACCAATAACAATGGGTTCTCTAGGATCCAATCCTCTTCGTCTTGGATCATTGAAAGCTTCTGTGAGATGTTGTGTGGCAACCTTTACCTGTTTAGTCAGATTCTCTGTAACAGAAATACTGAGGGGAGAATCCTCTGTAGCTTTTCGTTTTCTAGTCAGTGGAATTTCATCAGTCTCTTCTGTCTCTTCTTCCTCAACATCAATATCATCAAGGTATGAATCATAATTAATATTGTCACTGTCATCAAAATGTAATGCTCCAATCTGCACATCTCCTAGATCAAAATCTTCCCAATCAGAACTATCAGAAATTTCAGTTATGGGTTTCTGAGAGGCAGGTACATCATCATCAAGGTATGAATCATAATTGATATTGTCACTGTCATCAAAATGTAATGCTCCAATCTGCACATCTCCTAGATCAAAATCTTCCCAATCAGAACTATCAGAAATTTCAGTTACGGGTTTCTGAGAGGTAGGTACATCATGTTCTTCTTCAACAATGGCATTTCTATGAATAGGAACCTCCTCTCTCACTATCTCAGCAAATTCTCCAAACTTGTCGCCAAACGGGACTTTATCAGTTAACTTCCTCTTGGGGTTTATCATTGGAAAGACCTCAATCCCCATAGGTTTTATATCATGTGTATCTCCCGACTTCCTAAAATTTGGATATCTGGAATCCAGAACAAGTTGTATAAACCTCGGGACTACAGCAAACTTCTTGTCCCTTGTTACTACAACTTTGATATCTTCAAAGATTAGCCTGGACCAGTTGAATCTAACACCTCTAACAAGTGATACCATTGCATGAGTGTGAACTTGGTTTAGCTGATCAGTTGAGCTCTTGGTAATAATGCATTTTTGCAAATAATGAGCCATTATCCTCCAGTAGGGTGGAATAAGAGCCTTCATAGTGGGTGGTGACACTGTATGATACCCCACCTCTTTCAAACACTGGGTAACCACTTCTTTCTTCAATGTCATAGGATCAGTAACACCATCTTTCAATCTTAGAGCTTGTCATAAGTTTTCTTCAGATAATACCACAGCTGTGCCCTGAATCTTTGCAATGATCTGCTTTCCATCATTAGAAACAAATGCAATCTTCCAGAACTCTTGATGGATCCTCTTGTAGATAGCGGCATCTTTTCAATCCTTCAATCATGGACTTGTATTTTTCTTTATACTCAGCAGGCGGATCCAGCAAGTATGCAACCGTGTTGTGATCCTTAATAAACTCTAAGTCCCTGCATTCACAACCAAAGATAAAATCCAAAACAAATGCAAATTCATTAGCCATAAGATTTTTTTCGAAAAACGGGCAGCATAACGGCTTAAAAATGGTGAAAAACCATTTGAAACATCACCAGGTACCTTTTTGATCGAAAAACAGGGTTTTCGACCAAAAAGCATCCTTCCGATCGAAAAGTGTGATTGTTACCGGGTTCCCTGATCGAAAAGCACAAGTCACCGATTCCATCGATCGAAAAGCTAATGCTTCGATCGAAAAGCCTAGGCTTTGATCGAAAAGCATAAGCTTTCGATCGTAAAGTGCCAGCATCGATCGAAAATCTCGAGTTACCGAGAATCTTCGATCGAGAAGCACCGGGGCCGATCGAAAAGCTTCTCAGCCTAATCGAAAAGCCCCTAGATCGATCGAAAAATGCCTTCTTCTTCCTATCAAACCTTCAACTTTGATTAACAGACCAAAAATGAGTGTTTTCGTACACGATTTCTCGGTCAAACACATCCAAACCAGATACCTTCTCTCTCCCGACCAAAAATCACAGACATTTAACACATACCCGAGATTGTCTTGCGAGGGTCTAGCTGCGCGCTTCAAACGAGGCGCCATTGACACTTAGAACTTGAAATTGACCCTGAGAGAGTGCAAGGGGTCAAATTCCGATCAACCTGGTGGTGTTGGATGGAGGCAATCGGTGGCGGACGGGGGCTAAAGGTAGGTGTTGGCGGCGACGGTAGTGAGGCAATGCGGGGGTGTTTTGATGGTGGTTTCCGGCGAGGAAGGTGGTGATGGTGTCGCAGGGAAGAGGCGACGGTGGTGGTGACGTCAGGTGGTGGTGGCCAGCGGTGGATAATGGTGGTGTTCGGTGATTAGGGTTCAGCGGAGAGGGGGAAAGCAAAAAAATGAGGAGAAGGGAGACCGATCTGGTCCCCTTATCCCTTCCTCCGTTTTTAAAATTTTTACAAAACAGCCCCTCAACTTTTGAGTGTGAACACATTGAGCCAAACTTTAATAAACACTAGTTTTTTTTCATAACAAAATCTCCAATTTGTCATATTTTAAACTCGTTCATTTCAAAAATCGTCCCCTAAACTCAAACCCGAGAGTTTTATATCTGACAACTTAAAAATAGTTAACTACTTAGTAAAAAGAAATAAAAGAAAATCAAAATAAACTAAAAAAACAACTATCTATCACTTGACAGGCTGAGTTTTGAGTGAGAAAGGCATATCAGGGATCATACCAGATAATTTGCGATTGTGGAACTCTTTTCAACTTCGGTTACTTCGCGTGTTCAGGCGATTGCCGGTATTTTGTTCCAACTTTAAACTCATGTCGCTCTCGCTTACTCAAGCAGTTTTATCACATAATTTATCTTTTAATGTTTATTAATTATGAACATATATTCAGGTCACACACATAAGTCCTAGGTATAATTTGTACATTCTATCAAGTATACCTGGTTTCCCTACAACATTTTCCACGACACCTTTCCTTAAGCCTAACGCCATGCTCCAGACTTGGTTGAGAAAAGAAAGAATAGATCACTGAGATTTTTTGGGGATAATATACAACGTCAACTGAATTTTTGAAACATTTTTGTTAATGCTCTCATCAGTGACAAAGGCTGAGGGTTTTGGACGCATAAGGGTCTCTTTTGGTTGTGCACATTGGCATCTTTTGGGTTTAGAAATACTGTACAATGTGATCTAAGATGTACGTGGATCAGGGAGGTTCCAGGTCTCTACTATCGTAGAACAGAGGAGTCCTGACTCACGTACAAAACTCCCAGGTCATTGCTCATGCAAAGCAGAGGGAATGGGATTTTTTAGCATGACATCAGTACTCAGAACCGGGCGTGTGTCTCACGACTCCTGGAACACAGTCAAATAGAAATTATACTAACCTAAGTGTGTGCTTCCTATCAAGCGTCATACGTTATCTTCAAGTGATGTGATGAAACCATACCTTTTGATTTATTGACAGTAGAGCCTACCGAGCACATCAACCATGAATCACAGCTTTTCACATCCACCTTACACGTGTCAATCAGCAAACACCAGGACATTTATATCACTTCCCACCTGGTCACACAAAACCATAAAAAATTTAAAAGCACACAAAATTTAGGGGAAACATCAAGATGTTTATTTTATATCTTCCCCTTGCTTTTAGATTTTTTTAATAACACAGACTGACAATAAAAACACTATTTTTTTTTTGTTTTTGATGAATTTTTTTAATAATTAATGAACAGATAGAAGTTGTCAGACTACTCATCAAAGGCTATCATTCGGAGGCCTTTGAGACACATTTCAAAATTAGCACTAGGCAGGGGTTTGGTGAACATGTCCGCCACATTGTCATCCGACTGCACCCGTTCTAAGTGAATGAGCATGCGTTCGTAGCAGTCCCGAATGAAGTGCGTTTTTAATATCAATGTGCTTGGTTTTTGAGTGCTGCACAAGATTCTTAACAATTTGTAAAGCTGCATTATTATCACAGTAAATGGGGATGTCAAAGAAATTCAAATCGTAATCTCCCAGTTGATGTTGCAGTCATACCACCTGTGAGCAACGTGCAGAAGCAGCCACATATTCTGCTTCGGCTGTTGATTGTGACATCGTGTGCTGCTTCTTTCTTTGCCTTGCTCTACCTGTCTCCTAAGAACCGAGCTCCAGCAGATGTAGATTTCCTGTCAAGCTCATTACCACCATAGTCACTATCAGTAAATGCATACAGGTTAAACCCAGACTCTTTAGGGTACCAGAGGCCCAGCCGTGGCCTACCCTTTAAATATTTAAAAATACGTTTAACTGCAGATAAATGAGAGAGTTTAGGATTAGCATGATATCGTGCGCATTGGCACACTGCAAGCATGATGTCTGGTCGACTGGCCATCAAATACATCAGTGACCCGATCATGGACCGGTACATGTGCTCACTCACTGATTGACCATCTGGATCTTTGGTAAATGCAGGCCTAGCTGCCATAGGTGTGGAGACAGGCTTTGAATCTACCATCTTGTATTTTTCCAGAATCTCTGTGATATATTTAGCTTGGTGAATAAGGATCCCGCTGTCACTCTGCTTCACTTGTAATGCAAGGAAGAATTCCATTTCGCCCATTTGACTCATCTCAAATTTTGTCCGCATCACCTTTTCAAACTCTTTACACAAATCATCATTCATGGACCCAAAGATGATGTCGTCCACATAAACTTGCACCATGATTATGTCATGTTCAACCTCTTTTCTCAATAGCGTCTGATCCACTATACCCCTTGTGTACCCATGTGCTAGAAGATGATCAGTCAATGTTTTGTACCACGACCGAGGGGCCTGGTGTAAGCCATACAATGCTTTGTCTAGCTTGTACACATGATAAGGGTGTGCTTCATCAATGAACCCAGGAGGTTGTGTAACATGCACCTCTTCATCTATATCAGCATAGAGAAATGCAGTCTTCACGTCCAATTGGTAGACAATAAAATTAATGTAGGATGCATAGGCCAAAAAGACTCTTATTGCCTCTAATCGAGCAACCAGCTACTTCATCATAATCAATACCTTGGACCTACTTATGCCCTTGAACCACCAACCGTGCCTTGTTTCTGATAATAATACCATTGTCATCCTTTTTATTTTTGTAAAGCCATCGAGTTGTGATGACCTTTTTGTCAGCAGGACTCTCCACTAACCTTCATATCTGAAGCCTTGAGAATTGATTCAGCTCTTCATACATGGCTTCTACCCAGCTAGGATCTATTAAATCCATTGTAATGTTTGGAGGCTCAATTTGAGAGATAAAGCAAGAATACATGCAGTGATTGATGTCCCCTGATTGACTTCTTGTTATCACCCCAGAAGCTAGAGGATCTATGACATTGTCCAAGGGGTGATATTTATGGATCCTTGTTTCAGCAACAGCTTGAACGGGGATTTATGGAGGTAGATTTGTTTGGTCTGGTTCTTCATTTGTTTCAGCACCTCCTTCTGCGTCAGCTACCTGCGATTGAACAGTGTCTGTGCCGGGGATGTTCTCTGCCTCATTATCAATACCAGCATCAACAGTTTCATGTTCTGGTATTGTATTTGTGTCGGAGGCAGTGACCGGAGATTTTGTAATGGAATGAGTTATTGATGGTCCTGATATTGTGTCTTCAAAAAGTTCTTCAGCTAAGACTGGGTCCAATCCAAACGGGAGGAAGAATTGATTGTAGTCAAAAGCTTGCGCAAGACCCACTCCACCATCTGAGGGATTTCTTCAAGCCAATCCACATTGGTAGACTCTATTACAATACCAGTTATTTTTTAAACACCCTGTAGGCTGAGCTGGCAGAGTAACCTAGAAAATAACACTCATCAGATTTAGCAGCAAATTTTGGTAAATCAGTATTCACTAAAACATTGCAAAGACACCCAAAAGCCCCGAAGATGCCCAATTCTAGGCATGTCATGGTAGATCAATTCGTAAGGGGTCTTCTGGTGTCGCTTGTTGATGAAAACCCTGTTTTGCACATAACAAGCAGTGTTAACTGCCTCTGCCCAAAACATGGAAGGCAGCTTGGAATCACACAACATTGTACGAGCAGCTTCAATTAGAGTTCGATTGCATCGTTCTGCCACGCCATTCTGCTGTGGAGTGTACGAAGCACTATACTGATGTTCAACTCCTTTCTCTGCGCAAAATTCATCAATGACACAATTCTTGAATTCTCGTCCCATTGTCACTCCTGATGGACTTCACTTTCAGGTTCAACTTGTTTTCAATAAGCTTGAGGAACACTATCAATATTCTTGCAACGTCACTCTTCCTTCGCAAAAAGAACACCCACGTAAAACGAGAAAAATCATCAGTAATAACTAAACAAAATGCACATCGGTTAAGACTTAACATACTGACTGGACCAAAGAGGTCCATGTGAAGCAGCTCCAGTACTGAGGAGATTTTGTTGAACACCTTTGGCTTGTGAGGGCGTTTGTGCTACTTCCCTTTAGCACGTGCCACACATTTCTCCTTGAGGAAGAATTCTTTGATTGGAAGGTCTTTGACAAGTCCTCCTCTTGCAAGTCGATTCATATTCTTCAGATTCATGTGCCCCAAACGTCTATGCCACAGCTGAGCATGATTCTCAGCCGTTTTAGACAGAAGGCATGCCACCTCAGTTGTGGGGGGTTTCTACATGTTGAGAACATATGAATTGCCATGTCTTGGTGTTCGCATCAAGACCCAATCGTTAGGGATGGAGTATCCGGATTTTAGAATAAGACATTCTTTGTTGTTGAAGGGCACTGGATACTCCTGATCACGTATCTGTGAAACACTTAAGAAACTGTGTTTCAACTGCTCTACATAGTTGACGTCATGGAAGCTGAGACATCCGTTTCTGACTGTTCCTTTCTGACTGGTATATCCTCCAACTCCTCATGCGAACGATACATATCCTCCATCAAATTAAATATCCTCCATCAAATTGCTCCAAGTCTTGTAGTAGAAATATGTCGCCCGTCATATGTCGGGAACAACCACTGTCAACATACCAAAGGTTGTTAACAGTCCTCCTTGGTTGTCCCTGCATTCAAATGAGATTAGTTAGTTTTGGGTACCCAGGCCTTAATGGGTCTAGGTGAAGGTGGATCTGCTTTGGTTGGACTGAGAATGTCCTTTGTGTTGACCTTTCTGGGACGGTGATTTTCTTTCCCAAGCTCCTGAGGCCTTTTCGGTGGATTTTTACTTTTATTTTGATTTTGAAAATTTACCTCTTGGAAATGTTTGGAGTGTTTTTTGTTGATAACGGGTGTCGTGACCGCTACACAAATACCTAACTTAAACTGTAGTAGGGCAAGCTAGGGTATCGAACCAAGGGAGTTGGTGGTTATTAGCGACTCTAATTATCTAACCTAATTTACGAACCTAGAATACTGTCACTATCCTAAGTTGTACTACTGAACTAACTTAACCTAATTAATTAACTAAAGTGCCTCTTGGCTGTTTTGATTGAATTTGATTGTAAACTAACAAACTACGGAATGACAAAACCAAAATTACTAAACTTATTACTAACTGAATTATGTGATATGATGACAAAGGTAACCACTTTAGGATTCAGGTTGTTAAGTAACTAGTTTATCACTTCGGGTTTCTATTCTGGAAATTACATAGACATAACCCGTATCCAGTTTGATTAACCTACTTACTAGTTACCACGTACTTGCTAGAGATAGTCCTAGAGCTATGCTTAGAAAGGTAGTCCGGGAGCGGGGGGCGCATACAATAATAACAAGTAATCGATTAAAACAGACAAACACTAAGATTCAATGAGTGTCACAATCTCAAAATCTCATCCATAACATAAAAGCCCTAGTTTCAAAACAGTCCTAACTAACCATTCACCCAAAGTAGTTACGAAGAAATTAGCCGAACATGCTAACGATCAAAACAATAATTAAAGATGAAAAGAACATGATTTGAATTATTCTCCATTAATTCTCCGTGTGTAGAATCCTCTGTCCTCTTCTACGTTTGCTCCTCCTGCCGTCCGTTTGACGTGTATCTCCCTGATTGTCGAATTTATTCCACTAGCAGCCTTTGTCCGTCGAACTCCAAGTGAATCCCCCCAATTGCGATCTCCCCTCCTTTTTATTCTTTTAGAACCGCCCTATTCTTGTGTTGTAGGCGACATGGGCTTATAAGCCCAAGAATCTTCTAACTGTTCCAATTCTTGTCATAATCCACGTGAATATCTCATGTCATTTAAACAAACTAATATGTCAGCTCCCTTTGAGTCTCCAAATTCCAAACCCTTTTATTTGTTTTTTAATTATTGCCTTCACTATTAGACTTCCCTTCATCGTTGCTGCTCAAAAAAATAACAAAACATCATCACTAACTTTTATTATTCTTTTAGTATTTTACTATTTTAAATAATTAAAAACATAACTCATAAAAGATGGTATACAATTTGACTCCAGGGGCGGAACTAGAATTTTTTTTAGGGGGTCCATAAATTTTTTTACGGAGTCACTAGCTTTGGATGTTTCAGTTTCATATAAACGTACATAAAGAATTTTGGTCTATTACTTACTAAATAGTTTTTAATGTAGACGCGCGTAGTGGCACGGCATTGCGAGTAAAGAAAAATAACCGACTAAAAGTACTCTACATGATTTGATAAAAAATTATATACCGTAACATTGATAGCGATATAATAGTAAAAAAATAATAGTAAATGGATAAAAATAAAGAGAAAAAAAATTAACGTGAGAAAAAAAATAATATGACAAAATGTTTGCCTATTAAAAAAGTCTATATTTTTATATATTGTAATATTTCATTATAAAAAGGGTCTAAGATTAATGTATTTAAAAAGAATGGTCTATAATGAAAGTAAATAAAAAAGATGTGAAAAATGAAGTACCTCATTTACTCTCCTCATTTATAGCATTAAAATTAATAAAGAAAGTTGAGAAAAATTAAAAAAATGTTGAGCACAAGATTTGAACTTGCACCCCTTCAAAATCAAGCAAGGGGATCTTACCACTAAGCTAGTTGTTTGCTTTGTGTTTATTTTCACAAACTAAGTATTTATTAACTCCTCTTTACAATTTTTTTTTTACAAAAACCGTTCACATAATTTCCACTTTGCGTACGAGGTTGAGGGGGTCCACGGGGACCCCCTGGGCCTAATATAAATCCGCCCCTGTTTGACTCATTAAAATGTTATGGCTAGTAATAGCATGTACATCATTTCCATACTTAGTTGATTCTGTAAATCAATTAGCATCGTCTAATTGACCCTATAATTATTGTAATTATTGTGTATAGTTTCCTAGAATAGTTTTCCCTGTAATTATTTATTGGTATGGAATGTAAATGAGAAATCACTTTGGAATTTCTAAATCCTTTATGGTATCAATTCCACCGATCCTTCCTCCCCTGTGATTGACATCCGGCCCTCCTTCTAAACCGGCAATTCTTTGCCTGCCGATCATCAATCTTCCCCCCCCCCCCCTTCTTGCTTCCGCTACATCACCCATGGACACTAAAATCCATCCGGCGGTTACGGTTTCCAATATCCGTAGCCTTATCCCCGTCACCTTAGAACTTGGGACTCATCAATACGGCCTCTGGACGGAGCTCTTCAAAACCGTTTGTGAGGCCTATCAAGTTTCTGACCATCTTGAGAAGACCATCGACAAACCGGTTCCAACAGAGGCAGCCGCCAAACTGGAGCACGAGAAAGCCGAACGGGAATGGAAACGGTTGGATGCGGTGGTCCTAACTTGGCTGTATGGGACCATCTCTCCAAGCCTTCTCACCAACATCATCAAACCGAAAGTCACTGCCTACGACGTCTGGTCGACATTAGCCGAGATGTTCAAAAACAACAAAACTACTCGAACTCTCCAGTTGAACCAGAAACTCCTCAACACTCGTCTCGATCACTTCCCGAATGTCACGGCTTACTGTCAGGAATTGAAAGATCTTTCTGATCAATTGGCGAGTCTCGAGTCACAGGTTGATAACCAACGCCTCGTCCTCCAGCTTCAGACTGGTCTCAACGAACAGTACGAGGGCATTGCCATGTTGCTTCAACAGCGTGATCCCCTACCAGATTTTCAGGAAGCCCGCAACAAACTACTGTTGGAAGAAACAAGGAAAACAAACCAGGCGTTGCATTCGGCTCAAGCAGCCGGTACTGCTCTCCAAGCGACCGCTGGGCCGGCCCAGCCTTCTGCTTCTCAGGAGCAGCCCAACTCGGACCGCAACAGAGGCCGTAATAAGCCCAAACCAAAGAATGGTCGTCGGCCCACCTCTGCCTCAACTGGTCCACGGCCCAACATGTATTCTGCCCCGACAGGGCCTGCTGGGTTTTATCCTACCGGGCGAACATGCCTTGGAGTCCACAGTACGTCTGGTCCGGCCCTCTTCAGTTCGGTTGGCAGACCCGGCCCCCATGCCCATACACGACGGCCTCTCCCAGCTCCGCTCCCGGTCTTCTTGGCCCGCGTCCCAACCAATCTTCTTCTGCAGGTTTTGCAGGTTATGGAGCTACTCCTCAGGCACCGGTCCCGACCAACATCGACCCTTCCATGTATTCGGTTTTGCTCAACCCACCGGATAATTATTGGTACATGGATTCCGGGGCGACAAACCACATGACAAACAGTCCAGGTAACCTATCGTCTGTTCTTAACACCGACATTTTACGCAGTATAATTGTTAGTAATGGCACAACCATTCCCATTAAAGGACAAGGAAACCATACCCTACCACCCCCATATCCACCCCTTCACCTAAAGAATCTTGCTCCTAAAATTGTGAAAAACTTAATTTCTGTTCGTCGCCTTACAACTGATAATCATATTTCTATAGAGTTTGATCCTTTTGGTTTTTGTGTTAAGGACCTCAAGACCCGGGCTCCTATCCTATGATGCAATAGCTCGGGAGAACTCTATCCTCTTCATCCACAAGTCATCAACCATATCAAGTCTCCCTCAAGTTTTCTTGCTTCCACTCATCATCTCTGGAACCAAAGGCTTGGACATCCAGGACCCCACATCTTGGGGCGTCTCAAGACTTTTCGTTCTATTAGTTATAATAAAATAAATAAAGACGTTTGTCAATCGTGTGTTTTTGGCAAAAGTGTGCGTCTTCCATTTGTTTCATCTACTAATTTCGTGTGTAATGCTTTCGATATAATACATAGTGACTTGTGGACTTCACCCGTGTTAAGCACTCTTGGCCATCGTTACTATATTTTGTTTATTGATGAACACACAAACTTCCTATGGACATATCCAATATCTAAAAAATCCGATGTCTTCTCAATTTTCACAATTTTCTCCAACCTCATCCAAACACAATTTGAAAAGAAAATAAAACAATTCCAATGCGATAACGGCAAAGAATATGCCAACGCCAATTTTGCAAACTTTTGTCATCAAAATGGCATGGTCTTCCGTTTCTCGTGTCCTCACACCTCTTCTCAGAATGGTAAAGCTGAGCGAACCTGTAGGTCCGAGATCAACCAAACAACACGATATCTAGACAAATACGAGTGCGGAAACCTCGTACAAGCTTGATTCAAGAACAATAGTGGAAGAATAGACGAGATCTTGTGAAAAGATGAAGTCTTGAATGATGAAAACCCACTAAAGGAAGCTGATCGTAAACTCTATGTAGAACACAGAAATCGTAAACTGTGAAATGTGTATAGAAAAGCTTAAGGAAACCGATTACAATGAGGTGGTATTTATACCACCTCATACAAGAACTTGGGCCAATCATAAACACTAATCTAGCCCAATCATAAACATTTAAATGGCCCACATGGCCTATTAACTAAGCTAGATTAAGCCCAAATACAAAAGCCCAACTAATGTTCATGCCTTACATAATATAGCCCTACAATCTTCCCCTAGGCATGAACCATTAGACCACTTCACGGCAGCAGCAAGTCAAACCTGAAAGATGTTTGAACGTTGTTCGACCACCATCCGTTCTCTACAATCTTCTTCGCTGCTCCATCAAATATCCCAACCCTTATAGCATTTGCCATATCATTCTCGTCTCCAAGTATGGGTTGGGTGGCCAGAAGCTTGATATCTTTCTCACCAAATCTAAGCAAATCCACCGGGTCATAAAATCTGAATTGACGCATCGGCTTGCAGAGAACCACCACTTCATGTGTTGTTGGATCGTAATACCAGCAATCAAAGTTTCTTACCAGTGTTTCATCCTCGATCTCATCCAACATATTAATCACCCTTGTGCGCTTAGTTGGTGGCCTCCGTGCTTCTCCAATAGACTCCCCTGTCACAGGGTCAGTCCCGGTCTCTCTCCACCTGACCTCCTTCAGCTCGAAATCTCTGAAATCATTCTCCATGTGGCCTAGCAGATTATCTCTGATCTGATTACCTTCTGGTCCATTCCACCTGTTAATAAATGGAGCTCTCAGAAGGCTCCTGATCTCAGGCTCAGTCCAGGAGTGGAATTGAGCACGTGAAGAGTAGTACTCCACTGGACTATAACCGTCACGGATCACGGCAAAGATTTTCTTCTCCATATCGTAATGCCAGCATAAGATAGTCTCACGACTCCCACGTCTATCAATCGAGCTTTCACCAACATCAATGGTGTACAGTGTGGGAGCTGGTCCTTGGAAAAACTCCTTGAACCAGTTTTCGTGGAAACTTGGAGCCTTTGAGATGATCCTGCCACAGTGGGCGTAATCCGGCATCACAATATTCTCATCACCTTCGTCAGTCTCCATTGCATCAGCAGCTTGATTTCCCTGAGATGAACTCTGACCAGGGGCACCTGTGTTGTTAGGCCCTGCACCATCTGTCAGTGCATTAACCTTCCTTCTCAGGTCCTTTATCATCTTGTAAAGATATTCCATTCTTTCCTTGTCTGCCACCTCATACTCTCTCATATATTTGTTGCTTGCCTCCTCCTTCTCTCTCAAACGCTGGTTTTCTTCCATGAGAGCCTTGATCTCATTCTGTCTGATCCTATTCTGAGAGATCAGGAAGTTGATCTGAGGATCAGCACTAATCCTCAAATCAACTGGAAGCTCAGCAGCCATCAATGGGCGGAAACCTGGAGCCGCAAGTGGTTGGCTGGTCGCGGTAGAGATGCTCACTCTAACCGGACTTGGAACAACGAAGGTGCTCTCAACCTCCAGAAATTGCCTATCTTCACGTACAGGGCTTTGCACGTTCAGAATCGGACTAGCTTGCTGCACAGGGGCAGGTTGATCATCACCATCTTCAGTCTGTGTGAGAGACGGTTGCTCTTGAAGGGCTTCATCAACGGTTTCTTCTTGACCACTGGGACCCTCAGAACTGGGTCCAGCTGGTTGTACAACCAAAAGGCTTGAGCTTGTCTTGGTGAACTTGAACCGTATGCTCCTAGGATCAGATTTCTTTCGCGGAGATGGTTCACGAGCAGGGACGGGTTCTTCTTCAAGAACATCATCTACAGTCAGGTTCAGCTCTGGAGGTGTCGTGTCACTCCCAGATGAGCCAATCATGTCATCCCTCGACCGTTTATGGGTGAGAGGCTCCAAATCTCTATAAATATCCTCTTCAGAGATGTCCTGCCCAGCCAGGATGTCATCCATGATATTTTCTTCATCAGATGGAATGACATCTTCATCTTGAACATTAACAGCTTGAGTTACTGTCAAGTCTTGGTCTTCGGCGATTGATGCATTAACATTAGGCACATCTGCCTCTGGCTCAGAGTCATCCAACACTTGTTCCCGTGCAACTTCAGGGAACGCACCTCTCTTTGTCCATTCCAATCTTCCTTCAAATGTCTGCTTGCCTGGTCTGTCTTGGGTTTGCAGACCAAAGACCCCAATATCCATAACCTTGACATCTAGCTTCTCAATTCTTTCCTCTATCATCGGATACTTCTTCATTATCACCATCTGCACAAATCTAGGTGTCATCAAAAACTGCTCTCTGGCGCTCAGCATGGCATTGACTGCCCAGTCTAGCAGCATCATCTTTGAAAAATTAAACTTCCAATCTAATGCTAGGGCTACAAATGCAGTTCCATGAATTTGATTCAATTGATCGAAACTGGTTCTCTTCCCTAGGAAAGACTTCTGCATATAATGTGCCAGGCACCTCCAGTAGTGCGGCAGAAGCTTTTTGAAGATTGGCGGAAACTTCCCCTCGTACCCCATAGATTGAGCACCAGCAAGAACTACCTCCTTTGTGTATGTGATTGGATCAGAAGCTTCATCTGTAATGTTCAGGCCCTGCCTTATGTCTTCTTCTTCAATGACAATTTGCCTGTTATTGACCGTTGCGGTAATCCTAGTCTTGTCAGAATTTACCCTGGCAGTTCCCCAAAATTCTCTAACCAGCATCTCGTCGATGAGTACATTTGTCCTCAAGGCATGGTTAATCTTGCACGTGTTCATTCCGGCCACCAGTGAGTAAAATAACTCCATGTGTTTTTCTGGCGGGTCTTCTAGGTATGCCGGCATACAATGGTCTGGTTCATATTTTATATCTCCAATCAGCATCTCTTCAGCCATCTGAGAAAGACAAGACATATGCATCAGCGTTGATCATTAATGAGCAATTATGATTATTAACCCTTAACGTTGTTCAATTGAAGTTCACATTTTACTTTAGGCAGTCACAAAATTTCAATTTGAACACCTTTAAGGAAAATAATTGAATTAAACACACGCTCACAAACACCGT
The DNA here is from genome assembly GCA_039602395.1 of Deinandra increscens subsp. villosa. Taxonomy (NCBI): domain Eukaryota; kingdom Viridiplantae; phylum Streptophyta; class Magnoliopsida; order Asterales; family Asteraceae; genus Deinandra; species Deinandra increscens. The sequence continues at coordinate 74,163,584 of JBCNJP010000010.1, read as the reverse complement.
TAAATTTTATCTCAAAAACGATCAACTTTAATGAGATTCTCAAAAATATTAAGCGTTAAAGATTTTAATTCTCATTTTATTAGAGTTTACGATCCACAAAGAGGGTTCACGATCCTTTAATCGGGTTTACGATCCAGCAAACGGGTTCACGATCGATTCTAAAAATGGCCCAATCGTAATCTCCGTTACCCAATCGTAAACACTGTAAAACCGTCAAGGCCCAGTCGTAATCGACGTTTGTCGTATACTGGATCATAAACGATCATTGAAATCAAATGAATCGTAAACACGGATCGTAAACGATCCAAACTTCATCTTCTCCGTCGAGACAAGTCGTAAACGCCGTGTTCAGCCATTTTTACACCTGCAAGTCTTCTCGTAAACATCGATTAAACACCATGAAATACACAAGATAATCATCACATATCTACCTTATAAACAGTTTATAGCACAAAACCCGACACTAAATCTTCTTGAAATCGGTACACACACAGATGAAATTCTGTGACCGATTGTGATTTTAGGGTTTGGAACGTAAGCAACCCAAGAAACGAAGGTCAAAACAGTCGATTAACGTGAGGGGTAATGGTCGGAAAGTGATGACGATTACGATGATGTGGTTTGTTTGTGAGAATGGTGAACGGAATCGGGCTGGAGTAGAGGTCTCCGGCGACGGGAGACGGCGGAGGTAAGGGTTATCTACGGAGGGGTCGTAAACGGAGAAGGAGAGAGAGAGTCGTAAATAGGTTTTAAAAAAACGAAATGGTGATTTATAAAGACTAAAAGTTACACATTGCCCCCCCCCCCCCCCTATAGAACCGTAAACATACAAAAGTTTCAATACAACCCCCTCAATCTTTTAAAAACAAACAAGTTCACCCCAAACTTGTATAATTCTCATAAAATTTGAAGATTTTAAACACTTTGAGAAATTTCACAAAACTTCCCCTCAGAATCATACGCCGAGTATCCGATCATGATCATGAAAAATTTTAAAAATTAAAACAGATTAACAATAAAACCAAAATTAAAATATTTACAAACTTACCTCAGAAATTTCAAATATTTACATACCTGGTGCTGGTAAATTTCACAGATAATTTCAGACTGGTCTTTGACTGAGGAACCCTTTTCAGCTTCCGTTACTAGACACTCTAGACAATTGTCAGGTGGTTTGAACACAGAAACTCACATCCAGTAAAGTGCTTAAATATTGTTCAGATTTACCGATATGTTTAACCGTCCCCACACCCAATTTTCCATAGCAAAACCTACCCAACCTCAGAGTTTATTGAGGATTCACAAACCCCCAACTTGAGGAACCATGCAATACTGTTTTGACTACCACTTATTTCTATTTTTCATACATTATCAGTTGATGATCAGGTCGGCCGCATAAGCACGCAGAGAAGACCAACTGAATAATTTTATTTTCTTTTCTTTTTCTTTTTCAGAATATTCATTTTTTGAATTCTTTTTCTTTTTCTTTTTCTTTTTCTTTTTCTTTTCCTGTGGTGTTGTCTTATACAGTATAAGCATGGCGTGTGAGAGAGTGAATACTAGGTAAATACCACTCTCAACCCGTTTTTGTCGGGACTCAGTTTTTTAAACCATGTAGACTAGGATGGGAAACTAAACATGTATAGAGTTTAAGATTACTGCACTTACATAGATGATCATTGTTTTGGTTGAGCTTACCGACATATCATCTTCGAGCAGTCTTTCACATCAGCCTTACACGTGTCAGTCTCCAACCGTCTTTGAACAATTTTTCATTTTAAGTCCTATCAAAAGACATCATAAAAACTTTTCAGTTTAACCAGCACCAATTCTTCCCCTGTTTTTGTGAGGCTTTTGAAACAAGACTCAATTTTTCAGTCATTTTCTATTTTTTTTTTTTTTTTTTTTAAATAAAATTTAAAAACCAAAAACTTTGTACAAAAACATAGATGATCAGATCATTCCTCGAAGGCAATCATCTTCAGGCCTTCAACACAAGATTCAAAATTAGGACGAGGAAGGGGTTTTGTAAAGATGTCCGAAACATTCTGATCGGAGCTTACCTTTTGAAGCTGAATTAGCTCACGATCAAAGCAATCACGAATAAAATGTACCTTGATATCAATGTGCTTGGTTTTTGAATGTTGGACGGGGTTTTTCACAATCTCAAGAGCAGCAGCGTTATCACAAAATATGGGAGTGTTAACGAATTCCATACCGTAATCCGTGAGCTGGTTTTGGATCCACACTACCTGTGAAGTACCGGCAGATGCGGCCACGTACTCAGCTTCGGCAGTTGATTTGGATACGGTATGCTGCTTCTTGCTCTGCCAAGAGATGAGCCTATCTCCCAGGTACTGACATCCTCCAGTAGTAGATTTCCTGTCAAGGTCACTACCTCCATAATCACTGTCAGTAAAAGCATATAATTGAAAATCAGTGTTCTTCGGGTACCAAAGACCAAGCCTAGGCCTGCCCTTCAGATACCTGAAGATACGTTTAACAGCAGCTAAATGAGAGAGTTTAGGGTTAGCCTGATATCGAGCACACACGCAAACTGCATACATGATGTCTGGCCTGCTTGCTGTCAAGTACATTAGTGATCCAATCATCGACCGATAATGGAATTCACTCACTGACTCCCCGTTAAGATCCGCTGACAAGAGTGGTCTGGATGCCATGGGAGTGGCGATGGGCTTGCAATCCTGCATCTTGAACTTTTCCAGAATCTCATTCACATACTTCTCCTGATGAATAAGAATCCCAGAATCATTCTGCTTGACTTGAAGTGCAAGAAAGAAACTCATCTCGCCTTGGTCACTCATCTCAAACTTCTTCTTCATAATCTCCTCAAACTCGGTGCACAATTCTTCGTTTGTCGATCCGTAGATAATATCATCTACATACACTTGCACCATGATAATGTCTTCTTCCACCCTTTTCCTAAACAATGTTTGATCAACGACTCCTCTTGTATATCCATTCTCCACCAGGTGATTGGACAACGTTTCATACCAGGTTCTAGGAGCTTGATGCAAACCGTACAAAGCCTTATCCAGCAGATAAACGTGATCTGGATTTTCTTCATCTATGAACCCTGGTGGTTGAGCAACATAGACTTCCTCGTTCATCTCTGCATACAGGAAGGCAGTCTTCACATCCATCTGATGTACGGTAAAATTGAGATACGAAGCCACAGCTAGAAAGATCCGAATTGCTTCCAATCTTGCCACCGGAGCGTAAACCTCATCATAGTCGATACCGTGGACTTGCCTGTGCCCTTGTACTATCAACCTTGCTTTGTTTCTCACAATGATCCCCGAGTCATCCTTTTTGTTCTTGTACAACCATCTCGTGGGAATCACCTTCTTGTCCTCTGGCCGCTTCACAAGACGCCACACTCCCAGCTTTGAAAACTGATTGAGTTCATTGTGCATGGCCTCCATCCAGTTTGGATCTTTGAGAGCAACCATCACATTGGGAGGTTCAATCTGGGAGATGAAGCAGGAAAACATACAAAAGTTGATGTGTCCTGTGCGGCTTCTTGTGGTGACACCTGCTGTCACTGGCCCAACAACATTACTCAGTGGATGATCCTTGTTGATTCTGCTCTCTTGGACATCAGGCACTGAAACATTAACAGGCAGATTAGTATTAACAACATTTTCAGACATACCTGAGCCTTGAGGATCCACTGGAGCATCACGTGTTCCTGAACATTCTGGAATATCAGCAGTTGCATTCCTAGAAGATTCAGCTGATGCTCTATCCACATGAGGTCTTACATCTGCACTGGGAGCTACAATGTCTTCTTCTTCGCCCAAATTGTGGAAAACATTCGAGAAATTAAATCCCTCAAACAATGATCCATAGTCGAAGATCCAATTAGGTCCAGTTCCCGCATCAGTAGGATTGTCCTCCATCCAATCTACATTGAATGCCTCAATGATCAACCCAGTGGTCTTGTTATAGACACGATAAGCACTATTTGCAGAATAACCCACAAAATAGCATTCATCGGCCTTCGCTTCGAATTTCCCTACATCGGACTGGATCAGCACCGTGCATGGACACCCAAACGTCTTGAAGTAACCCACCTTCGGTTTCTCTCCATAAATGATCTGATATGGAGTTTGCTCGTGACGCTTGTTCAGAAGAACTCTGTTTTGTACATAACAAGCAGTATTCACAGCTTCTGCCCAAAAGAAGATCGGTAATTTTGCTTCACACATCATTGTTCTAGCCGCTTCAATGAGTGTCCTATTTCTTCTTTCGGCAACTCCATTCTGCTGAGGAGTGTAAGGAGCACTGAACTGCCTTTCAATCCCCTTTTCACCACAAAACATATTTAGCTCAGCATTTTTGAATTCCGTCCCATTGTCAGATCTGATTGCCTTCACTCTTTTATCCAGCTGGTTTTCAATAAGAGTCACAAACTGCTTTACTAGGGCTGGAGTTTCGTACTTGTTAGACAAGAAAAAGACCCAAGTAAACCGCGAGTAGTCGTCCACTATCACGAGGCAGTATGAAAACTTGCTGACACTTTGTACCTGCATGGGACCAAACAAATCCATATGTAAGAGTTGAAGCACAGAAGAGACAGAATTTGCAACCTTTGGACGATGTGGCAGTTTGTGCTGCTTCCCCTTAGCACAAGCCACACACTTCTCTATTGAAGAGAAGTCTTTGATCGGAAGATTTCTGACATGCTCTCCTTTAGCCAGCTTGGATAGATTCTTCATGTTTGCATGTCCCAGACGACGATGCCACAACAATGCAAGATTCTCAGTCTGTTTTGAAATTAGACAAGCTGCTTCAGATGATGGAGGCTTTCCCATGTTCAATTGATAAGAATTCCCGTGCCTTGGTGTACGCATTAAGATACATTCTTCAGGAATTTTTACACCAGGCTTAAGAATGATGCATTCCTTTTTGTTGAACATCACAGAGAAATCCCGATCACATATCTGTGACACACTTAGCAGGCTGTGGGACAGCTCCTCTACATAATGCACATCTGAAAAAGTCAGACTTCCATTCTTGACAACTCCTTTCTTTGAAATTCTTCCTCCCACACCTCCAGCAAAAGAAACACTTCCTCCATTGAAATCTTCAACCTCATCTAACAAAGACAGATCTCCGGTCATATGTCGGGTACAACCACTATCAACATACCAGAGATTGTTGACAGATCTTCTCGGCTGTCCCTACACAAACCATAAATCAGTTAGAGTCAGGTACCCAGGTCATGACAGATCTGGGCACTCCCTTGGAGTCAATGTAATTAACCATCTTGAAAGACATTCCTGCTTTTGATTCGGATTCATTTAAAACTTTAGCATGAACTTTTGGTTTCCAATTTGGTTGTTTTTGTGAGTTAGAGCTACTAGCAGAGTTCTTTGTGGGTGAAACATTCCTTGGAGGAGATGTGGCCTTTTTACCTTTTGTTTTGATGATCGGTGTCCACTCAAGTTTTAATTTGGTATAAACCATTTGTTTTGGTTGAGTGACAACTTTTGGTTGTTCCATAACTGCTTTACCCTTAGGTTTAGCAGCCTGATTGACTTTAGGTACTTGTTTCTCAAAAGGTTTTGTTTTCATTTTATTTGGTTTGTTGAAAACTCCTTTAGCTGCATAAGCAGGTTTGGAAGTTTGGCCCACATCTCTCCTTTCATTGACAGGCTTCGTCACTGGGGCCTTTGTGTTTAGAACCTTAGACTGTTGAGTCTTCATTGGTTCAGAACTTTGCTTCCCCTGTGACGATGCTTGCTGTTTTTGAGTTCTGTTCTCACCCCTCATCATTTTCTCAAGCATAGTTGTCCGCTTGTTCTGCGGATAATATGGCTCATAGGGTCTGTTCATACAATTAGCAGCAAAATGACCTGGTTGACCACATTGAAAACAATTCATTTGTCTAGGCCCATTGACGTTGCTACACAAGTATGAGCGTCTTGGGTAAGACGACTTCCATTCCGGTTGATCATCCCATTTGTGTATCACACGTTTTGAATGTTTTTCAGGTTGTGTTATTAAACAAAATTGTTCAGATTTTGATTTATCAGTTCTATTATAAGTTGACACAACCTGGGGATACGGAACAAAATCATTGGGCTTAGACTTACGGCCAATCTTTGTGTTAGGAACACGCATTTTAAAGGAACTAACGACTTCATTAGGATTAGAAACATGTTTTAACAAGACAATTTGATTGGACTTGGATGTTTCAAGTTCTGACACAGATGCCAGAACGTCATCCTTAGGTAAACTAGAAACAGAACAACTAGACTCATGACACTCATTGACCCTCAAGCATTCAGCATCCTCCCCAGATACATCTTCAATGCCTACAACATCTGCACATGTAACAAAAACATTAGAAGAACTAACATTATTGTTTAAAGATTCCTGGGAAGAACCTGGTTTAGTTGTGAGGTCAACTACATTGTTCTGACTACCTGTCCTATATAAACCAAGTTTCTCCTGTTCTTTCTCTACTTCTGTCATAGGGGTCACACCAACCATCAAGCTATCTATAGGAGGACCTGCTTCATGATATCCTGATCTAGTTCTATCTACCTGGTCCTCCTCATAGAGCATTCCTATGATATCTCTAGGGATAGGTGGGGGAATTATAACATTTGCGGCCATGGATTTGTCAGACTTTTCTGACCCAAAACCTGGTGTGTGTTTTCCTACTTGTCCACAAATAACTGCCTGAGATAGTTCTTTACCTGCCTGAAGCATTCTCTTGTTTCTCAATTGATTCATATCTAACTGAACTTGCATCTCATTAGTCTTATGAGTCAATTCATCTACCTGTTTTCTAAGGTCAGCTATTTCTAACTTGGCATTATCATACAGGATAGATTTCTCAGTTGCTATCTGTTGGTACTTCACTATATCTAGCTTTTGTGCCTTAACCTTTTCCTCATTTTTTACCCATCTACCCTTAAATGAGCTCCTCTCACACTTGACCTCAAACAATTCTATTTGATAATTCTTACAGATTTGTCTAAGACCAGGAATAATACGAGCACAAGTGGGATCAGAACATACCTTTAGGTTTTCAGCATCAGCAACGAACGCTTCCTTGTCTTCTATCTGACTCTCCTCAGGCTTTCCTTCATCAGTGACCACAAAGGCATGATTTTCTTCATTATCCTCTTCTGCAGTAGCAATCAAAGCATGTGACAAACTAAGATCCTTCATCTGAGAACTCCAGTCATAACCACCACCTTCCTGAACCACCAGTGCCTTGGCATCACCCTTTCCTTTCACTTCAGCAACCTTCTTTTCTTCAGCTCTTTCCTTCTTGGGCTTCGTGCATTCCCTGGCAAAGTGACCATACTCATCACAATTATAGCACCTTAGCTTTGACTTGTCAAACCCCATTCTGATTTTATCCTGATCCTTCCAGACGTTCCTTCCCGTTTTGGCCATAAATTTCTTGGCTCTGAAGACAGCCATGGCCATTTGCCAAGAGACATCCAGCATCTCCACGTCCTCAGGATTTATCTGATTAAGATCACCAGCCACCATATCAGAAGGCACAAGATTCCCGGCCACAAGGGCATGATAGCTGTTCATGAAACCCATACCAAGGGCAAAGTTAGGATCATTGACATCTTCAGAGTTGACACCTCCGCTTGAACTACCTTGAGGCTGTGCAACAAATGCACTAGACATAGGAGCTGAGCTTGATCCATTCCCCGTAAACTTTCCTTCATGCTTACCCTCAACTTCTTCTGACAGCAAAGCCTGATTCAACTTTCCAGCCAAACTTAGAGAACTTATGTGGTTCAGCTCTCTCTGCTTATCATCGATCATCTTGGATTTCAGCTTGTTGATTAATTCATCCAAAGTCACTTCACTCAGCCTATTGTTGTCTTTGATGATTGATATATTGGTGTTCCAAGACTTAGGCAGACTGTTCAGCAACTTCAAATTCTTGTCTTCAGTATCCGGCTCCACACCATAACTTGACATCTCTGCCATCAGTAGCTTGTTACTGGTCTCAATGAACAGTACGAGGGCATCGCCATGTTGCTTCAACAACGTGATCCCCTACCAGATTATCATGAAGCCCGCAACAAGCTACTATTGGAAGAAACAAGAAAAACAAACCAACCGTTGCATTCGGCTCAAGCTGTCGGTACTGCTCTTCAAGCGACCGCTGGGCCGACCCAGCCTTCTGCTTCTCAGGATCAGTCCAACTCGGACCGCAACAGAGGTCGCAACATGCCCAAACCAAAGAATGGTTGCCGACCTGTCTCTGCTTCTTCTGGGCCACGACCCAACTAGTATTCTGCCCCGATAGGGCCTGCTGGGAAAAACATGCCTTGGAGTCCAGAGTATGTCTGGTCCGGCCCTCTTCAGTCCGGATGGCAGACTAAGCCCCCATGCCCGTACCCGACGGCCTCTCCCAGCTCCGCTCCCGGCCTTCTTGGCCTGCATCCCAACCAAACTTCTTTTGCAGGTTTCGCAGGTTATGGAGCTACTCCTCAGGCACCGGTCCCGATAAACATCGACCCTTCCATGTATCCGGTTTTGCTCAACCCACCGAATAATTATTGGTACATGGATTCCGGGGCGACAAACCACATGACAAACAGTCCAGGTAACCTATCGTCTGTTCTTAACACTGGCATTTTACGAAATATATTTGTTGGTAATGGCACAACCGTTCCCATTAAAGGACAAGGCAACCATACCCTACCACCCCCATATCCACCTCTTCACCTAAAAAATGTCCTTCTTGCTCCTAAAATCGTGAAAAACTTAATTTCCGTTCGTCGCCTTACAACTGATAATCTTATTTCTATAGAGTTTGATCCTTTTGGTTTTTGTGTTAAGGACCTCAAGACCCGGGCTCCTATCCTACGATGCAATAGCTCGGGAGAACTCTATTCTCTTCATCCACAAGTCATCAACCATCTCAAGTCTCCCTCAAGTTTTCTTGCTTCCACTCATCATCTCTGGCACCAAAGGCTTGGACATCCAGGACCCGACATCTTGGGGCGTCTCAAGATTTTTCGTTCTGTTAGTTATAATATAATAAATAAAGACGTTTGTCAATCGTGTGTTTTTGGCAAAAGTGTGCGTCTTCCATTTGTTTCATCTACTAATTTCGTGTGTAATGCTTTTGATATAATACATAGTGAGTTGTGGACTTCACCCGTGTTAAACACTCTTGGCCATCGTTACTATATTTTGTTTATTGATGAACACACAAACTTCCTATGGACATATCCAATTTTTAAAAAATCAGATGTCTTCTCAATTTTCACAAATTTCTCAAACCTCATCCTAACTCAATTTGAAAAGAAAATAAAACAATTCCAATGCGATAACGAAAAAGAATATGCCAACGCCAATTTTGCCAACTTTTGTCATAAAAATGGCATGGTCTTCCGTTTCTTGTGCCCTCACACTTCTTCTCAGAATGGTAAAGCTGAGCGAACCATTCGATCCATCAATAACATCATCCATACTCTTCTTGCTCATTCCTCTCTTCCTTCAACCTTTTGGCATCACGCTCTTGAGATGGCCACATACATTCTCAACATTCTCCCAACAAAAACTCAACAATACCACACCCCTACCTCTTTGTTTTATCACCGTATGCCAACATACGATCACTTACGTGTGTTCGGGTGTCTTTACTATCCTCTTCTACCACCCACCTCCATCAATAAACTCGACCCTCGTTCACGTCCATGTGTCTTCCTCGGATACCCGGCAAATCATCGTGGGTACAAATGCTTGGACTTAACGAACAACCCCATTATTATATCTCGACATGTGGTATTCGATGAAACGGTGTTTCCCTACAAAACCCGTTCGCCTCAACCAACACCTGATTCATATCGCTTCTTAACTGACCAACTTCATCCACTATTATGGCCTACTATTTCCCAGTTTCCGCCTTCAGCGGCCCAGCCCACTCCGGATGTGGCCCAATCCACGCCGAATGATCCACCCTCTCCTCTTGGTTCATCGGCCC
>JBCNJP010000010.1:74131766-74153081 GCA_039602395.1 Deinandra increscens subsp. villosa | reverse complement strand
TGAACTTGATTTTATTTTAATGATGAAAAATAAGATGTTTGATTTGTATTAAAGAGGGGTGAATTATCGAATTTGATAGATGTGGTGATTAAAAAAAATATATTAGAGATTTAACAAATAACTTAAGTCCATACTTGATTTTAGTTGTAGTTCCTTATGGAAATTTTGGTGTAGTGTATTTGAAATGTCAGTAGCTTTGGAGCAACATACTTCATGGAACCCAAATCAAATTCTATGTGATTTATGGTCTTTGATTTCTGTTTCTTTCATGGTGTTAATAAGGTTTTTTGGTATCATTAATATAATTATTTTGACTTGTTTACTTGAACCGCTATAACTAACCCGTCCTTCTTGTGATTTTCATATGTACTTTGCTTGATTTTGAGAAATGATATGTTTGGTTTTGATAAATTTCAGGAATTTGATACGGTTTATGGTGGTTGTCACACCCCGGTCAACGGTATCGGGTGTGAGCGAGAATGGAATCATAGTCGAGGATACATAGAACAACATCTAATACATTTAAAACTTCATAAAACATTAATTCATTGTATTGCAGCGGAAAGTGATAGTGGACAATGATAATGTCTTACATTTGAAAACAAGTCTTAAATTAATATTAAAAACATTGAACGGTTTATTAAGATAGTCGGGACTATGACTCCGTAAGCAGGTCCGATAGCATAGATAAGCCCCATTTGCATGTCCTCCGGTGTTTGCATCAATTACCTAAGAAATCATGAGTTTAAAAGGGTCAACATAAAGTTGGTGAGGTTCACAGGTTTAGGATTTATCATTTAAACATTTGTAAAACAGTTTTCAGTATACTTAAATATTACAAGGGTTTATCGTTGTGGATGTATGAGCTCACCTGAACCTTGATTTCAAATACTAACGGTTTACCCACCCAAGCATCTCTTGCCCAGAGATGTTAAACAGAGCAGAATAACTGACGTGTACCCCCAGACAATCCGGAGTCAGAACTGGAGCTACCAGTTAGGGTAGGGTTGTCAACCCAAATAGATCTATTCACTAGCTATCGTTTCGTACAGAACTAATTGAAATCAATTAATGGTGGGATACGGTTGTACAAACGTTTATAACGATAATGTACCAAATTGGGCAATCAGTAAGAGAACAAGTAGTCATACGGCTAACAGATAAACCATAATATTAAGTAAAAAGCATTTATCAGATTTCATGATTTCTCCCCCAAAGTATAAAACAGTTAAAGGAAAAGGGGCCGTGAAACTCACTGAATCAGCAGGTAAGCAGTAAATAGGCAGTGTAGGAACGGTAGCACGTAACGTCCTAAATAATTAAATAAGCATATGCATAAGGTCTACAATCATTTGAGTAACATAAGTCACCCAAGTGATACCGGTCAAGTCTTGACATTTTAATCCCGTTTGTATACGTTTGAAAACCCGTTAGCTTGTATTTATTAAGTAAATACTTTCATGATTATTTATATTTATGTTCAATAAATATAACAAAAGGTTAAACAACTTTTTAGTTCAATCAAGTCCTGAATATTGTATTTAAAAATAATAATGTTTATTATTATTTTTACAAGTTTGTATAATTATTTTTTTAATTAAATAATTACGCGTTTGATTAGTTAATCTTACAAGTTATAATTATTTTTAAATAATTATGATTAACAATACTTGGCAAATAAACATAGTTTAAATCCTTTTTGTAAATAATTAATCGTCAAGATTAATTATTCATTTCATTTTAAAACATGAATCGTTTGACATTTAATCATTTAATATTTCGAAATCGTTTAATATTTCATTTGCATGAAATATTTATTTCTTTTTAAAATATTGTTCTAAGATATTACTTGGCGACGCTTGGATTTATAAAAGTTTATTTATCATAAACTTTTGGTTTGTTTTAATAAAACATGATAGGAAATTGTTTGGAGATTTTAAACATTTACGTTTTCGCGTATATCGCCGTATGGTCCCGGTTTTATTACTACGCAACGTATCCTCATTTCGATTACTTCGATTCATCAATGTAATAATAAAGGTTTATAAAAATAATTAATTGCTTGATTATTTTTATAAAAGCCTTTTATAAAACATATTCATTTTACCAATATCTTTTTATAGAAAAATTCCCCATTTTTATAACATTTCTTTTATTAGTTAAAACTTGTAATAAATCCAAGAATTTATGTCAAACTAATCATTTGACATAAATTTATTCTTTCCATTTTTAGTAAGGAAAATCTATAAAATTCCTTTTGTCTTGAAGCTTTTATAACACATTTAATGTGTTATATTTTACTAAAACAAGAATTATTCTCTTTGTTCCATTTTATTTGTTTTAGTCATTTATGCCATAAATTACATATGTAACATTCTAGTTATTTTGTCCATGAACTTGTCATAAGTATTAATATGTGAATGTTCATTTAAACATAATATGGTTTATGATTAAATCAACTAACACATTTTGTGTTAGGACATAAATATAAAACAATCAACTAACACTTTCATGTTAGGACTTTTTAAGTAAATTAACAATCAACTAACACATTGGTGTTAGGACATTTAACAATCAACTAACACATTTGTGTTAGGACAAATTTAAGTAAATAACAATCAACTAACATTTTTAATGTTAGGACAAGATAAATAAAATCAACTAACACTTAGTGTTAGGACAATAAATATAAGCATAATTAGATTATGTAGTTATCATCAAGGATTATCATTTTCATTTAGTTAGTTCATTTCATATCAACTAACACATAAAGTGTTAGGATCACTTCACATGATGATTCAAGAACATCTAACTCAACTAGTGAGTTTTATGGATATATCCATGTAGGGTTTTGTTCTTGAATCAAATAAACACAAGAATGCATAAAAATAAGTATGATGATCTTAGGTGCACTTGAATACTTTCTTTTGATTTCTACAAGTGTTTCACCCACTCCCATGGCTATTTTAAGTTCCAAGAACACCATGGTTGTGTTTAGATCATGAAAGAAATGGAGGTGTAAGAGGAGAGATTTAGATTGATTAAGAAAATGTAAGTGTTGGTGATTATTGGTTGTCAAGACTTGTAGGCATTGTTTGGGTGTTTAAATGTAAAGAGAAGTGAGTTAGAAGACTCACAAGAAGAGGAGAAGAAAATCGGTGGAGGTGGCGGTGGTCCGGCAGTGGTCGGCGAGGCGGGGCAGCGGCGGCGAGGCGGTGGCCGGCGGTGGTCCGGCCGGCGGCGGTAGGTGGCTGGAGGGTGGTTCTCGGCCGGCTAGAGAGGAGAGGGAGAGGAGTGAGTGTGTTGGCTTGTGTTGGGTGTGGGGAGACAAGGTGAGGCTTGGTCTCTCTTTTATAATCAAGATTAGGTTTATTAACCTTTGGTTAATTATGAGTTGTCAACACCACAATCACCCAACTATACTCAAGAGTTGGTGATTAATTTTTATAACCCTTGTAATTGTTTTATAAAAGTGCTAGACAGCTTTTATAAAATATAAAGTGGTTAGGAGTTTATAAAAATCATAACTTTTTAAAATATAACCCAAGTATATTAAACTCAAATAAGGTGGTGGTTTTTATTTTTATAAAAGTTAGTTGGTTCAAATTTTATAAAAATATTAGTGGTTTAAAATGGTTGGGTTAAATGGTTATAAAAGTTTTGGGCCAAAACAATTTATCTCAAATTGTTTTGGGTGTGGGCCGAAGCCCAATATAAATTTGGAATGAGAACTGGGCCGAGGCCCATTTGGGTTTCGGGCAAGCGAGGGCTGGGCCGAAGCCCACTCGGGTTGGGCTGCAAGCGGGATGGACGGGCCGGGTTGGGCCGCGAGAGGGGAAGATAGGGACGCGTTGGGCCGGGTTCGGCCCAAGGCGTATTCGGGCCGCGGGTCGGGTCTCCGGGTTGGGTGAACTTACTCGGTTAGTCGAGTCGAGTCATCGGGTAAAGTTTCGGGTTTATCCGGGTTATTTTGGGCTTATTGGGCCTAACCGGGCCCAATAGGGTTAACGGGTTACTTTGTTTGGCTAAGTCTTGACAACGTAACATTTTGATCACATTTTAAGTTCATAAAATGTTTTAACAGTTTATATCGGTTTTGATAAAATATAAAAAGTCAATTTTTATATTTAATTTCTTGTTATTAAAATTCCATATTTAATAATATGAAATCTTTCGTATTTCACGGGCATACAAACGCGGGATTTAAATCAGTTAATCATTTAGCTAAACATAGTTAATCATGCAGTTAAAACAGTAAATCACATAATTATCACGTAATAAAAGTCAACAAAAGTCAACGGAGAGAGGATTTGACCTGATTTTGGACCGGGTGTCACATTCTCCCCCAGTTAGAAGAATTTCGTCCCGAAATTCAGTTCTGGTTACTGGTAGATGCGACGTTCTCAAACAGACGTGGATACTTTCGACGCATTTGATCCTCGCGTTCCCAAGTGTACTCAGGTCCTCGTCTAGAGTTCCATCGTACTTTGACTATGGGAATGCGGCTATGCTTCAGCTTTTTGATTTCTCGGTCGAGTATCTCAACAGGTTCCTCAATAAAGTGCAGGGTCTCGTCCACTTGAATTTCATCAAGAGGGACGATGAGCGTTTCATCAGATAGACATTTCTTAAGATTACAAACGTGAAAGACATTGTGAACGCTGCTTAGCTCGGCAGGCAGATGTAGACGGTAAGCTACTGGTCCGATGGTTTCGGTGATTTCAAAGGGACCAATGTAACGAGGGTTGAGCTTTCCTCGTTTGCCGAACCGGATGACACCTTTCCAAGGTGACACCTTTAGCATGACGCGATCACCCTTTTTGAAAGACAAGGGTTTGCGTCTGTTGTCGGCGTAGCTCTTTTGTCTGTCTCTGGCAGCTTTCAGACGATCACGGACTTGAAAGATTTTCTCAGTCGTTTCAAAGATTAACTCGGGACCAGTTAACTGACTGTCTCCAATCTCAGTCCAGCAGAGTGGGGATCTACACTTTCTCCCATAAAGTGCTTCAAATGGTGCGGCTTTAATGCTGGTGTGATAGCTGTTGTTATACGAGAATTCGGCAAGAGGGAGGTGCTCGTCCCACTTGGGTCCGAAATCTATCACACATGCTCTCAGCATATCTTCGAGTGTCTGAATAGTTCTCTCACTTTGGCCATCTGTCTGTGGATGGTAGGCAGTACTCATATCGAGTCGTGTACCCAAAGCTTTCTGTAGAGATTTCCAAAAGTGTGCGGTGAATCGACTATCTCGATCGGATATGATGGATTTGGGCACACCGTGGCGCGAGACGATTTCCTTTATATAAAGCTTGGCTCGCTTATCCATCTTATCCTTCTCATTGACCGGTAAGAAGTGTGCCGATTTTGTCAATCGATCTACTATCACCCAGATAGCGTCATATCCCGATCTAGATTTAGGCAATTTCGTGATAAAATCCATGGATATTTCTTCCCATTTCCATTCAGGGATTACCGGCTGAGTCAACAATCCAGAAGGTTTCTGGTATTCGGCTTTGACCTTCGAACATGTTAAGCATTTGCCGACATAGGTGGCTATCTCGGCTTTCATGTTAGGCCACCAGAATTGTTTCTTCAGACCGTGATACATCTTGTCTGATCCGGGATGAATGGAATATCTTGACTTGTGAGCTTCATCGAAAATTAATTGCCTTAACCCTCCATAGACAGGTACCCATAGCCTGTCCATGAAGTTCTTGGTTCCATCAGGCTTCTCTTCCAGTTGCTTCTCCATTCCACGTAAGCCTTCTCCTGCTAGGTTTTCCGGTTTGAGGGCTTCAATCTGAGCGTCACGCACTTGTGAAGTGAGATTCGAGTGTATGGTCATACTTAAGGCTCGAACACGAAGTGGTTTGACACGCTCTTTCCTACTTAAGGCGTCAGCTACAACGTTAGCCTTGCCCGGGTGATAACGAATGAAAAACCGAGGTGGTGACCAAATACCTTGGTTGCGGAAGCGGATCGAGTCTTTGTGTGACTCGTTTTTGAGAAAACAAATAACACCGAGATATAGAGTTTATGGTGTTTGAGATGTGATGATGATGAAGAACAAAGCTAGTAGAAACATGGATATGAATAGCAAGATAGATCAATGATAAACAACATGAAAGATAGATAACAAAAGATAATCAAATGATTAACAATAACCGAATGATTACATTACCTACCCCACGCATTCCCGGGTTTCTTGAGCTTACTAGGTAAGTTCAAGAACCCTTGACAAGCTTCAAAGAACCATGACTAACTCTCTCTCACTAGACATACATCATCTAGTCTTTCACATGAGAAAGACTTGCTATATATACTACAAAACTCACTAAGGGCATAATATTAAAATTACCAACTAGTGACAATATTTAAACAATAAATAATATTCACTAGAGCCATCTTCTTTAGTTGAGTCTTGTATCTTGAGATGTCATGTTCTTCACCGTGTTGTCGGGACGGTAGACGTTAAGTGGCCGTTGAGTATTAATCACATCTATCCAAATCTTGTTGGCTCGGTATCTCGATTCCCAACAATCTCCCCCTATTTGGTAGATGGAATACTCAACACTTGTGACATTGATTCTTGTTTTCTTGTAACTTGACTTCAAGATGACCCTCATTTCTCCTTTGTGAAGCTCCCCCTACAATAAACATCTTCTAGCCCGAAACCAAACAAAAAGGCTGTAAGTGTATAGGGTGTTTGCAAAACTCAACACAATGGCTAGCTACTTGAGGATTCAATCATAACTCAAGTGAGCCAATATTGTTGAAATACCAAATCAATGTTTTCCACATAGACAAACCACTTCTTTTGTGCTTTAACCTTTCCTCGATTTTTACCATAATGGCAATGTGGCAACTGTTACGGCTTGAGGACGCTTCGAAGATTAAAATTCACACTTGCTTTGCTCAAGGCTTGCAACAAGTCTCATCACATATCCTCCCCTAGACTTTTGCAACCAAGCAAAATAATATCAATCAAGTTCGTCGTGCAAATTCCAATCAGAAAAAAAATTGTGTAATCCCTTCACCTATTTCTGAAATGGCGGCAATATCGAATCGAACCCGTGATGATAAATATAATCCAAACAGAAGCTTAAGCCGTGATATACTCGTAAATCTGATTGAACTAGATCCATGTTCAAAAGTCATCTATAGGCCTTGAGATGTAAGCCCAGTAGTAAATTCTTGGATTAGTTTGCTTAATCGAGTGAAGCCCAATAAGATTAATAGCAGCCCACCTGTAGTTTTGGAAATAAAACCTACCTGAGCGACTGAGAGAGACTCGATGATCAGAGACGAGCAGTAATGTTTACCGGCGATCTGAGCTTCGAGTAATGATGACTTCGGCAATATGAACCAGGTCCGAAGCTTTTCCGGTCGAACAAGAATGATTCAAACTTCCGGTTGAATGGATTTCCGGCTGAAGTCATTTTTCCGGTTGAAAAGAGTTGAACCGGAACCACCGTTTTTCCGGTTGAAGTTAAGTTTTCCGGTTGAAGTTGCTTTCCGGTTCAACTTCACTGTTCCGGTTGGAGGTATTTTCCGGCTGAACTAGGGTTTGGGCCGGAACACTCATTTTTTTTTCCGCTTGATTGTTGAGATGGAACGGAAATGAAACTTTTTCCGGTTGATGTTTGCAGAAGAGAAACAACAGTACCCATGCTCATCTTTTTCTTCCTTTTCCGACAGCGCAAACAGTTGTAGCCCTGGTTCTCCTTTTCTTTTTCCGACACACGCGAAGAGTGTCTAGATCCCTGCAACCTGCGTCTTCTTTATCGTCTTTATCAGAAACCCTAGATACGACCTATCGCTGTTAACCACTTCTTTACGTTACACTCTAGTACGTGAAGCAGCTACGAATGGACACGATTCGTCTTCATCACCGTCAAATATTAATCCGTTAACCCATATTCTGTCAACCCAAAACGAGGTTTCGTCACCTCCGTCATCTTCTCCATTAGGAAACCCTAAAGCGAAGCATTTTATCGTCATCTTCATCCTTGACACCTTAATATCGAACCAGAAACATGAAAGGAACGAGGAGCTGCAGTCTCATTTCTTTTATGTTTGTCGATTCTCTAGTATTAACGGACATCGTCATCTTCAACCTTTAACCTGTAACTCACAATTTTCTGGTTTTCTTTCATTGAAGAGAGAGAAGTCATGAGTTTGAATGTTGAAGAGAGAGAATCTGGGTCAAGAGAGAGAAACGTAGGGTCTAGGATGGGAGATAGGTTGACATTGAGAAACTAAAGTCTTCTCTGCCAAAGTACAAGCATGGTCGAAGAGAGAGAATAGGTTTGTGGGTTAAAGGAGTAGTTTTGATAAAAGTAAAGGAATGTGATGGTGACAAATCGGTTCAACAGTGAACAGAAATCGAGATTTAGTATTTCTTGTGAAAATTGCAGACTTTAAGTCCTTTGAAACTTCAATAGATACCGATTTTGAATAGTTTATTCAGAAAACTCCGTGATGACTCAAAAGAAAATAAATTTGTTTTGAGCATAAATTAAAATAAGATTTGTCTTAAATGTTTTTAAGATAACGAGAGATCTGATTAGGACAGGATTTGGGAAGGGTTTTGAAAACATATTTGTAAAAGAATCATAACCCTCTTTTGAGTTAATAAAACCAGACACATAACCGAAATATTTTTCAGAAGCATAGCAGAAAGCAAAATTTTGAAAGAATATGGAGGAGATTCAAAAACTCTTTCAAAAATATAAACATCTCCATTTGTTTACAAAAACAAGCATATGAACACAAAGTTGAGAAACCAACCGTGAGGTTGCATTTTCTCGACCGTGGCTCTGATGCCAATTGAAAAACCGAGGTGGTGACCAAATACCTTGGTTGCGGAAGCGGATCGAGTCTTTGTGTGACTCGTTTTTGAGAAAAAAAATAACACCGAGATATAGAGTTTATGGTGTTTGAGATGTGATGATGATGAAGAACAAAGCTAGTAGAAACATGGATATGAATAGCAAGATAGATCAACGATAAACAACATGAAATATAGATAACAAAAGATAATCAAATGATTAACAATAACCGAATGATTACATTACCTACCCCACACATTCCCGGGTTTCTTGAGCTTACTAGGTAAGTTCAAGAACCCTTGACAAGCTTCAAAGAACCATGACTAACTCTCTCTCACTAGACATACATCAACTAGTCTTTCACATGAGAAAGACTTGCTATATATACTACAAAACTCACTAAGGGCATAATAGTAAAACTACCAACTAGTGACAATATTTAAACAATAAATAATATTCACTAGAGCCATCTTCTTTAGTTGAGTCTTGTATCTTGAGTTGTCATGTTCTTCACCGTTTTGTCGGGACGGTAGACGTTAAGTGGCCGTTGAGTATTAATCACATCTATCCAAATCTTGTTGGCTCGGTATCTCGATTCCCAACAACAAATCTCGTAATCGTAATCATTTAGCAGTTCCACCCATCGGCGCTGTCTCATATTCAATTCCTTCTGATTGAAAATGTGCTAGAGGCTTTTGTGATCAGTGAATATGGTGCACTAAGTACCATAGAGATAGTGCCTCCAGATCTTGAGAGCAAAGACAACGACTCCGAGTTCCAGATCGTGGGTCGTATAATTCTTCTCGTGAATCTTCAGTTGTCGTGATGCGTAGGCGATGACTTTCTCTCGTTGCATCAATACACAACCTAGACCTTGATGCGAAGCATTGCAGTAAACAACGAAGTCTTCGATTCCATCGGGTAGTGATAGAATCGGGGTATCACATAGCTTTTGCTTCAGCAACTGGAATGTTGTTTCAGTCTTAGCATCCCAAATGAACTTCTTATCTTTTTGGGTTAGCGCGGTCAGTGGCTAAGCTATCTTTGAGAAGTTCTCGATAAATCGACGATAATAGCCAGCGAGACCCAAGAATTGTCGAATCTCGGTTGGAGTCGTAGGTGTACTCCAATCCTTGATTGCCTCAATTTTTGTGGGATCCACGTGAATACCTCGATCGTTGATCACATGACCCAAAAAGTGTACTTCGCGAATCCAAAAGTCGCATTTGGAGAATTTCGCGTAAAGTTCTTCCTTCTTCAGCAATTCCAGGATAAATCTCAGATGTTGTTTGTGTTCTTCCTTACTACGGGAGTAGATAAGTATGTCGTCGATGAACATAATAACAAATTTATCCAGGTATGGTTTCAATACGCGGTTCATTAAATCCATGAACACAGCCAGTGCGTTTGTCAAACCAAATGGCATTACGAGGAACTCATAATGGCCATAGCGTGTTCTGAATGCTGTCTTCGAAACATCTTCATCTCTAACTCTGAGTTGATGGTATCCTGAGCTTAGATCGATCTTGGAGTAGAAGCTTGATCCTTGAAGTTGATCAAATAGGTCGTCGATCCTATAACGGTTCTTCACGGTCAGCTTGTTCAGTTCCCGGGCACACAAACATTTTGATCATATTTTAGTTTCATAAAATGTTTTAACAACTTATATCGATTTGACAAAATATAAAAAGTTCCATTTTTATATTTAATTTCTTTTTATTAAAATTCCATATTTAATAATATGAGACTTTCGTATTTCGCGGGCACACAAACGCGGGAATTAAATCAGTTAATCATTTAACTAACAATAGTTAATCATGCAGTTAAACAGTATATCACATAATTATCACGTAATATAAGTCAACAAAAGTCAACGGAGAGAGGATTTGACCTGATTTTGGACCAGGTGTCACAGTAGCGGATGGCAGTGTGTACATCTATATATTCAAAGAGGCATGCTGAATGGGTTCTTCAGGCCCATGTATGGGTTCTTCAGGCCCATGTATACAAGATATAAATTAAGAAATCTCAATGCTTCTTATGACTTTCATTATTCTCATCATCGCTTTGTTTTTTTTTCTTTTGTGTGCAGAGTTTGTGCTTCTTGGTTTACTGTATGCAATTTCTTTATTCCACTTTTGGGTTCATTAGTCAGATCCGATTGTAATGAATACATTGTCAATAAACTATTATGGCTTTGTATTGCAGGAATTACATAGTTATTTTACTATAGTACTTCAAGTGCTATCGTAGTTGACAAAAGTTCTATTGAGGAAATCGTACGTATAGATTTCAACAGCAGGTACGATTCATATTATTAATGGCAATATTTTCTCATTAGAAGTTACTATAGCCATATTAGAATCTCAAAATCGATGTATTTTTGCTTATTTCTATGGCTAGCTAATAGTCTTTGAAAAGTTTTGAAAACTTTATGCAGTTTTCCATTTTTATCATCTGAGTTTGCATCAGTGGACATGATATTATTGAAATGGTGCAGATGGAATTGGCACAAGGAAAGCAGATTCAAATTTGTATATTTTTTTAGTAATTAACTTGCAAGTTAGTGTTAAAGGGGATTAGAAAAGTGCAGTTTACCTTGACTTCTCTTAAGTTTATTCACTCTTCCCATGAATAAGTCTTCCTCCTCATTTTTCTTAATTGCAACAGGTAAATTAAATAACTTGATGTTAAATGGAGAGTTGTGGAGTATAGAAGATCAGATGGTGGACCTATAATTTGTACTTATAAATTGGTTTGGAGATTCGGTATTGGGGATCCCTACATAAGAAGCGGGAATCAAATGAAGTTGTGTTCTTGAACTGATCCTGGGAAGTGTTTTGCCTATCTTTTTGATGCCGTCACAGTCTTGCTCCTTTGGGTTGTTTTTTTTTGTTTTTTTTTTGGCTATTTGTTCTGGTTGGGTTGCCTTGTTTCAGACCATCTTTATTTTGGACTTCTTGTATGTTTTTTCGTCCAGCTTCTAACTAGTCTTAATTTTAATCTAATTGTTGTTAAAAAAAAGAAGATAAATTACACCAATGCCAAAAATGATAAAAGTAACAAAAGTACAATACAATATATCATAAGAAAACTAAAAAAAACAAGCATCGCATTGATTGATTATTGATACCGTCACACCGCACAAGGATATATCATAAGAAAACTAATAGAAAACAAGCATCGCATTAATCGATTATCGATACCGCCGCATCGCATGTGTTTCCCCGATCTATACATATAATCAATACATAATGGTCATTTAGAATATTGATGTACTAATATGAGAAATTCTCAAAATTACTATACATGTGATTTAAACTTGCTTAAATAAGCGAGTAAAAGGTAAATATATAGTTTTGTGACACGAAGAGTAATGATCCATTTATACCATAGGGTCACCTCACGGGTCCGTACTTTCAACAAAGGAAGAGGACCTGAATTCCGTTGTAACACATGTCAACCCATGTTTGATGATGTCATTGTCACTAATAGAAGAGAAGTAAATGAGCACAATTATTAACTATAACAAAGTAAAACCTCAAATGAATAGTGCATCCACCGTCACCGTCCTATGATGCTACGCAACATGGTAGTCTAGGTGGATGTCATATGGTAAGAATACTATTTTATGTTTTGTCTTCAGTTCTTTGTTTCTTATTTAAGCGTAAAAAAAAATTAACACATGATTGATGATCCAATAGGTATCGTCGTTTCCGTTTAGTAGTCGGTGGTATAATAAGCATAGTCATGTAACATGTAATTAAATAACTGTGTCCTCTCTATTAATCCTTTGATAGTTATTTACCTTTTATTTGATTTTAATTATTTATCTACTATATCAATTAACTTTTCTACTAATTTGCAATATTATAAAAGTCTAAATTCTAAATAAGTTAATGTACTTAAAGCATTCCCAACAGTTTCTTTATCTTTATTCTTATAATTTATACTTTTAATATTACTTTTTCTTTCTCTTCCACTCACAACCATAATTAAATAATATTTTTTATACTCTTATCATTACATTTTCTCTCACATCAAACTTCAAATTTTACCAAATCAATAATTTTTTCATCAAATTTACAAATGAACAGTAATTTTTTCTCTCTCCTCTACTCACAACCACTTACAATCAAACCTCAAATTTTAAGGTTTTCACTCACACAATTATAAGGACTCTGATGTGAATGCTCTTATACTAGAACGTCACTTCATAATAAGGTATTTTTCATATAAATTGGTTTTTAGTCAAGAAAGGGGTCAGATGACGTGCATTTGCGCGTCAAGGAAGGCCTTGTCAAGAAGCTTCTTGACGCGCAAAATGCGTGTCATCCCTTTCTATATGCGCGAACGATGACGCGCATTTTATGACGCGCAATGCGCGTCATAAAATGCGCGTCAGGAAGCCCCCGTCATAAAGGAAGGGAAATGACACGCATTTTTGCGCGTCATGAATATATAAAAATAATAATAATATTTTTTAATAGAATCACTAATTTCCTCATTAAATGAGAATTAAGCTGATGATACAAAATAAAAATACACTCGTAGCAAAATAATATATTTCATATAAATATCAATCATTACAAAGTTAACATGAGTTTACATAAAAAAAAATAGGGTTATTGGCTTCAATTAATCCCAACTATCACTTATTGGCCGGGATCACTCCCAACTAAAGAAATCACCACCGCCACCCCCAACTACGAACCTAATTTCTGATAACACTCCCTCATGCACATTTTATGACACGCTATGCACATTTTATGACACGCTTTTTTAACGGAGGGAGTGTTGTCAGAAATTAGGTTTATAGTTGGGGGTGGCGGTGGTGATTTCTTTAGTTGGGAGTGATCCCGGCCAATAAGTGATAGTTGGGATTAATTCAAGCCAATAACCCAAAAAAATAAACTATGAACTAAATAACTAAATGAACAAGTACTAGGATCTTGGGCAACTGCAGTGTATCCGTAAGTTTCATATCACTGTCCATATGATATATCATTTTCAGACACAACTGCTTCGTCATCACGAGACCAGCCCTGAAACTCTACTCTAGTATCCACCTTGAAGCTAAAAAGTCCAACAACCTACACCAAGTCAAGATCATCATTCAAAACTAAATCCGAGTGTTTGTGGAACAACTATGATACTATTGTTAATGCTTTTTTTGAAACATATTGTTTGCTTTATGTGTTGAGTATCATTCCTAGTAGGGGTGAGCAAAAAATCGCGTATAAACCCAATACCCAGCCCAATATGCATATATGAAGTTGGGCTTCGGGCCATGAATTCATAGAAAATCGGGCTCAGGCTCGGGCTTTACCCCAGAATAATACAAAAATACCCAATCATAAAAAATCGGGTCCGGGCTTTACCTCAAATTAATACAAAAATCCCGATACCGATCATAAAGAAATACAGATTTGTATGCGTATTTTGTGTATTTTGTTGACTTGCTGTTTAGTAATCAAAAAATGGATGCACCGTTAAAATATGAATGACAGTAATCAAAATATGGATGAGAGTAATCAAAATTAGGGGTTTTTAGTGAAATAACATTGTTGTAGTCAAAATTAGAGACGTCAGAAGTCTTAAAAAGGCAAAAACCCAAATTAACAGTGAAGGTTCAACAATTAACAGTGGCTTATACGGTTGCTTTGTCGAACTATAAATTATTATTGTTGTTTAGTAAAATAGCATTGCTGTAGTGTACAAAGCTACGATTTTCTTAAATCTAAACATTTTAGCATTGCTGTTTAGTATAATAGCAAGGTTTCTTGTTTAGTGTACAAGAAAGGAAAAACAAATTAGAATTCCTAACCAATTAATCAAGAAAATTCCACTTTATGCATAGGACAATGTTTAGTATCTGAATTTTGAATTAATATTCCACTCTATGCATACACATCCAACCAGAAAATTCCAAAATTGAACTAAGTGAGATTCTTAGATCAAATAAGTTGGGGTGATTGAATATTACCTGTTATTGTTTGGCAACTTGATCTCAAAGCTTGCTTGCTTGCTTCCTTATAGCGTCCATGGTTATGGTCACAGTCACAGCCATCCCTCTCGCTCGCTCACTAAAAGGATCACGAACCGATATTTATTTACCAAATTTCGTGTCCAGCTGAAAAAGATCACCCAGGAAGAAACATGGAATCGGAGAAGTTAGGTGATGGTGTTTGGAATGTTAAGAGTTAATTATAAATGATGGCCACACTGACCCCTCAATTATACCTGATCCAGTGCAGGAAACAAAAGGTAAAGCAAAGGCTTTCCATCTAGACTTGCAAAGAGATGCGAGGCCAGGCTGTTTAAACATGAGTGTTAGCCAAGTTACTGGAGTTGAAACAACCCTAGTCTTAAGAATTGAAGCTGCACCACGGAGTTCCTCCACTTCCATTGTTCCTGTCACAACACTACAGATAAAATCAGAGCCACTCACCAGTTAAAAACAAGGGCCAAAAAGATCCCTATCATTCATAGAAGAAGGTAAAAAACTATAACAGAAGAACTACACAACATATTTAATTACTTAAAAACTGCTACTATTTTAACACAGGTTTGGAACAACCCAAGAAGAAGAAGTTAATCTAAACAGTTGGCTACAGGTCAAGAAAAAAAAAATGCAAGCTTTTGAAGATGCATAGTCAAGTATACAAAAACGATGATGATCCATGTACATATATGATGCAGTAGAAGTTTAGAAAAGTGCCAACTTCAGTGAATGGTTTATGATGATGTTTGCAAGCTTTTGTAGATAAAAAATTAATTACAAATATGATGCAGCAGATGTTGAGGAAGTAACATAAAGGAAAAGATGAACAATACCCCAAATTTCACATCAGCCTTGATTGATTTGAGAGGCAAAAAATTAAAGAAACGTGTGTAAGAAGCACAAGAAGTGACTAAAAGGACCCTAAATAACTAGATAAACAAAAAATAAATACAATTAAAAACACAAAAAATGATGTAATTAGTTGTTCGAGTCTTAGACTGATTCTTATTATTTTAGGATTACATTTAAAATGAGTACAATTTGAAAAAAGAAAAAAAATACTTAAATAATAACTTTGAGAACAGAAGATGCAAGAAGAAAGAAATTGGTTTTTATGTAAGCTTACTTGATAATTAACAAGAGTGAAATATGTTTGAAGATGTTCCCTATCAAGTCATAAGCTTTTTCGGAATAGATGACTTGAATGTCAATAAGCCTCTTGCATAACAAAACAAATGCATATGTCTTAAAATGCAAAAGCTCTGATTGCTGACATATGAGTACTTGTTAAATGCAGAGTCAACGTTAAGGAGTTTGTTTCTGCACATTAAAAAGGAAACATATAAGTACTTGTTAAATGCAGAGTCAACGTTAATATTGCTAAAATTTTATGCTTAAAAACAATGTACGTTTGTATGCCATCTGCTAGAGTTCCACTTTACATAACTACTTAAGATGTAAGACATTATGAGTGAAGTTGTTGCATACATAAGGAAAGCATACTAATAACAATTATCAAGCTCATACTAATATAAACTATGTGAAGCTGTTGCATATATGACAAGAACACTCACAATTGACAAAATCAAAACCAAAAGCTAAACTCCATTAAAAAGGTCATCAACAATTGGCATGAAGTTGGTGATTCTGAAATTGTCATAAAGAATATGCTTACCCCAAATTTGCATGTACAATTAAAGTTAAATTGTTGAGGAGTTGACCCAAGAGTTAATGAACTCTTAACTGGACCAGCTAGACAAGGGAGCTTGACACATAAAGTAACAATTACTTTCAAGTCATTTAAATCCCATTAGATACATAAAGTAACAATATAGAAAACAACCTTTAAGTCATTCTCACACCTTAACTTTATGTGTGTGTGGCTATGGACGAAGGCGAGCTTTCTGTTGTTGAATATGTTAAGTTGCAACATCTTTTCTCCATGATGACTTGGGTCAAATTGGTAATGAATACGGGGACTGTTGGGCCTGCACATTGTGTGTTTACTGTGGCATTCAACTGGAAGAGTAGTCCCATATTCTTTTACCAGTTTATGATTTTAGAAGTTATTGAACAAGAAAAGCCACAAACTTTAGGACTTACCGAGGTGCATCAAAACTTGATGGAGTGGGTGACTCATTCATTTCCCCCCTTAATCTTAGCTAGCCTCTTATTAAATCTGGCTCTCTCAATCTCAGCATAAAGTAAATGTGCCATTTCACATCAGATGCTTAAATCAATCATTGTGGATTTGACGTATCAATACTTACATTAGATAAATTTGAACACTTCAAATCTTAATACAAGAAAATTTCGATAAGGATGCTTACATTTCCAAGGAAATTGCTATAAATTTCAAATTTAATACTCATGTTCCAAGAAAGAACAGAGATTATACTCGTAATCCATAACAAATTAAAAATGCGAGACACAAGAGAAACAGTCAGATTATGATGTAGTTAAATTCATGGATGCGCAGGAAATTTTATAGTTAGCTCAATCATCAGTTTTCTAACAGCAACATCTTACTGACTTCCAAATCAACTACTTCGACCTTATTTAATTAGAAAATCATATTGATAATATGTCATTAACCAAAAACATTTCAGTTTATACGCACGTATCAACACCTTATAAGAATTAAGCAGAGCATAAATGTTGTTATAGCATCCTTGGCAAGTATACAAGTGTGAAGACTTCGTTACACAGATTCCTTATGTAAAAGGGTTTTTAGGGTTCTAGCCTTCTAGGTAGCCTTCTATCGAATCTATGCTCTAACATCTCTCCACTAAATCAAATATCAACTATCTATTCTGATCAATAACATTCAAATGAGTTTTAACTACCACGTAACTAACCTTTTTATGACCAGCAGCTAGCAGATCGGTTCGGTTTTTATTCTTGTCCATCAATACTGATTCGTTTAAAGCCTCAAAACACAAATCACATTATCATCAAACATCTGTAAATGCAGGGATTTGGCATCAAAATTGCGATGCGGAAGTTGAAACTTGGAGGGTGAAGCGTGTTTAGGAAGAAAAAGCACGAGAAATTAAGAGGACTCCAACTAACCTTTGTGCTGATTGAGGGATATGGATGGATCTTGTGGGCTGTTGAAATTGAAAGTGCTTGTCGGTTAGATCTGATATACGAAAGATTTTATTTGCACGTTTGAAGAGTAATCAAATGCGTAGACACCATATCTTTGTGCTTCTTTGAGAGAATGGAGAGAGAGGATTTTGTGTGAGAATTAGGGATCCATGAAGAGAGCCCTAATTAGGGCTTGGAGTTTGAAGCGAAGAAGCGAGAGCAGTAAGGTGTGAAGTGAAGAAGCGGGAGCGTTGCAGTTGAAGCCCTAGCCCATGCTATACCTCCATTGATTTGAAATTCGTGTGGAGTGATAGACCAGAGATAGAGCTAAGATGAGAATCGATTTTTGTGGATTAGGGCTTTGAGCGGAGTGATGGCGATAGACCAGAGATGGCACGCTTTGCTCGGCAACGGATGGGCTGATACGGGTCAACACCCGTAATCCACGTTGCCTCTTCCAATTACACATTTATCTTCATTTAATTAACTAATCATGCATTTGTTAGTTTAATTAGTCTTGCATTTGTTAGTTGAATTAGTCATGCATTTTGTATTCCCACGTTTCTCTTCCAGTAGCTCATATTCCCACGTAGTAAGTAGTTGCATGCATCCATGTTTGAATTTTAGGCTATAAATTGTATTACATATTCAATGAAAAAGGCAGAAGAAAATTGCAGAAGTTTACGATTCCTCTCTTTTCAATTCTTAGAGTTTAACCCACTAACGGGTCCCTATCATGGGCTTTGTGTGGAGTGATGGAAACGACGCTCATGAGGAGGAGGCTAGTGGATTAGGGGAGGGAGAAGGGGAGCTCGACGGAAGTTTTGTAGATTAGGGCTTTGTGAAATAAAAAGAGTGGGTGTGAATTTTTTGGGGCAAATTTAAGCGGGAAACTGGAAAAAAAAAAACATAAAACGACACTTTGAAGATGACGCGCATTTTTTAAAGGTGTACTCCGTGTTTTTATTTACTTATTTATGACATATATTTTATGACGCTCAGAAATGCACGTCATCTACTCTTAAGATTTTATAATTTATGACAGATTTTTATTGACACGTGTTTTTGCGCGTCATAAACTAGCGCACGTCATCATTTGCGCGTCAAGAAAGGCCCTATTTCTAGTAGTTCAGTTCAGAATAAAGTTTATTTTTTAATATAACTTAGTTTTTAATTCAACTTATATCTTGAAATGTAAAAATAAAAAGAAATATATATATTTAGATTTTTATTTAAATAATAGAAATTATATAGTATTATATAAAATATAATTTACGTCTAAAGGAAAGTATGACAAGAACAAGAAACTTTTGTGTGTATTTGGACATTTCTAAAATTGTTATTGGCGAAACCACAAAACTTATTCCATTTATTAGTGTCGTTTCAAAATGCTTTCATTTGCTTCCAGTTATTTCATCCATCAAAACTCTTACACAAGACAAGTACCTCGTTGGTTACCATGTCATCATATCATCATACATGATTGTAGCCCGCAGAGCCGCATCATACGGGTTGCACCCTATGTCATTGAGTCTTGTAAATTGTTGTCGCTCGATGAACGCGTGTGTACCACATTATAAATTGTCTCCGCGCTGTATTGCGTTAACAAAACGAATATCGTGTTATAAATTGTCATCGTCACCTAACACCCGAACATAAGACAAATAACGCGTCATAAATTTACACCAGTCGCAACGCGTGAGGTACCCCACTAGTATATATTTATCTATATATCTATATCTATATATCTATATACCTTTAATATACATATAAGTGAGAGAATGTTGAATGTTGAATTTTAAGAAATGTACAATTAAATTAAGCATAATTGTACAAGTCTAGCAAGCCATTTCAACCTTGTAACCTATACGTGTGAAAGCAGAGACGTAAAATTTGAATTTGAACCCAATTTTGAGATTTGAATTATCAACACCCTTATTTGCTTTCCAGGCTGTAATTTTCATTTCTAGATATGAGTCTATATTAGGGTTTTGTTTTTCACTTCTTCATTACCGATTACCCATAAAAGAACGAAGAAGACGGATTGTCGCCGTTCACCAGAGTCGCTAATAAAAGGTTCTCTTCCGCTAATTTATTTGTTTTTCCGCCATTGTTACGTCATACTTGTACTCACCTGAACATTGTTTGAATTGCATAACGCTTTTGACCTACCTTTTAAGATTTAATCTGATGCATTTTTTGTTTTATAATATTGGAGTATTAATATAGCTTCAACGAAGAACAAATTGGCTAATTAACTGTGTGCAATTATGTTTGTTACTCAGCGAATTTCATGGCTCTTTTATGCGGTTTTAGTCTTGTGATTCTAGGGTTTAATATTGAAAAACAGAGGACACTAAACCGGTTTATCCCTACACATGGTTTAAACTTGAGGAATATGTGGAACAAGGTCTATATGGGTGTAAACTTGTGGGATACAAGTATGACTGTTTAAGACTGTTTTATAACAAGGCTGACGTTCATGAAATAAGAATATGTTTAGCTCAAGAAGTAAACATACTTCGGCTTATTGAGGTGTAAATTTAAACATATTTCAGGTTGTTTTATCTTCATTTGGTCAAATACGTAAAAAACAATAATGGCTCAGAATTGTTAGGCCTTTGAGAAATAACAGTTGTGGTGGCTCGTATCAAACTCGAGATATCAATCTCTCTTCAACAGTTAATGTTATTACTTACTGGAAAACCCTAATTTAATGTTTTGTTGTTTAGTTTAACTTAAATTTCTAACTTCGTTATCCATAGACACGATTTATTCCAGCCTTATTATGTTCCGTGTAAGATTATGATTTTAACTGCCTGATTATTGTGGTTTAAGAAGATTAACTACTGTCAGCAGGTACATGTAGAATGATAGGATTTGCTTAAAGCAAACACCAATGTTGACGTGGCCGCTTCGACCAGGATTATCCTTCTCTTTGACAAATTTGTATTAAATTAGATTGTATTTATTTGTAGGATCAATGAATGGTTCCAACTACAAGCATCTGGGAGGGCAATAAGATATAGGTGGAGCTTCTCTAAAGGCAAGATATATTTCCATTACTTATTAATATTGTAGACATGTACAGTTAAATGATTTTGTTCAGATGTAATTGCTGATTTAACGGATGACTTCAAGTTTTTTTTCTAAGGCCATCCGGTATACCCTTGTTATCAGGCGTTAAAGATCTATGTGGCAAACTTATACGGCGCCAAAACCGTCCCATACATGCGTGATGCACCGGCGCCAAAAATCTCCGTGAAACTTATGGCGCCCCATTATCGGCGTGAAGAAGAGATTAGGCATTCCCACCCTCCACTAATATTTTGACACATCACACATTTTTTTATTATATAATATTGAATGTTTATTTTAATTAAAATCTGG
>JBCNJP010000010.1:74028566-74131266 GCA_039602395.1 Deinandra increscens subsp. villosa | reverse complement strand
ATTAAGTAGTGGTCGGCCATTGACTAGGTCGACCTGTGCGTGACTGTCGGCGGTCGGCCTAGTGGCCTGTTAAGTAGTGGTCGGCCACTGACTAGGTCAACCTATACTTAGTGACTGGTGTGTTGAGATAAGGTCTGCTCCATAATGTGTTTGTGGTGTGGCCTTACTCGGACACACGTCATCAGTCGCCCTTCACCAGAGTCGCTAATAAAAGGTTCTCTTCCGCTAATTTATTTGTCTTTCCGCCATTGTTACGTCATACTTGTACTCACCTGAACATTGTTTGAATTGCATAACGTTTTTGACCTACTTTTAAGATTTAATCTGATGCATTTTTTGTTTTACAATATTGGAGTATTAATATAGCTTCAACGAAGAACAAATTGGCTAATTAACTGTGTGCATTTATGTTTGTTACTCAGCGAATTTCATGGCTCTTTTATGCGGTTTTAGTCTTGTGATTCTAGGGTTTAATATTGAAAAACAGAGGACACTAAACCAGTTTATCCTTACACATGGTTTAAACTTGAGGAATATGTGGAACAAGGTCTATATGGGTGTAAACTTGTGGGATTCGTTGCTTCACCAGTTTAACCGCATTTCTTTGCTGCTCTTTTACAATTTTCTCTCACTTATGACACTCTTTTTTATAGTTTTGATGGGTTTGATTTATAACGAGGTGTCAACCGCGCGTTGCAGCGAGTTCGCAGGTTGTATCAAAATTATAGTGGGTGTTACAAATGTAGATGAAACATAGTGTTACAAATATAGATGAAACATATGTAAAGGATATTCACATACATAGGTTTAGGTATATATAACATTATTAGGTTAATACACGGGCTGAATAGAGAGTAATAATATTTGATAAATACAAAAGAAAACGATAATGATCAAGAAATTTGAAAATTATGATTGATATAAAATTCATATAACATTAAAATTTTATTATGTTTGACAAGTTGTTGATTACTTTCCATAATATACTAAAATTATTGAGTAAATTAATAAAATCTACATTAATTTTATCAAAATTTTAAAATAAAATTTTAGTTTTGATAAAATTGGTAAATAATCTTAATTGATGATTATTAAATTGGTAATTGATTGTGAGCTTGACATGTGGCGTTGGTGATGTGGACCATTTATAAATGAGACATGTGACAAATTTTTTATTACTTTATTAGGATTAAGATTAAGATTATACCCATTAATTGTACTAAAAAAATTGCTCGATTTTAAAAAGTTTGTAAGTGGTCCGAAACTTCATTACCTTAAAATTACGTTAGAACAATTCACCACATGAATTTGAAAAAAAAAAATTAGCCCTGTAAGTGGCCATGTTTATTGACTATTTTAAGAATCTATAACCTTCAAACCAATAAACTATTACAAAGTAATTAAATGCGAAAAAAATAGGCAGATATAGCCTAAAAATAAAAAGGCATGCAAGTAAAAAAGTAATAACATCAACCTGAGATCGATTAGGATTTCTCATAATCTCTTGTGGCAATCTTCATTCATTCGGATCTTTAGCTAAAGATAATATACAATTATTACTAATCACATAATTACCTTTGTTAGCGGTGTTGAATGGTTTTCATGGTTATATTGAGAGTTTCTATCGACCGTAGTTGCGACTGGTTGTATTGATGGTGGAGTGATCGAGTTAAATAACATGCTATCAAAACACTTAAATGACATTCTTAACCCTAAACAGTAAAGCATAAAAATCGATGAGGTGGAGTGATCGAGTTAAATAACACGCTGTCAAAACACTTAAATGACATTCTGAAAGATGACTTTAGGTTTAGGTTGGAGACCAGACCAGCGAAATGGGTTGAGGCAAAAGGGATAAAAAGGAATTAAAAAAATAGTGAAGTAAAAAGGTAAAGGGGTTATCACATCTGAAGATTGGTAAAAGGTGAGTGGGGGAAGGATTCGCCTCTCCCTGATTCCGAACCCAGGACCACAGGCAACATCACAACAGACACAACCAACTGGGTTAGATGAGCTTAGTGTCAATTTTCGGAAAAGATTGTATATAACATAAACAATTTTTGATGGCTTTTTTGTAAATAAGTCCATAAGTTACTGATTATACAGCCAACATGACTTTGTTTTTTGTTGTTTTTAAATAAAAAGTAATATCTATGAATAAGATAAAACACCACACCTTGAATTTGATGTTGGTCTCTAAGTCGTTCGTGAATATTTTTTTTTTAAATTCGATTGAGCCGTATAGGCCTCTACGGCCCTTACAGAATATATAGATTTAACAAAAAGGTTGTGTGTATAGTAACTCTAATGTTAAAGATTTAACGTAAAGCATATTACAAAATATAAATGTTAAAGGATTAATATAGTAGTAGTGGTATATCTGAAGGGGGTGTAAATGAAAGGTTTTTAAGCCCTAGCCCCAAGATCACACATCTACGTTTGAAGAGACCATCATAGCAAGATATCATCAATTTTTTTCCCCAAAATATATGTGCCACCGTTTGAAGAGACCATCATAGCAAGATATCATCAATTTTTTCCCCAAAATATATGTGCCACCGTTCTCTCTCTCTATATGAAATTGTTAAGTAAACAAAATTGTTGTCGCTTACAAACAACAGCCGATGTTGCTCCCCTAGCCACCACCATTACTGACCACAAAGTTCCTAGATCCGGCGTGACCGGAGTTTTCTTTTCTTCTTTTTAATTTTGGTTCCATATGCATCTGTTATTTTGTATTTCCGTTCCATCGTTTATTCCGGCCACCAATTCGGCCTCCCGACCGCCGGAATCATCAGGTTATTTCATGAGCGGTTCTTATACACAAAACCGGGCAGCCAGAGGCCGGTTTGGTCTTGAAAACACTGGTTTGCGTCTGTGGAAAAAAGGGTGGTTTGTGCTTGTGGGAAAAAAAAGGGGAAAGGAAAAAGAATTCCTAAGATAATCGCTGGATTCGAACTCGGAAAAACCGGGTTCATTACAAATGACTCAGCCAGCTGGGATGGAAACTAAATTTCATAATTTTAGGAAGAACAGCTATATAATATAAATGACTTTTAATGGCATATTTGTAAATAAACTGAAAAGTTACCTATCGTGTTATATAAGAATAATAATGCAGGATACAGGAGGACCCGATGATGAAGAACCGAGATTTTCTGGTAACGCTTCGAGTTAGTTTTTCTTTTGGTATCCTCTATAATATTTCTTTGGGATTGAATTTGTGTGTTCGTTAATTAGATAAAATTAGATTTGGTGTTCTTGATATGAAAAGTGTTGATATATGTTTCCACATAATATTTAAAGTTGTTTTTATTTAGTCCTCATAATGTCTTAATATCCTGTTTCTCCTTTCTGATGTAATTTTACATGAATTTACGGTTTAAATTGGCGGCGCAGCTTGTTGCCCGCCTTCCCTGCGTGTTGACTTAGGTCATGTTTGTTACCTTTCGGTTTTATTGTTGGTTGCTAAAAAAAAATAAGATTACATAAAAAAAAAATGCAACATAAAAAATTGTACACTCTTTTCAATGAATAAGGTTTAAGATATGATGTATCTTCTTGAACCATATTAAGACTGTTTTATAACAAGGCTGACGTTCATGAAATAAAAATATGTTTAGCTCAAGAAGTAAACATACTTCGGCTTATTGAGGTGTAAATTTAGACACAAGTGCTTTTGAATTGGTCTATTTCAGGTTGTTTTATCTTGTGAACTTTTGAGAAATCAAGCAACAATGAAGATTGAACAAAATATGAACAAACAATCATAACAAATCAACTGAGAAAAATCCTTCAAAACTTAGACAGAATAATCTGAACGGAAAACAACTAGATCATAACAACATGATCTAGAAAATGTTACAAACAACAAAACAAAGATGAACCTCCAGGGAGAATTGGGAGATTCAACAATCGGACCGAAAACCTAAACTCTCGAGAGAACGAACGAAATATCTCAGCCACAAGAAGACTCTCGAACTCCAACCCTAATCCTCCGAGACTTCTCCTTATAAGCTCCTGGGTCTTGCACTCGATCAGCATCAGCCCACTAACCAGCTCCACAAGCCCAATCATGAATAAGTGTTTGAACTAACCAATTATATATTTTTAACATATCTTCATTTGGTCAAATACGTAAAAAACAATAATGGCTCAGAATTGTTAGGCCTTTGAGAAATAACAGTTGTGGTGTTAGAGCATATTCCTATGCTATGAGTGTCTCGTGTATTGTATCTATGTGAGCGTGTCTAAGTGATAGTTGTAGTGACTATTTGGTTATGGGCGTACCACATGGTCCGGCGGACCATGTGGTCCGGCGTATCAGTTTGGTACGCTGGGTGGTTAGTCACTAACTATAAATAGCTGTGTGTTAGAATGTGCATGTAGCCAGTTGAAACACTTCTGTCATTCTACACCTTTCTGTGTGTGTTTCTAGAGAGAGAAACTAGAGAGAACTTCATTGTATCTTCAAGTGATCAATAAGATTTCTCTTATTTACATCCGTGTTCATTACATTTGATCAAAGCATGCAGTAGTAAGATCGTATCTCGTTTCTACAAGTGGTATCAGAGCATTTGGTTGTTCTATTGCTGTGTTTTTGATCAATTTTTCGGATTTTTAGAGAGAGAAAGTTTGGGTTTCTTCACGTTTTCATCAAATTCTTTCAATTCTGAGTGTTTCAACGATGGAAAATGATTTCTGAGTGTTTCTGGAGTGTTTTCGCGCTATACTGAACCAAATTCCAGCTCCAAACATAAAAATTCGCGAAAATCAGTGAAATCAGTCTCGAAGTCAGCTGATCCGCCGGATGAGGTTTCTGATCCGCTGTCTGATCCGCTAGGCAATCTTCATCAGTTTGATCCGCAGCAGTTACAGCGTATCAGTGTGATCCGCTGAAAATTCTGATCCGCCGTATCAGAATCTGATCCGCCGTATCAAATTTGATCCGCTGAAGATTTCTGGTCCGCTAGTACATCTGATCCGGAATCTGATCCGCTATTACAAGTTTGATCCGCCTGATTACTTTGATCCGGAACTGGTCCGTCGAGTTGGTTTGATACGCTGGCAGAATAGTGACCTTCACGAAAAATGACGTAACTTGCAAACCGTTTGGAGTTACGGAACCCAATACCAGCCAAAACGTTCGTCTTTCCGAGATCTAGGACGTGTACCCGCCTACGGCCAGTACCGAGCAGTTTTGACTCCCAAAATCCGCTTGGAAGACCTTCGTTTTTGAGTTCGAAGTTTTGAAGTATCATTTTACGTTGAAAAATGTCCGATTTTCAAGCGTTTGCGGCTATGCAAAGCACGGTACAAGCTATGCTCAATTTTGATAATGAAATAGGAACAAGTCAGAAAGTTCCCAAGTTGTTAAAATTGGAAGATTATCAAAATTGGAAGCAACGTTTCTCTGCATACATCAGCACAAATGATATTGATTTGTGGATTCCGATTCGAACGCTGTATGTGCGTCCAACTGACAATGGGGAATATAAAGAGATTCAAGATTTTGATAAGGATGAACGAAGAAGTTATGAACTTGAACAAAAAGTTTATGGTTATCTTACCATGGCTTTACCTACTGAGTTGTTACATCAATTCAGTACTTGCAAGAAGGCTAAACAGTTATGGGATGCTTTATCTGCTCGATGTGAAGGCAATGATCAGTATAAGAAGAGTCGAAGGAAAGTGTTGAACAAAGAATTTGAAAATTTTCAACAATACGACAAAGAAAATATTTCTGCTCTTGTTTCAAGATTTTCACATCTAATTAGTGAGATGAAAGTGGTCAAGATTGAGAAGACCGAGGAAGAATTGAAAGAGAAATTGATGGAAGCATTACCAGAGAAATGGGAAAATTATGTATTGTTGCTTACTCATGACAAAGACTATTCCACATTATCATTTCATGATTTGACTGGAAAGCTTCATGCTCGAGAAATGGAAATGATGAATTCAAACAAGTCCACTGCTCAATTACAAAATCCCGAGTTGTATCATGGACAAAATTCTGCAAGTATCAATGCAAAGTCTAAATCATCTGGTTATGATACAACAAATCCACCTCAAACAGCATTTGTTGCTGATCATGGATCAGGAAAGTATGAAAGTTCATCAAGGAGGTGCAGTTTCACTACTCCTGATAGATCATCTGCTAGTTCGATTAATGGGAAGTCAGCTGAAGATTTAGTTGCGTTGTTATCTGGATTCATATCATCTTCTTCTGGCGATATATTTAGTCAAATTGGTAACTCTTGTTTATATAGAGAGGATTTGGATCATATGGATGAAGATCAGTTGAACAAATTAGATTTGGAGTGGCAGTTTGCTATGCTAACTGAAAGAGGTAGAAGATTTATCAAGAAACATGGAACGTCATCTATTTTTCAAGGAGACAAACTTGGTCTAAATAAGTTACAGATCAAATGTTTCAAATGTTCCAGATATGGTCATTTTGCTCGTGAGTGTCCTGCAAAAGAAAAGGTGGTTCAGACAGCTGATAAAACTGCTTCACCTCAAATTGCTTTGATTGCTATTTCTTCTGCATCAAAAGAACAAAACATCGAATGAAGGTTATGATTGGGAGGCTGATTTTCCTGATGAGTCGTGTTTTGTTGCTCAAATTGTTCACAGTGATGACGAAGAAGAGATAACAGATTCTGATTCAGATGTTAGTAGTTATGGAAATAGTGGTTATGAATCCATCTGTGAGTTTTGTTCTCAAAAAGATAAAATGATTCAAGGATTAGTTAAGGAAAAAGAAGATTGGGTTGCTGATAAAGAAAAGTTGGAAAGTATGATTCAAGAGTTAGAATTTCAAAAAGAAAAGTTTTCATTTTTTCAGACAAAGTTAATTGAAAAAGAGTTGCAGTTTCAAGGTGTTGAGCAGGAATTTGAAAAGAAGTTTACAAAATTATCTGCAGAAAAGGATGAATTAGTTCAAGAAGTGAAGAAATGGAAAGATGAAGCTGAGGATGCAGCAAAAGATTTTCAAAATCTTTTTGATAAATCAAAGTCCAGACTTGATACTCTTACTCAATTTTCTGGTGATCAAGCTACTAAGATTCAATCTTATCAGACTGATATGGAAAAATTACTTGATGAGAAGAGGGAGTTGGTTAGAGTGAACAAGTTGCAAAATGCAAATTTGGATATTCAGAAAAGAAATGAAGATAAACTCGAGAAGGAATTGGTGGCCGGTTTAGATGAGTTAAGATTGCAAAAGTATGAAACTAACAAAGTGGCAAAGAGGCTCATTGCAACAGAAAAAGAGTTGGCTGAAGCTCATCAAAGAATTTCTGAATTAAAGATTGAAGTCATTGATTCAAAACGTCTTTTGAACAATGTTACTAACTCACAATCTTTTACAAGTTTTCTAGCCAAAGATGAAAATTTTGAGAAGATGTTTAACAAGACAGTCTCGCCACCAGGAAGTCTCAAAGAAGGCATTCATGATTTGAAAGACAAGGCTGAGATTGGTGATTATACTGAGTTTGTTGGTTCCAAATCTGTTGAAGAAAAACAAAAGGAAAAAGGCAAAAGTACTGAAGCTTCTGAAGCTCAAAAGGTTGTGTCTGGGTCCTCGTCTTCAAAAGCTGACATTGATGAAACAATTATCAATGCTCCAAAAGATATCAAGAAAGTTAAAGCTGAATTTTCTCGTCTTGCAAAGAACGGGCATAAATCATCTGATTCAGAAGAGAAAGTTTCTGGAAAATATACAGGTTTGGGATTTCAAAAGAAACAGGTTGATGTGAATGTTTCAAAGGTTCAACAGCAACAGCATTTGAAGAAAGTTAATCTGAAGCAAGTAAAGAAAGAAGTTTTTAAAGCTGACAAAGTTCAACCCGAGAGGTTCTACAAACTCAAGGGTTCGGAACAAATATTTTCTGATAATGAATTCCCGCTACATTGTGTAGATGCTCGGAAAGTTGCTGAAGTTTTTGTGATGAATGTTGATTCAAAGATCAAGAAGCAACAAGGTGCTAAATATTCTTCTGGAGTATCCAATTCTACTCCAAAGAGCCCGACATCCAAATGGGTTCATGATCATCGATTTCAGGTATATGATAATTTTTAGGGGGAAGAAATTGTAAAATCAAAAATAGCGTCTTTGTGTTTGTTTGTATTAAAATGAAAATCCAAAAATAGAGTTTTCATTTTAAGGGGGAGAAAATACAAAAACATTGAAAAATAGAAAAATACAAAAACATTGAAAAATGAGAAATTGTATCCAACATGATTGGGAAATGATGGTACATTGGCTTACGTGTCTGACTCATGGATAAAATAGATGAAAAAGCCATAAGATCATTGTTCGATGTGCTTGGTAGGCTCGGCATTAAATCAGAAAGTTTTCAGATGTGATAAACACATTAAATAATAATGCATGACCAAGTGGACAACATCTTGATGCATGTCTCATGATATCAAGAAAAGATATGTGAAAAAGAAAATGAGAAGTCACTGTGTATACATGTGTTCATTTTGCAAAGATTTAAACTTGTTTGATTTTCTTTATTTTGTCAAACGATCGGACTTTCTTTGCGTATCGAAAGATCGACCTGATTGTTGTTCGTTTGACGTTCTGCTTTATTTTCTTTGGTGTTTCGTATAACTCATCGGACTTTCTCTGCGTGTACGGAAGTACCGACCTGATTGTTGTTGGGTTATACAATTTCAACTTGTTTTATTTTCTTATTTTGTTAAATCCGAGGCCTTATCTGCGTATCGAAAGATCGACCTTAAGGTAGACGATTTAACGTTCTTATTTCTTTTTGCATGGAACACAGTTGACTGTATCATGAATATAATCATTATGTGATTAAATCACAAATGATATCACAAAGTGTGATATAAAAAGCAAAAACATATCTGAGTATGTCTGATAGTGTGGGGTACACCGGTCAAAGCAAACTAAATCAATCAATAACATATCCAGATGTTATGAGTATGATTGTGCCTGAGTTTAAGATGGACAAATTATACCAGTAATCGACATGACTTATGTGCTAAAGTAATTGAAATTGAAGTGTAGTTCAGCATGATATGACCAATATGATCCCAAGTTGTGATCTTTCTTGCAAAAGACAAAAATAGTGTCTGATTCAGTATTGCATTTATGTTTCATATCTGAAAAGTTCAAAAAGATTTTCGGTGTGTTTTGATGTAAAGTTTCAAAAAGCCAAAAAGATTTTGTTTCTTAGTTGTTTTCGACCGATCGACATGTGATACGAAATCAAAATTTCAAAACTATATCTTGGATTCTCGAAGAGAAGTTTTGTGCCAAGATTAAATTAATTTTCAAAAGAAAAGGAAATCGCGTTTCTGTCTTCTGAAATTGCAGGTTTGTGTGTCAAGATTCAAGCATGGTGAGAGGGAGAGTATGGAGTATATTTCACAAAGTGGATCTTGAAGATCAAAGATGATACAAGAATGATCCAGCCATGCAAGCTCTATTTCTGACAAGATTTCAAGTCAAAGATCGGATGCAGTCATGTTGAAGATTGAAGACTGAAGTTTAGTTAGAGAATAGATACACTACACGTTAAGGGGGAGTTTGTTAGAGCATATTCCTATGCTATGAGTGTCTCGTGTATTGTATCTATGTGAGCGTGTCTAAGTGATAGTTGTAGTGACTATTTGGTTATGGGCGTACCACATGGTCCGGCGGACCATGTGGTCCGGCGTATCAGTTTGGTACGCTGGGTGGTTAGTCACTAACTATAAATAGCTGTGTGTTAGAATGTGCATGTAGCCAGTTGAAACATTTCTGTCATTCTACACCTTTCTGTGTGTGTTTCTAGAGAGAGAAACTAGAGAGAACTTCATTGTATTTTCAAGTGATCAATAAGATTTCTCTTATTTACATCCGTGTTCATTACATTTGATCAAAGCATGCAGTAGTAAGATCGTATCTCGTTTCTACATGTGGTGGCTCGTATCGAACTCGAGATATCAATCTCTCTTCAACAGGTAACGTTTTTACTTACTGGAAAACCCTAATTTAATGTTTTGTTGTTTAGTTTAACTTAAATTTCTAACTTCGTTATCCATAGACACGATTTATTCCAGCCTTATTATGGTCCGTGTAAGATTATGATTTTAACTGCCTGATTATTGTGGTTTAAGAAGATTAACTATGGTCAGCAGGTACATGTAGAATGATGGGATTTGCTTAAAGCAAACACCAATGTTGATGTGGCCGCTTCGACCAGGATTATCCTTCTCTTTGACAAATTTGTATTAAATTAGATTGTATTTATTTGTAGGATCAATGAATGGTTCCAACTACAAGCATCTGGGAGGGCAATAAGATATAGGTGGAGCTTCTCTAAAGGCAAGATATATTTCCATTGCTTATTATTGTAGACATGTACAGTTAAATGATTTTGTTCATTTTTTGGTTTTGTTCAAGTGTAATTGCTGATTTAAGAGATGACTTCAAGTTTTTTTTCTAATGATTTGTTTTTAGTAGGAAATATGATCTCATATGCTGCAGATAGTTTTTCCGCAGCAGTGCCAAAGGAATTTGTTTTGAATAAGATATGCAAACGTCTACGAGGCGGTTGGCTTAAGAGTTTGCATTTGAAGGTATATGTTGGTATTTATTGAGTATGTTTGGTTCAAGTGTATGTCTTTGTTTAAATGAGGTTGCCACCCTCAAAATCGGCTTAATAGTTCAGTTTGGAAGTCCATATGCCTCTTCGTTTCATCATGATATCATATCCCACTTATAGTGAATACCAAGTTAAAACCAATGGTTCTTAAAACCGCTTGTCTGTTTATTTTCTTTTCATCCAACAATAAGCCTGTAAATGGGTTTGGGATTGCTTATCGTGTTAGACATTATATATTTACTAAATATATATATATATATATATATATATATATATGTATTTCGGATATATATATATATGTATATATAATATATAAATATATATTATGTTCTTTAATCATTTATCTTAAATAATCAATTACCTATTTAACCCTATCTGGCATTATTTGA
Source organism: Deinandra increscens subsp. villosa (assembly GCA_039602395.1). Classification (NCBI taxonomy): domain Eukaryota; kingdom Viridiplantae; phylum Streptophyta; class Magnoliopsida; order Asterales; family Asteraceae; genus Deinandra; species Deinandra increscens. The sequence goes on along the minus strand of JBCNJP010000010.1, from coordinate 74,120,255 downwards.
TGGACGTAATTGCCCTTATTAGATAGACTAGGGTTTCCCCTTGGGTGTATATATATAGAGCTTATTGGAGAGATTAAAGGGTTAATCACCTCATATAATATTTCGACCTCTCTCTCTCTCTCTCTAATCGTAAACCCCTTTACGATTATCACCATCATTAGCATACACCCTAAAGGGGAACCAAGGCTACTCACAGGATGGACAACCTAACTGCTGCTAATCTCAATCAGATGACATTATGTAATCTTTAATAGTTATTATCTGTTTATATTAATGTAACGATTCAGGATTCGATCAACATGTGGTATCAGAGCATATGTTGCTCAATCGAATCATAAATCTGAATTCGTTAAAACCCAAATCTCGAAATCAGATTTGGTTTTCGAACCTAACCGAAAAGTTTCAAAACCCTAATTTGTTTTAATCACTAAAATTGATTTCAAAACAAATCCGAAAATCCTAACATTAATCGAATTAAATTTTCGGATTTGAAAACACATGATACAAACTCTAAACTGATTTCGACAGGTTTTATCTTTACGATCGAAATCCCTATTTCGATCGAAAAGCCTATTTTAATTAAAACTCTTATTTTTTGATCGAAACTGTGGCTTTGTCCCGTTTTCTCGATCGGAAAAATATAGCTTTTTGATTCGAAAATAGGCTTTTCTACTGGCTTTCCTACCGGCTTTCCTACCGGCTTTTCTACCGGCTTTTCTACCGGCTTTTCTAACGGCTTTCCTACCGGCTTTTCTACCGGCTTTTTTACCGGCTTTTTTTACCGGCTTTCCTACCGGCTTTTCTATCAATTTTTTCGATTGGTTTTTCGATCGAATCATGTGGCTTAGTCCCTGCTCTTCGATCGAAAAGCTTACTTTCCGATCATATGGGTTCGCGATCGACCTCTCGATCGGACCATACCACCTTTCGATCCGATCGAAAAGTCCACTTTTCGATCCGATTGAAAAGTCTACTTCTCGATCAAAAACCTACTTTTCGATTGACTTTTCGATGGACTTTTCGATTGACTTTTCGATGGACTTTTCGACCGGCTTTTCAATGGACTTTTCGACCGACTTTTCGATCGGTTTTTCGACTGACTTTTTCGACCATCTTTTTGATCGGATACCCCCTTTTCGATCGGATATCCCTTTTCGACCGGATATCCCCCAGGGGCTTACTATTAATTGTGTTTTGTATAAACCTTACAAACTTATATTTTACAAAACCTAACACCAATTAAAACCAGATAACTAATTGACTTGTCTTATTCATAGTTAATAACAGACATCTAATAAGGTTTTAATTCTGGCCAAAGCTGATTTGTTACCTATATAATGCCATTTAACTTCATCTTACAAGTCAACTTATTAACACTGATTCACAATTAAAATTAGATTAATTTATCAACTTGTCTTAATTAAGTTGATGACATCTTCAAAAGTGGTAATTCTGGCCAAAGCTGATTTACTACCTTAACTAATGTCATTTAATTTTACAATACAAGTTGAATTATTTAAATTAAACTAATTTGTTTGCTTAACTTGATAACATATTTAAAACCTCGATTCTGACCAAAGCTGATTCGTTGTTTTGTGATGTTCATCAACTAAAATTAAGCATTCGCCTTATACATACATGTGTTTCCTTTCTGGCCAAAGCTGATGGGTCATACCTGTATTCAGCGAAACTAATTTGTGCATAAAACTTAAGTGTATCATTTCTGGCCAAAGCTGATGTGTTACATTGTTTTTGCACATACCCTTATTTTGTTCATAATGCTTAGGTGATAGGCAAGTAACCAAAGCGAAAGCCGACTCATTTAAGTAGAACCTAACTAGTCTGTTATTTTGGTGATATAACAGACTATATCACATCTTCTTTTGTTTCATAATTGCACATTATTATCATGCATTACTATTATTATGCCTTAGTTTATGATAATACATTATTATTATTATGCATCATTATTATGTCTTAGTTTATCATTATGCATTATTAATTGTGTCTTAGTTTTAAGTACCTCATAGAATCACTCTTAGATCTTCTTTTCAATTTAACATTTAATCTCCATAACTAATCCACTCTAAATTTAAATCACTAAATGTTTCCATAAAGTTTTCTTCTCATCATTATGATCTTGATTATTACTTAAGATAAAAGACTCTTAATTACTCTCTCAAATAAAAGGTTTTACAACCAAAACATTAAAAGCGAGTAAGGTCTACTCAAGTTGTCTATCATGATAATCAAAAATCCCTTCAAACAATGCTATCAGGGGAGATGTTTCAGATTTCCTAATCTAAACATTGTGTAAGTAATAAATTTTAAAAGAACTTCTAAAAAGCATGCAAACACTTAACATCTAATATGCTTAGTACAAAGTATAAATTAGGTTAAATGATTTAGTGAACACATCATAAAACATGACCCTTAAAGGGCTTACACATGTTTCAAATTGAAGTTTTTCTAGTGCATTTCTTTGTGAATCCTTTCTTAGCACAATTACATGCTACTTAAAATTAGTCATGACACTTATAAGTACCAGAAGGAAAATGAGTGTTTGATAGCATTGTGCATAAATGATACATAATGCCTTAAATTAGAAAAGCGGATTTGTTCACCTCACAATCACTAACCCTTACATAATTAAAATAACTTAAATAAGGAGGATAGTTCTAAATTCTAAAATAATATACAAGAAAAACTGGAAAAGGAGGATAGTTCTAAATTCTAAAATAATATACAAGAAAACTTCCAGTTCTAAATCCTTATAGGAACAACTGGCTAACAAAGAATAATCAACAATGATAATTGTGCCCATTAATTTTCAGATTAACACAATGGATTAAATCTAGTCTTATAAAGATCTCTGACAATCCATACACTAGGAATAAACCAAACAACCACTATTATGAGAGTGAGTGACAAATCAATGTCAAAGTTGTACAAACCATGAAAATCTATCAATGTACTACACTTTATGATACCTTATTATGATCCAAGATCACTTGGAACCTAGTATCATTACTAAAGTAAGACATCGACGGTTATAAGGTTTCAAACGACTATGAAAAATGTCACTACTACCCTAAACTCTCAAAGTTGTTGGTTATACTTATCTAGTTGTCTTTACGTGGGTTGAAATCTTTATAACTTATAACTAGATAATAAGTGTTCACAATCTTTGTTATCACGTAAGTGAGAATTTAACAAAGACAATATGTGTATAAGGGAATAAACAAGTTTCCACTAAGAGTTCTAACTCACCAAAACTCAAATATATTAGTGGACCTTATCCTAAAATGGAATATCTGGGCATAAAACATTTATCACTCATTTACTGATTATTTATTCTTGTACTTAAATAAGGAAAAATATCTTTCTCATCTTAAACTTTTAAGGACGAAGTTGAAAATCAACTTAACCATAAAATAAAAGGTTGTGAGATTAGATTTAATAGATTAAATACTAAGATTGACATACAAATAATGGTAACACTCTCAAATCCATTAGGATCATACTAGTGTGAACCAGTAGATCATGTATGGTACTTCTAAAGATACGTCATTAAGTTATGCATCTAAGTACCCTTATAAACATGATAATAAATATGTCATCTAAGTTATACATCTATAGACCAAGGCTCTAAAAACAACAACTCATATGCTAAACAAGGTTACCTAATATGTCCCTAAAATTCCTTCTGAAATCCGGACATGAAGGAAACTAAGTATAAACCATATGATTAGTTATTAGCCGCAATTAAACCTTAAAAATCCTCAACACTAAGCATGTTGCATACCAAGTTCCTAAGAAATTCAAAGATTAGTGGGAGCAATCAAAGTCCTTATCAATGACTTCTCTTCTGAGGTCAGTGGGAGCAGTGAAAGGACTTTACTCATGACTTACCTAAAAGTACAAGAGGCGGGGGAGAGACAAAGTTAAATTTAACTCTGAATTTAACTCCGATTACACCTCTTGTACACCACGCTACTATAACACTGATCCACTTCCACACACTTAGAAATAATATTACTCTTAATATACCTGACTTAAATGCTCAAGAGGAAATCTATGAAACTATTAATGTCCTGCTTCAACTCGTTAGATCCAGCTTAGTAGGTCATCAAGGTATGAAGTTTCCTATTAACTTTGATGATTATGAACCTACCTTAATAAAGCTTATATGGATATTGGAAAGATTACTAATCGTATCTCTGATTTAAGAGCCATTATTAGCAATCAATCAAATCATCTGATGGAATAAAGCTATTATTAATGAGCTTAACTCCCTAAATCAGAATAACGTTAGAAGTTTAGTTTTCCATAGCTAAACTGAAATCTGAAAAGAGAAGTTAAACGTTATAAATTGTTGGTTTATAAAGGCGATTAACAAGTTAAGAATTCCTTTTCTAAAGGGTTCTTTGAGAGATAATCATTGTCTTTATTACTCACTCATAATTACGAATGACATTCAATGGCCTTATAAGATATCTTTCCTTAATACTCACTTAACATGAAGACATGTTCATAAACTAAACTTAAGGTTTCAAGCCTGGAAGTTAAAGAAAACTTAGTCTTTAAGATGAGTAAATATAAAGGGTTAATATAAGCAAATTTACAAGTGAATTTAAAATTTGATGAAGCTATAAATGTAACAATTCTTCATCAAGAATAAGTGGATAAATTTGGCCTACCTTAAGATGAGTGGGAGCAACTAATACAATACTTGCCCTTATATATACATTACTAGTTTTTGATACCCGTGCGACGCACGGGTGGTTCTTAAAAATATAAATCCGACAATTTAAATATAATAATAAATGTAATTCGATAATTGAAATTATCAAGATTTTTAACATCGGCACTGATCTTTATAAGTAATATGTGACTTGGCAAAACAGAAAACTATAATCCATTAAGGAAATCAGGAGAGTATACAATACAACAACTTACTTTATGATTGAATTAGTTTTTGAGACCTCTGTGTTACACGAAGTGAAGTTTAAAAAGATTCTAAAATAAAGACAGTAATAATCTACTATGGTAAATTTCAATGAATTATGAAAATTAAATACAACAATTAAGTTTTAAAATAAAAAAAGGTACATATTTAAAAGAAAAAAGATATATAAAAGTTATAAATTAAAAAATACAAATTTATATACTATAATTAACGTATCATTTGTTACGTTTCCATATATTATGCTTAATTAAATGAAAAGAAAAACAAAAGTTTACAAAAGAAGTTAGAGACTCTAGATCTTCAACGATCGGCATCATTCTTGTTGTTTGTATTTCACCGTTCTTAGTTTCAATGGGAGAGTGTTTGATAATCACACCAATGACATCTACATATAAAACAAAAGGTAAACGGTAAGAATATAAAAACGTATAGATTTATTGAGCAAAAGTTTCTGAAAATTGATACTATTAAATTCAAGAAGAGTGACATACCTATTGCTACCACAGAGTCATTTGCAAGGCTCCAAATAGCATTTAAAACCTCATATTTCTTCGTATGCAGATCAAAATATACGTAAGTGGCTAGTTATCAAATAAGACCTGGTGAGCAAGCAACTTGTAGTAATAAACTAATAACTCTCATCTTCATAAAAAAAAAAGGGATAATCAAACGACCCAGATGTGAATAAATGGAATGATTGCCTACCTCACAGTTCATGTTGAAGTCGTATTCATCGTCATAAAATAAAAAAACCTACAATCTCATTACAAACAATGGAATGTCAATGAGTACTATACATGATATGAAATTGTTTACAAACATACATACACCAAAGAAGCCATTAACCCTAAATACCTAAGAAACAAATTAAAAATAAAAAAATAGTCAAGGTATATAAAGGCAAATCGACCAACAAAATAGCAAAAATTACCTTGATGTCGTCGAACACACATGTAAAAGGACTTTCAAACCAAAATGGTTATGAAGATGTTACCCTGTTCGGCATTTTTTTGACCATTCTTATATTCTTATAAATGGTTGTGAAGATGGAAGCATAGTTGTGTGGTCAATTTAAGGTGACATGTGGTTTTGTTTCTTCCATTTCATTAATTTCTAACAGCAACTAAAAAAAATCTAAATTCCTTAATGGTGTTATTTCCATGGCAGTTTGTTAAATGAATAGAATCAAGATCTTTTCATACACCAATAAGCATTTTAATGTATTGTAAATCCTTTATAAATGGACACTTACAATAATCAAATATGTTTGATTTGGTTTTTATTTGAAGCTCTCTTGATGGCAATTGCAAGGTTATTCTGATATTTGAAATATTATCTTCAAACATTCATAGTTATGCTAACAGAAAAAAATCCACCAAAGAGAACCAAAATAACATACTGAAAACATGGAGTTGAGGAGAAGACAACGCTAGATAATAGTATAAAATTAGTTTGTTTTCATGATTTGAATATTTGATGTGTTTGGTGTCTGATATATAGGATAAAGCTTTGAAGCATAAATGTAATGATGTTGCAAGTATATTAGGTGCACATTGTTGCTTCAAGTTTTAAGAACATACCATTGATGGATGATAATCCTCTAGAACTTCGAGTCTGCAGATTCCCTTCACACACACATAATCAAAGGGAAATGGCTGACAATTACAATTATTGTTGATGTTCTATTCTCAAAGTAGTTCATGAGGCTACAGTTGCAATTGTTGAATGATTAGATGAACCGAAATGAGTAAAAGTCTAAAACATATATTGCAGCTGAAGTTATTAAAAGAAATGTTGTTGCAGGAAACATAGTATTTAACTATACTTAAACACATGATTAGTTGATATTAACCGGATAAGACAAATGTTTGTGTTCTATATCCAAAATGTACTGCTTTATATGTCATTTCATCACACAATTTGTGTGCCACACCAGAATCATAGCAAAATTTGGGTTGCCCTTGAATTGGCTAAAATTAGCTTTGTTTATTTATAGGAAAATCTGATTATCAATCGAGAAAACAATTATACACCAAAAATATCAAAATGGAAAAGAAAATCACAATATTTGAAATCAAATATATTTGATTTCAATGTTCATATATTTGATTATTAAGTAGTAACACATCAATGGCTTTTAATGCAATTTTCATGTTAAAGATTAGCTTACCTCATTATTATGAAGGTTGCTGTAATTATAGATTAAAACACATCATGAGTACACTCACAGATTCAGGATCTATTATCCTTCTTAAGAAAGATGTCCCAATCATATATGAAAGAAACCTGTGCCAATATTGTACACTTAGTTTTATGCAAGCCAGCAGATTTTAATAAACCCATGAAACATGTAAATGAGATGGAATTAACTTCCTAAAATTAAAATAAAACACAAAACTTTAACACATACCTTTGCATATTGGTTCTTTTAAATCAACAGCTAGAAGATGCTTGTTCATTTTCAATTCTCCTTCAAAAGTTCCTCTACATTAACCATTCTATTTCCCTGCTTTATTTACGTACCACTATCATCGTCAACACCTTAAACAGATCCAAAGCCAGCTGGGCTGTGACTTTACCATGGAGCAGATTTAAAAGTTCCTAGAAAAGTTGCTTCAATACTCTATGCAATAATTTTCCATTGAAAAAAAAGGAAAAAAAAACTCCCTTCCCTACAACCAAACCGCCACATAAAGTAGAAATTAACAACACATAAACGATTATAACAATTAGTTAAAAACAACACATTTGAATCACGCATTCGCCGGTGATTATACTCCATGTACAGTCCCCTCCGCATCCTTAGCAATTCTTCTTGCTGGTAATCCTTTGCTCTTTGAATCCACCTTTGCATTTAAGGTTCTCCAAATTTATGATCCTATTGAAAGTTAATTTTCTTTCTGAAAGAAAATCAAAATAGCCAAATCAACTGAATCAATCTTTTTGATCAATTTTATCACTAACTAAACCTCATTTGTTCTTGGTGAATTATCAGTACCGGTTAATCTGCATTTTAAAAGCAAGAACATATCTTTTAACTTTCTCACACAATATTTCAAGCTCTAACCAACTAATCGTTTTCATCCAAGGTTTGCAAAAATCATACCTAATCATTTAAAAGCAACTGTGGCCAATTAATCTAGTCGATACACCAATTTGACAATTTTAGTCCAATATTTGCATAAAGCATCACATTTGCCAAAATCCATCATTTTCATTTTCTTGATAAAATCAAGTAGTGGTTTTAGTTTAATTTCAGATAAGTTTACCTATTGTGATGCAATCTTCACAGCTGCAGCTTCAACACTTAATTATCCCTGCTCAGAAATCTTCTTCATTATACACAAACCACGTGACTTCAAAACTGATACATGAAGTTCTTGAGGAAAATACTGCACATCCAATCAAACATATCAAACGTGATTCCTAGAGTCATATTCAAAGCAAAGGATATGATCTTGAACTAATAATCATTTCAAGTAGCTAAAATCTTGAACTAAATCAACAACAAAGAAATATTAAAATTTGCTCCAAAATAAGGAGCAAAGAGTTAAAATGTGTCATTTCTTGATAAATGGAATATAAATCCATAATTACCTGGATCCGAAATTGTTGTTGGTTTTCTGATGAATCTAATGTAACTCATAATTTTGATGATGTACAGAAACCAGAGTTGATGTTCCCAGAATAATGAATCTATTAATAGGAGATAAACCATTGAAAAAGAAATCGATCCATTTAATAGGTGATTCACCAAAAAGTTAGGGTTTATACGGATTAGTGAAGAAAACATTCAAAGATCGTAGATGGTGATGATTTAGAGAAGAATTAATACTGTAAAGAGGTTGTTTGATGATCTTGCGACGATTTGAGAGTTTGATTGCGGCTGGGATAGTAAGGTCATCGATGATCGTCGTTGAAAGGCAAAATTAGGGTTAATTGTTCTTCGATGATTCACAGGTCGAAGAAGAAGGAAGAACAAGATGAATCGCCGGCTTCGCGAGATTGTTCTTGATCGAATGAGGGAGTGAGACTGATTTAGGGTTTTAGGTGAGGTGGTATATGATTTTTGGGTAGGGTTAATGAAAGGATCGCGTGTGTTAAGCCGAGATTCGCGTTTCATTTAGTAGAAATCATTTGAGCGGGAAAATAAAAAAAAGGATTGTTGTGGTGATGCCATGTGGCATCCAATCTTTTCATATATATATTATATAGATAGATTTTAGGCAAGTAATATGTTAGTTTTGTTGCATGAGTCAAAGCGACTTATTCTCGCATAATTTTGACATTAAAGTCTTGAAGATGCTTCTTATACAATAAGCATCAAAATACATCAAGATCAAACTAATAAGACATTAATCAAGTCTTATTAGATTTAATCATGTGCAACGTTGCTCTTTATCTGTAACTCTAGTAACTAAAGGAGATTACTAATAAAGGTTCAAATCTTATGTTCAAGTCTATACTCATTAAGATATTGCCTACATTACTAATGACATTTCAATATCTATAAGAAACGAAAGACTATAAATTTGAACTATAGAAGAAGTGAAAAAACTTAAAATAGTTGACTATCTCTAAATTTTGACTTTATTGTATTTAAAGGATATTAAATGTCAACTTAGGGGTATATCCTTATGTCTCCGGACAAATTTATCTCATGGATTATGAAGGAGTCATAAGAACCTGATAACAACAACCTAAGTTATTATGAGATGTTGGAAAATTTATCAGTAGACTCATAATTCCATAACTCCAATATTAAATTATTGAAGACTTACTGTGATAAAGTCAGTTGCCCTAATCTATTAAAACAGTAACAGTTTTGAGTGGAGCTGCGTTAAATTTTCGATACAAGATTATTGTTCATTTAAGAACATAGAGGAATCTAAGTCCTTGTATTGAAAACATTCATAATATGCTTAAAGGATACTATAACTTAAGGTCTATCCTCGTAAGTCTTTTTTAAGAGCTCATAATAAAGACGAGGTTTACTAATGACCAAGCATATCACAATATGAATGACTAATTATTAATTATTCCTCATCCGTTTGATTTGTTGTCTCTAAATATGTTACAGATGCCTAACGGGACATATAGACAGTTTATATACAAATCAACGTTAAGGGCTTACTTTTGTAATTGATTCTGAATTTATGTTGAATTTTAAATTTGGGGTTGTAGTATGATTAATGGGGGTCTTGAGTTGGATAATCAACTCTATGACTGTATTTTTCTGCTGCAATTTTGGTTTAAAATTAAAATGAGTATTAAATTCTGATCAGACTTAGCTAATAACTCATTATAAATGATCATTCGGCCAAGTGGGAGAATGTTAGACATTATATATTTACTAAATATATATATATATATATATATATGTATTTCGGATATATATATATATATATATATATGTATATATAATATATAAATATATATTATGTCCTTTAATCATTTATCTTAAATAATCAATTACCTATTTAACCCTATCTGGCATTATTTGATGGATGTAATTGCCCTTATTAGATAGACTAGGGTTTCCCCTTGGGTGTATATATATAGAGCTTATTGGAGAGATTAAAGGGTTAATCACCTCACATAATATTTCGACCTCTCTCTCTCTCTCTCTAATCGTAAACCCCTTTACGATTATCACCATCATTAGCATACACCCTAAAGGGGAACCAAGGCTACTCACAGGATGGATAACCTAACTGTTGCTTATCTAAATCATATGACAACAGGTAATCTTTAATAGTTATTATCTGTTTATATTAATGTAACGATTCAGGATTCGATCAACATATCGACTTATCCAATCTACTTATATGATTGAAATAATAATTTTAAACATTTTAATGCTAAATTGTTTATATATAATAAAGCAATAAATAATTAAAAATGTTAATAAGCAATCCAAAACACTCAATTATTGGGCAAATCCAAGCAATACACATTACTAGAAATAGGGCATTTCTTGACGCGCGAACGATGACGCACGGTGATTAATGACGCGCATAAACGTGTGTCATAAGAAAACTGTCAAGAAATATAAAATCTTAAAGGTAGATGACGCGCTTTTTTACGCGTCATAAAATACCTGTCATAAATTAAAAAAGAAAAACACGGAGTACAGTTGTTAAATATGCGCTTCATCTCACTCTGTCACTTTATATTTTCAAGTCCCGCTCCATAAAAATAAATTCCCGCTCCTTGAAAAAAAAACTCCCGCTCCTTAAAAAAAACCCCACTTCTATCCCCTCAATAGCCATCGCTAGCTTCCCCTAATTTTGCCCCTCGTCACTCTCAAATCTAATTTTGCCCTAGTCTCGCTTATGCTCCATATCTGACATAATTTCAAGCTATCTGCTCCCTTCATCACTCATCGACCATCGGCTAGGGTTTTATCAGCATACCCTAATTTGAGCTACGAAAGATGATGCGCAACCCTCAGACCCATCATGTCAACACCTGAGCTTCACAAATTGGAATCTGTAGCTACGGCAGAGGTCCATCTCCCAAGCGGACCCTATTTCCCCAACCCAGAGATGTAATCGAGGGTTTTGATGGTCAGAACGAGAACGAACCAGCGAAGCTGCTGTTACCTTACCTTCAACGTGCCGATGAATTTCAAAAGCTTGAGCCTCTGGTCGCTTACTACTGTATGGATTCTTATTCATCTCTCAATTTTACTTTAAACCCTAATTTTCTGACAACTTCTCATGGTATCAGTTATTGATTTGTTTTCCTTACAAAAACATCGATTTTCAGGTCGATTTTATGCGATGGAACGAGGTTTGAAGATTCCTTGGAGTGAACGAACAAAAATTACAAGTTCTCTCCCCTCTCGCTTATGAAACAGCTTGAAAAGGTCCGATTTGTTCTCATTATCTGATTTTATAACTTGATTTTGGTGTTCTTAAGTTGATAATTAGTTACTGGTAATTTGATTTAACCCTAGGTTGTATTAAGTTTATTAGATGGTTGTGTTATTGAAACATTGGTTGTATTTGTTACTCAATGGATGATTGTTTTCATGAATTGTTGAGGCCAAGATATAAATTCATCTATGTGTTGGATTTTGAGAGTTTTTTTGAGTTGAATATTTATGAAAATGTTGTTTTCTTTCCAACTGTAGCTATTGAATACTCTTTGTATTTCTGTAATAGTATTGTTAAGGTTAATTTGTATCAGATTCTAGTGTTTATAACTTAATAGTATTGTTTTTTCAATCATAATTAACTTGATTGTTATATTATGAATTAAGAACATTAGATTATCTTAATAGTTTGATTGTGTTTGATTTTTAGGAGAATTGCTAAAAGATTTAAACTGTTCTGCTCTGAGATTGTTCTGAAATACATAATCATTAGTTCATAATATGTTGCATACAAGGAAGTCATATTATGCCTTTTGCTGGTCTTTTGACATTTAGTTAATCAGGTTGAGTTATAAAGAATGCTCTTTCATGTGTATTTGTAGAGAATAGAGTTATAAAGAATGCTCTTTTTTTGCTTATTTACTTCGTATATATATGAATCTTATTCAATTTGGTTTGCATTCTCTTGGTAATATATCTAACAATGAAAGGTGTCAATTGTGTGAAACGTGTCATAAGTCACCTAAAGTGTATTCAAATGAATGCAAAATATCCTATAAATTTCTTTTAAAAAAGTTCAAGATGTTAACAAAAAATTATAGGCAGGTCGCCCCAAGCTGACTCAACTGTTTTGAACCAAACCCATGTTCACAATCCACCCATTGTGCAACTTTAATCATTATGTATGAGATTTTCACAAGTATATGGATCTTTATACTTATATGTACCTTTTTGATATACTAAAATAAAGTTCTTAACATGATTGTTGAATAAGCAGGAGTTGGTGCTGGAGGAGAAGAGCAAAAGGTTTCCTCAATCTCTATCTTACACTTACCGTGGGTCGCATAAATCTGGTCAAGTCCACTTTAGGATGTGGAAACACTAAGACTGGCGGCCAGTGGAAACATTAAGGAGAGGAGCACCAGGCACTCACTTTTAATAACTATGGACTGGCCAAATGCTATTAAAAATGATCATTGTTGGTTTACCAGTTTTAACATCAAAGTGAAAAGTTTTAAGACCTGACCATATTATAGATTGATCCGGGTTTCATCACTGGTCGTGATCTATGCAGTGGGCAGAGGATTGTTGTCCAAGATCAAGATTTGCTGATAGAAAATGTAGTTACTGTTCAGGTGAGGCAGACCTACCTATTTGCTAGATGTGGGTATCCTTGTTAATTAGATAACCAAGAACTTTTACTCAAATGCCTTTACTTTTTCCTTACCCAATTACATGTAGGATGGTACTGGCTAATTTGTATATAGACGTTTTTGTAGTTTGGAGACTCCAACACGGAGTTGTAACAAGTTCATTTATTAATTGCAGGGGTTAACATCTTCTAGGTATTTATTGGCCATTGCTGATGATGGTGAGATGTTCGAGCTTCATCCAGATGGCAATAGGTACTCCCTCTATCACACAAAACAGTACACATTTGACTTACGGTAATCCAATTACGAGTTGTCGAGTCTCAAATGGTTACTTTCAGATAATAATGGCCGTTGTTTGGCAGTTAGATATGAAAATAAAATTCAGCTATACTGGAATGTTAAACCATATTAACACTTCAAAACAATTAACCAAAGTTTAGGCATACAGTTATCAAAGAATTGTGTTATCTTTATGTTAAGTGTTTATTAGCAACCAAAAGTTATGAGAACTAATAGATTATATAAGTTGAATTCTTTGTAACATATGCATGTAGATCAAAAGTAGAAGTGGTAATTTCAGCCGCTATACTTAATACTTGTGAATTAACTCTATTGGGTCAGATAGTAACCTTAGATAAAAGAGTAATTGGTTACCTGTCAAACAGGTTGAAAGTCATACAAAGTCTATTTGTGATGTATATATTCTTGTAAATTGTTTTTATTGAAAGTATTAATGTAATACTATTGATTTGTGGCCATTTTTGACAGATTAAATGTCTATGAGAGTATTATATTTCTTTTATTGTTTTTTAAAGTAATGGACGAGAAGTGTTTTTTAAAATTTAATATAATTTTATTCAGGTTTGGGCAGAGGATGGGGGCAGTGATGATTGGCGCTGTGTTCAGACTTTAGATGAATCGAATAGGTACTACCTGAACGCATTGCTATTTATCTATACACCTTTCCTTTTTCATTTTTGCAATATGTTGTTATGTATTATAATCATGAATCGTCTTCATCATTTTAAAACTTTTTATACAAACTAATGATTTTGATTTGAAAAAAAAAATACCAAATTGGTTCAAACTGCAAATTTGAACTGTTAAACCACTAAACCCATAAATGAGCTTGTTTTGGTTATAGAAAAGCATAGGCTTAGTGAGAACTGAGAAGTTGTGGGTTGACAATTAGTAGTAAGGTGTTGGGTTCACCATCATCTATTCATTTGGCTATGTTTTATGAAACTAACAGATATTAATGTGTTATCTTTAGAACGATCCTGCTGAATTAATTGCAAAAATTTTGGATGAGAAACTTTGTGCTGGAAATAAGGGTACATCTGAGGAAGAACTGGAGGGCACTCTGGATAAAGTATTGGTTCTGTTCAGATTTATACAGGTACACAGAAAACTCTGTCTATTATTTCTTGTCCACCAACCATTTCATACACTTCAACACTAGTTTTAAGTGTTCGAATTCGGCGGCCCCTTTTAGCTCCCAGCCGGTGTTGCCTCCGCATCAGATGCAAGCATTCCGATTCATCTTATCCCCATCAGGTTTCCCGTTAAACTCTGTTTATTATTTTTTGTTCGCCAACTGTTTGATTAAATTACTGAATGGGTTGACTAGGAGTGCGGTGATTTCTTGACATGGTTAAGGCGGAAGGTTGGGGCAGCAGTTTTTTCCATGCTCTCAATTGGGAAATCAATTTATGACAGGGTAATTTGACATGGCATAGTCAAACCTTCAAACAAGTTGCAAACATAATTCTTTTATGTCCACAAGCTCATGCTCAGGGGCTATTTGGTCAAAGTAAGAAGTTATGAATGATGAATCTCTTTATGCTCTAGCTAGCTTTAAATTTTGTTTTTGCCTTGTTATTGTTGTTCTTCTAATTAGGCTCTGGTGAGGAATGCCGATGAAGTTAGGGACATGCTGCCAACTTCTGTTAAGATTGTGATTGGGGATGTTGGAGAACCTGCCACTCTCAGAGTTGGTGTAGAAGGTTGCAACAAGATTATCTACTGCGCCACTACTCGTTCTTCGATAACGGTGGATCTAAACAGAGTTGACCTCAGGGTGTATATAACCTCAGCAGCCTTTCAAGTTTTCCTTTCCTCAAAGTTAAGTTATTGTTCGGTTTTGCAGTATTGAAGTTCATTTATTATCAGGTTTGAGACCCTCCAGAGAATACCATTTGAGCAAGTCAAATCCCAGCTTCTTCAATGCATACACAAATTAAATTTATTAGTTGTAGGTTTATTGTGTTACATTTACTATTACATGTTTATTGTTAGCATACCATTTTGCAATGGGGCATTTACATATATCCCCTTCTTAAACTCTTTAATTACATATATACCCAAAGCTAAAATTTAATTACATATATCCCCTCCCCTGAACATATATATTACATATTTACCCAACTCATTAAAAATAGCTTATAAAATTACTATTTTACCCTTATTAATATTTAGATATTTCAACCTCCTAATATCGTTACTTACTTATTTCTCGAACCAAAAATAAATTACACATTTTCATTCTATATCACACAGAACCACCATACAGAGCTCTTCTATAGCACATGTATATCCAACTACAACTCAATATATAGTTTGTGAGCACATAAATAAAACACAAGTGGAGATAGAACCTAATTCCTTCTCGTCCCCCTCGTCAATTTCCTTTCTTCAAAAACCCTAAAAGTGAAAACTTCCATAAAACTTCGATCGCACCATAAAACCCCACAAACACACCAGTTGCTTAATTTTTTTTCTTCATAATTGTCGTCCAGTGATAAGGATAATGTAACCTTTGTGAATGAAACAATGATCCGAGGTGGAATTTTCAAATGAGAAACTCTCATAAGTTTCTGAATTACAAATTGGGGCGGTACGCCTAGGATAAAGAAATCCTAGGCGGTACGCGACCCATTTGATAAACGGGTCGGGTTGCGGCACCCGTCGGATTCTGGTATGTGTGAACCTCAAAATCCGGGCGGTACGCCCCAGATAATACATTTTGGGGCGGTACGCCTCTGGTTCAGTTCGTTAAAAACTAAGTTTTTGGCCTTTATAGCCAAAGACACTTGTAGTTTTTCTACACATATCCGACCAGAGCTCCTTCACTGCTGTTCCAGAGGTCTGTTGCCATCACTTTCCAGCCTAAAGAGTTTGTGGAAGGATTATTCATCTAAGGTAACTTCATAATCACCCATTTCCATATCAAGACTATGTTACTTGATGAAATCCTCAACCATTGTTTGAATTCTTGTAAACTCAGTGGTGTGGACTCACTTGGGAGATGAGTTGAAGGGTGAAGAATCTGATTTCAAGAGCTATTAAGGTAAGAGCTACTTGATTTTTGGATGAGTATGCCATTTTTGAGTTTCATAAGATCATATACTCATAAGATGGTGATGGATCATACATGCAGCCTCAAATCTGTGTTAGAGAGTTGGATTGGAGTGCCAAGGGAGCAAGAGTTTCAGAAGCTCGGTTGTACAAGGATCCTTGCACAAGGTACAACCTTTTATGCATGCATGATGATTTTTCTATAAATAGAAACTTTATAAGTTAAAGTAGCATGGGACCAGATTTGATCAGTGAATCTAATAAGAAAATGGGCCATAGGAACACAAGGGTTCTGTCCCAAATGAAATGGGTACGAATTGGGGGTCGAAACAACGAAAGTTACCATATTTGGAAGGTTCGGGAATTGGGAACATGTCTTGGTTAAGGAATTAGACCTTAAATGAACCCTAAACTGACCTCTCGGAATAATATGAAACTGATTGAGCATAAATTCTGGTCATAGAACTTCAAAATAAGAAAAGGGCGCTAAAAGACAAAATAGTCGGGCCCCTGTTCACAGATGGGGGCGTACCGCCCATAAACTCTGCATGCAGAGCGGTACGCCCAGAAATGAGAAATAGAAACCGGAATCTCAGATTCCAGCGTACCGCCCAGAAACTTGTAAGTCGGCGCGGTACGCCCGAAAATGAAAATTTGGAAATCAGTCAACTATTTGAAGCGTACCGCCCAGAAATGTAAACTTTCAGGCGGTACGCCTCTGAGGAAAAATGACAGAATGTTTTGACAATTTTGGATGAACCAAAATCTAACCAGACTGATTTAGTGACTGTATTTTATGATAACTGCAACCTGAGAATGATATGGGACATGTTAACCTTGTATATGACGAATATAAACATGATATCAATGATAGGTCGCTAGGAACCTAAGAGAGGATACTTTCTCGGATATTCTGTCTAGCCGCCGTTTCTGACTTCTTTGTGTGTAGTCCTCTGACTTCTCTCATAGAATTAACTGTTTAAGATCACAATACTGTTAGATGTATTTGTTATATCTGTTATGAATTTATCCTGTCAAACACTGTTAGTTCGGAGATGCCCTGCGTGGGTTATCACATACTTTCTGGTCATTAAGGTTGAGCCACTAGGCATATAAGGGATTATAACGGCCATTATAGTTGATTTATCCATGTTCATCCGGATCCTCTAGTATTAGGTAACTAGGGGGAATATGTCCTTATATGTTGAATATGAATAATTACTCGCAGATGGTTACGGCTGATTGCGACGTACCGTAGAGTACATAAAGTTTGACCTTTGGTGTGACTTGATAATTTCATAACCAGCATGTGTTTGAAAACTGTTAATGATATGATAATAGTTAAGACTCACCAACAACATTGTTGTTGATCATGTTATGAATGACTTATGTTGCAGGTAAGCAAGTGTAGGAATGAACCTATTATGAACTTGGAACGTTGCTGGGTTGTTGTTGTTATTATGAATTCGGACTTGTATGAACTATGAATGAACTATGAATGATTATGAAGACATGATTATGACTATGTTTCCTTGATATTATGTTTCATTATTCAGTCCCAGGCCATATCCGGTGGCTATCGATTCTGTTAGATCGAATAAGAGGGCAGTGCATCCTCGCTCATGAGTCGGTCTAAGAGTTTCATATGTGTGGACTGGATGTCCGTTATGTGTATGTGTATGATGTTAGAAGCGTTGGTAATCTCGGGTAATGATACGGACAGCCGGTCCAACGCCCTCCCTCACACCTGGCAGGGTGCGGAGGAGGGGAGTGTGACAGGTTGGTATCAGAGCCAAAGGTTCCAGCAAATTAGACATTCTTAGAGCCCTAAGCTTGAACCTAGTTTGACCCCTAAGATATTGTATGAACCAAATTATGATCTAGGCTGAAATTTGTATGTTAGGAGTAATCGAGGTTTAGTGTAAGGTCGGTAGTAGTTACAGCCTTGCAAACTGCCATTCCTACCCACAGGTGCACTAAGACTCGGTGACTTCTAACAGACACATTGATGCTAATGATTTCCTATGAAAATGTTAACCTAAGTTGAAATTGGTATATTAGATTTCTCATAGCATGATGTAAGGTCGGTAATAATTGCAGAAAGTGCACTCTGTCATTGTTACCCACAGGTATCTCATGATATGACAAGTCTAATATATACGTGGATACTGATGGTTATTGTATGTGTACTCTAGTGAACTCAAATGATGGAACTTAGCATGATATAAGTTGAGAAATTTGATATTATATATACATTATTATTGTATATTGAACTTATATCCACAGGTACCATCGCAAACATGTGGAGTTTTACTAAATCTTCAAAATCCGGTAGCAAGAACAGTGGAGGTAGCAAGGGGAGTAAGGGTAAGAAGGAAGAAGGCGGACCTAGCCAACCGGCACCACCTATGAGCCCTGATCTTTCGGGGTATTTCACTGCGCCGACTCAAAGGAAGACTCCGTCGCCCACAGCGTCGACTACGGAGATGCCGAAACCTCCCAAGAAGAGAAGCACGAAACCTAGGATGTCGGTGCGTCCGAGCCATACTATCCACATTGCTCCATCTGACTGGAACGCTCGTGATGCCGGAACGGATCATGAAGACCCGGAAGAGGAACCCGAAGAAGAAGAAGACGAGACTATCCCGGTGCAACAGGTGGTGATTGCGGTGTCTGCAGGGCACACAGTGAGTTATCATTCCGAGCATCATTCTCAGCATGTGTATGCTTCCCCAGCTTACGCAGCAGACGTGGAGGAAGGACCCGAGGAATCGGTTCCTATGCAGCAGGACCCTATGGCAGCTTTCCCTCCACTGGGAAATCTAGTTGATGTTCCAATCCAGGACCCTATCACAGCTCTAGCTCATGACATTAGGGATCCATATGTAGCCGCTATGATGCAGGGCCAAAGCAACCAACCAGTGTCCGACCGATATAGCTTTCCCCAGTTGATGAGGTCCAACAGTCAACCCCCATCCTCTTATCAGCAGCCATCTGCATACCAGCAGAATTCCTCATTTCAGCCACCACCTG
Source organism: Deinandra increscens subsp. villosa (assembly GCA_039602395.1). NCBI lineage: Eukaryota > Viridiplantae > Streptophyta > Magnoliopsida > Asterales > Asteraceae > Deinandra > Deinandra increscens. The sequence continues at coordinate 74,100,643 of JBCNJP010000010.1, read as the reverse complement.
GATATCAGCAACCTATCATGTACCAGCCACCCTTTCAGGATCCCTATGCCACGGGCGTGCCTTTTTATCCTCCACCATCATCATTTTACCCGCCACCCCCGTATCAGTATTCAACTTCCCCACCTATGCAGCAGTCTTACATGCCTTATCCATCATCTGCTTATCCATATGCACCTTATGGGCCATACCAGGACCTACCTAGGTCATCCTACTCAGGACCTGGCCCAATTTTCGCCCCAACTCCGTATGCAGATCACTCCGGACCTACCTCTCCAGTCATCGACGCTCTTCGAGAGGAAAACAAGGCGCTGGCGAAAAGGTTGGAAAAGCAGTTAAAGAAGGAGAAGAGGTTGGCTGAGGAAGCAAAGAAGGCGTCGTCCCATCTCAAACACTTGACATATTTTGGAAGGCGCAGGGATTAGAGACATGACGATTGGCATGAATGGTGAAGACTGGGATGTTGTTTGTGTTTTATCATGATATGTATTTTCGTTTCTAGCTTTGTTTGAACATGCTTGATGTGTGTGTGTTTTTATGATTGTAAGCGGTTGAACCGCTAGGTGAACCCTTTTATCGTTACGGAATAAAGAACCGTTTATCGTTTTGCAATAATGATTGGAGTACTATAATAGTTATGATAAGTCTTGATACATAGTGCTTCTAGGAGGCTTGGATCACTAGATCACCCCTAAGTACTCATGTGTGTGCGAACTCTTTCTGAAACATAGTCATTTCATGGTAACTATGTCGGTAACCACGTAGTGGTGATCCAGAAAAGTCCAAAATAACACAACAACATTGATATGAACATTATCCTATGGCATTGTATTATGCACATGAATATGAATTATGAATTATGAATACCTGTCAACTAAGTCAAGATGTATGATGATCTGTCAATCTGGTATTGCTTTCAGCGAAATGTCGAAAGCAAGATCAAGCGGAACTCGTCAGGATGACCATGACGAAGATGATGATCGTGATGATCGCTCCGTTCATAGCAGAAGGGAAGAACCTCTCACGTCCGAGCAAGTGAGACAGAGAGAACATGAGGAAAGACTTCAGGAGCTTATAGCTCAAGGGATCTCCAAAGCGTTTCCTTCATTGGTCGCTAAAGAAAGGAGACTAGGAAAGACACACGTTGGTTCAGAAAGATCCAGCGAACCACAAAGAAGTAAAACTGTTATTTCTAGACCCAAGGAGACTGCAAGATCCCGATCCCCAGTAGCTGAGTCTCAAACTGACTCATCAGCACACAGCAGAATCCGGAATCGTCGGAGCCCCAGTACCGATTATGAAGATCGTCCAAAACGTACCAGAAGAAGGTCAAGGAGCAGGGAACGCAGGCCCGAAAGGGAGGAAAGAAGAGGATGTTCTTATAAGACCTACATGGCCTGCAAGCCCAGTGTCTTCAAGGGAGACAAAGGGGCTACTGACGCCCTGAATTGGTTGGAAGAAATTGAGGCAGCCCTGGATATTAGCAACTGTGCTACCAGGGACAAGGTGAGATTTGCGTCCCAATCCTTCAAAGGGGCGGCATTGAACTGGTGGAAGGTGGAATTGAATCGACTTAGGAAAGATAGGGCGTATCGTATGAGTTAGAGAGAGTTTCGGGAAAGAGTTATGGAAAAGTTCATTCCAGAGAATGAGGCTGAGAAATTGGAAAATGAGTTCATCAACTTAAGAATGAATGGATCCGAATACATGGCCTATATCAATAGGTATAATGAACTGTTGAACTTAGTACCTCACATGGCAGACACAGAGACTTCTAAAGTCAGGAGGTTCGTTTGGGGATTAAGTCCCGAGATAAGAGCGAATGTGAGATCCGCTCGTCCTAACACCTTGGCATCTGCGATAAGTCTGACTGGTACCTTGGCAGATGAATGGATCCGGACGGCGGGAATCAAAGTAAACACCACTGGGAATAAAAGAAGAGGTAGTGATAGAGGTCATGACTCAAAAAGGGGTAAATTTGGAAGGAATGACCAAGGCAGAAGGAATGATGGAAGGGAATTCAAAGAACCGCGGGCTGAAACTTGTAAAAATTGTGGGAAAGCGGGGCACGCGCACCAACAATGTAAATCACCAGTAGTTTGCTTCTACTGCAAGGAAAAAGGGCATAGAAGTTGGGAGTGTCCGCAAGGGAAGAAGCAAAAGGATGAACAAAACAAGGGCATGGGAACTTCAAAAGGTACACCCCGACTCTATATCATGACCGCCGAAGAGGCACGTATGAATGATGATGTGATCTCTGGTATGTTTTCTGTCAATAACATGATTGTTAGCATTTTGTTTGATTCTGGTGCTAATAGGAGTTTTATATCCTCTACCTGTGTCTCTAGACTTAAATGTACTACACATAAGTTAGATATACCTTATGTTGTAGAAACCGCTAATGGCCATAAAATTAGTATCTCCAACGTAGTTAAAGATTGTCGCTTAGAGCATGAGAATACTACCTTTGAACTTGAACTCCTCCCTATGGAATTAAGTGAATTCGACATCGTCCTTGGAATGGATTGGCTCACACGACATCAGGCAAAGATTCGTTGTGCCGATAAGATGTTGGAATTAAAGTCTGCAGACGACAAGATTCACACCATCATTGGAGATAGAAAAACGAAACCGATGAGAATAATCTCTAGATTGAAAGCGGGAAAATGTATCCGGAAAGGTGATCAAGCTTACATAGCAAATCTAGTTGAGACACCTCAAGAAAAGAAATTGGAAGATGTACTGATTGTCTCAGAATATCCAGACGTGTTTCCTGATGAGCTACCCGGATTGCCCCCAAAACGACAAGTGGAGTTTCAAATCGAACTTGCACCTGGGACGTCTCCGATAGCAAAAGCTCCATACCGACTTGCACCGTCCGAGATGCAAGAACTAAGGAATCAACTCCAGGAACTTCTCGATAAAGGTTTCATTAGACCTAGTTCATCGCCCTGGGGAGCGCCGGTACTTTTTGTGAAAAAGAAGGATGGCTCGATGCGGATGTGCATCGATTACCGTGATCTCAATCGAGTAACCATCAAAAACAAGTACCCATTGCCTAGGATTGATGACTTGTTCGATCAATTGCAAGGGGCAAGTTATTTCTCAAAAATCGATTTGAGATCAGGGTATCATCAAGTCAGAGTCCGTGAAGAGGACGTCCCAAGAACAGCCTTCAGAACCAGATATGGTCACTATGAATTTACAGTTATGCCTTTCGGATTAACTAATGCGCCAGCCATATTCATGGATCTAATGAATCGGGTGTGCAAACCATATCTTGATAAGTTTGTAATCGTATTTATCGACGACATTCTGATCTACTCTCGCACTCGAGAAGAGCACGGCGAACATTTGAGAAAGATATTGGAGTTATTGCGATCTGAGAAGCTTTATGCAAAGTTCTCTAAATGTGATTTTTGGCTAAGAGAAGTGCAATTTCTGGGTCACATTGTCAGTGAGTCTGGTATACAGGTAGACCCAGCAAAGGTAGAAGCAATTGCTAAATGGGAACAACCAAAGAGTCCTACCGAAATCCGGCGATTCTTAGGACTAGCGGGTTATTACCGGAGATTTATTCAGGATTTCTCCAAGATTGCCACACCATTAACTTCTCTTACTCAGAAGAATGTGAAGTTTGATTGGAAGCCTAAACATACAAATGCTTTCGAATTGCTTAAACAGAAATTAAGCTCAGCTCCTATACTTTCATTACCTGAGGGTACTGAAAATTTTGTGGTATACTGCGATGCCTCTACCAATGGACTAGGATGCGTTTTGATGCAAAAAGATAAAGTAATTGCTTATGCATCCAGACAACTTAAAAAGCACGAGAAAAACTACACTACACATGATTTAGAGTTAGGAGCAATCGTCTTTGCTCTTAAAATTTGGAGACACTACTTATACGGAGCCAAATTTGTAGTATACTCCGATCACAAAAGTCTACAACACTTGTTCAGTCAAAAGGAGTTGAATATGCGACAAAGACGCTGGATGGAAGTACTGAGTGATTATGATTGCGAGATCAAGTATCACCCATGCAAGGCCAATGTAGTGGCAGATGCATTAAGCAGAAAGGAAAGAATCAAGCCACTCCGAGTTCGAGCCTTGAGATTGAACGTAAGTGTAGATCTAATTGGAGAAATCATCGAAGCACAAAAGAAACGAATGGCCGACTCAAATGTTGACAAGGATGAGATAATGACTGTGGTAAGAAAATTGACAAGAGAGACGGATGGCATCCTAAGACTAGGCAAGCGTATATGGGTGCCTAAAGAAGGAGGTTTACGTGAGGTAATTCTCCGTGAGGCTCATAAATCTAAGTACATGCTCCATCCAGGAGGCGACAAAATGTACCAGAATTTGAGAGCGAATTATTGGTGGCCAGGAATGAAAAAGGCAATTGTCGCCTATGTTGAAAAATGTCCAATCTGCCTACAAGTAAAGGCTGAACATCAAAGACCTGCTGGATGTCTTCAGAAAATAGAACTCCCTGAGTGGAAATGGGAAGAAATTACCATGGATTTTGTGACAAAGCTCCCAAGGACTAGAAGCGGACATGATGCCATTTGGGTAGTTGTGGACCGCTTGACAAAATCTGCTCACTTTCTACCAATGGCAGAAACTTACAATGGGAAGCAACTTGCAAAGCTGTTTGTAGATGAAATCATATCAAAGCACGGAGTGCCAAAGTCTATAATTTCTGATAGAGATACTAGATTCACTTCTCATTTTTGGCAAAGTTTTCAAGAAGCAATGGGGACTAAACTAAAATTTAGTACAGCTTATCATCCCCAAACCGATGGCCAGAGCGAGAGAACCATTCAGACGCTAGAAGACATGCTGAGAGCATGTGTCATAGAGTTTGGTGGTAGCTGGGATGATCATCTTCCACTAGCTGAATTCTCATATAATAATAGTTATCACACCAGCATTCAAATGGCACCGTTTGAAGCATTGTATGGCAGAAAGTGCCGAACACCAGTATGTTGGACTGAAGTGGGAGAAGGTCAACTTACAGGACCTGAGCTGATAATGGAAACTACTGAGAAGGTTAGGGAGATTCGCAAAAGACTTAAAACCGCCCAAGACCGACAAAAGAGCTACACGGATCGGCGTCGGAGACCACTCGAGTTTAAGGAAGGGGATATGGTGATGTTGAAAATATCACCCTGGAAGGGTATAATCCGATTTGGCAAAAGGGGGAAATTGAGCCCACGATACATCGGACCCTTCAAAATAATATCCAGAGTCGGAGAGGTAGCTTATCAGCTAGAACTACCTGAGGAACTTAGCGGAGTGCACGACATGTTTCATGTATCTAATCTACGGAAATGCATGGTCGATGAAGCTCTCGCGGTTCCGTTGAAAGAAATTAAGATTGATAAAAAGTTGAACTTCACCGAACAACCCATCGAGATAATGGAACGAATCACGAAGAAACTCCGCAAGAAAAGAATTCCAATGGTAAAAGTTAAATGGGACGCTAGACGCGGTCCCGAATATACGTGGGAATCCGAAGCCGACATGAGAAGAAGGTACCCCCAATTATTCAGCTATTGACTAACGAATTCCGGGACGGAATTCCTTTAAGGGGGAGAGAATGTAACCTTTGTGAATGAAACAATGATCCGAGGTGGAATTTTCAAATGAGAAACTCTCATAAGTTTCTGAATTACAAATTGGGGCGGTACGCCTAGGATAAAGAAATCCTAGGCGGTACGCGACCCATTTGATAAACGGGTCGGGTTGCGGCACCCGTCGGATTCTGGTATGTGCGAACCTCAAAATCCGGGCGGTACGCCCCAGATAATACATTTTGGGGCGGTACGCCTCTGGTTCAGTTCGTTAAAAACTAAGTTTTTGGCCTTTATAGCCAAAGACACTTGTAGTTTTTCTACACATATCCGACCAGAGCTCCTTCACTGCTGTTCCAGAGGTCTGTTGCCATCACTTTCCAGCCTAAAGAGTTTGTGGAAGGATTATTCATCTAAGGTAACTTCATAATCACCCATTTCCATATCAAGACTATGTTACTTGATGAAATCCTCAACCATTGTTTGAATTCTTGTAAACTCAGTGGTGTGGACTCACTTGGGAGATGAATTGAAGGGTGAAGAATCTGATTTCAAGAGCTATTAAGGTAAGAGCTACTTGATATTTGGATGAGTATGCCATTTTTGAGTTTCATAAGATCATATACTCATAAGATGGTGATGGATCATACATGCAGCCTCAAATCTGTGTTAGAGAGTTGGATTGGAGTGCCAAGGGAGCAAGAGTTTCAGAAGCTCGGTTGTACAAGGATCCTTGCACAAGGTACAACCCTTTATGCATGCATGATGATTTTTCTATAAATAGAAACTTTATAAGTTAAAGTAGCATGGGACCAGATTTGATCAGTGAATCTAATAAGAAAATGGGCCATAGGAACACAAGGGTTCTGTCCCAAATGAAATGGGTACGAATTGGGGGTCGAAACAACGAAAGTCACCATATTTGGAAGGTTCGGGAATTGGGAACATGTCTTGGTTAAGGAATTAGACCTTGAATGAACCCTAAACTGACCTCTCGGAATAATATGAAACTGATTGAGCATAAATTCTGGTCATAGAACTTCAAAATAAGAAAAGGGCGCTAAAAGACAAAATAGTCGGGCCCCTGTTCACAGATGGGGGCGTACCGCCCATAAACTCTGCATGCAGAGCGGTACGCCCAGAAATGAGAAATAGAAACCGGAATCTCAGATTCCAGCGTACCGCCCAGAAACTTGTAAGTCGGCGCGGTACGCCCGAAAATGAAAATTTGGAAATCAGTCAACTATTTGAAGCGTACCGCCCAGAAATGTAAACTTTCAGGCGGTGCGCCTCTGAGGAAAAATGACAGAATGTTTTGACAATTTTGGATGAACCAAAATCTAACCAGACTGATTCAGTGACTGTATTTTATGATAACTGCAACCTGAGAATGATATGGGACATGTTAACCTTGTATATGACGAATATAAACATGATATCAATGATAGGTCGCTAGGAACCTAAGAGAGGATACTTTCTCGGATATTCTGTCTAGCCGCCGTTTCTGACTTCTTTGTGTGAGTCCTCTGACTTCTCTCATAGAATTAACTGTTTAAGATCACAATACTGTTTGATGTATTTGTTATATCTGTTATGAATTTATCCTGTCAAACACTGTTAGTTCGGAGATGCCCTGTGTGGGTTATCACATACTTTCTGGTCATTAAGGTTGAGCCACTAGGCATATAAGGGATTATAACGGCCATTATAGTTGATTTATCCATGTTCATCCGGATCCTCTAGTATTAGGTAACTAGGGGGAATATGTCCTTATATGTTGAATATGAATAATTACTCGTAGATGGTTACGACTGATTGCGACGTACCGTAGAGTACATAAAGTTTGACCTTTGGTGTGACTTGATAATTTCATAACCAGCATGTGTTTGAAAACTGTTAATGATATGATAATAGTTAAGACTCACCAACAACATTGTTGTTGATCATGTTATGAATGACTTATGTTGCAGGTAAGCAAGTGTAGGAATGAACCTATTATGAACTTGGAACGTTGCTGGGTTGTTGTTGTTATTATGAATTCGGACTTGTATGAACTATGAATGAACTATGAATGATTATGAAGACATGATTATGACTATGTTTCCTTGATATTATGTTTCATTATTCAGTCCCAGGCCATATCCGGTGGCTATCGATTCTGTTAGATCGAATAAGAGGGCAGTGCATCCTCGCTCATGAGTCGGTCTAAGAGTTTCATATGTGTGGACTGGATGTCCGTTATGTGTATGTGTATGATGTTAGAAGCGTTGGTAATCTCGGGTAATGATACGGACAGCCGGTCCAACGCCCTCCCTCACACCTGGCAGGGTGCGGAGGAGGGGAGTGTGACAGATAAACTTTAAACGGAATCAGTAATCCCGTAACACCGCCTCTTTCATCCGATCAAATCGCCCATCAATTCCATATTCAAATGCTCATAGATACACAACTATTTGGGTTTACTTGATCCCCGCTCAAATCTTCAAACTTGCTATGTTTCGCCATTAGGAATGTCGAATTCATATCGGAGACGAGTCCGAGTGGATAGATTTTACTGCCCGCCGACGATGAGAAGGTACAATCAACAAGAGAAAAAGAAAGTACAACCAGAGGACCCAAAGTACAACCGTTAGATGGAATCGGTGGTGTAGATGATGATGATAGAAGACCTAATTAAGGAAAACATCGTCCTTCCGAACTGTTTGATTCTAGTTAATCATTTGTTTTAACAATTGTGAAAGTGAGAAAAGGGTAAAAGAGTAATTTTGCAATGAATAGGGTATATATGTAATTGAACTTAAGACTTGGGTATATATGTAATTAAAAAGGTTAAGAAGGGGATATATGTAAATCTCCCTTTTGCAATTTGTAAACTTGTGTAAACTTTGTAATGAATTGTTTTGCTATATATATGAAATTTATTTTTTGCTATAAGTGTAATTATATTTTGCATTATCAGGTTAATTATCATATAATATAGAAATTAGTGATTCTATCAAAAAATATATATTTTTTTAAATCCATGACGCGCAACTATGCGTGTCATAAGCATATTTATGACGGGGGCTTCCTTGACACGCTTTTTATGACACGCTTTGCGCGTCCTAAAATGCGCGTCATTGTTCGCGCGTCAAGAAGCAGATGACACGCATTGGATTCTTGACCCTACCTTCCTTGACGTTTTTTTGCGCGTCATCTGGGCCCTTTCTTGACGCGCAAAAAGCGTCAAGAAAGACCATTTTTGTAGTAGTGACAATTTTGAACTTTGTTTTATATATATGCAAATCCAATTTTTGAATCAACCTGTCACCTCCTTCCATATAAAAAACAAACCATATTTTCAAAGATTGATCCTTTAGTTATAGTTTATATTCTGATGTTAAAGTAACCATTTGCTGGATTTAAAGTAGCAGTTTTGATCTTATGACTCGCCTATCATTAAGTTACAACTACAGGTACCAATTTTGTGAAGATTTTAAGTTTGTATGTGTTGGTGTTACATATTGAGAGAATTGATCATATCTTACTATCTTAGACTAGTATCACTAATAGGACTGGTGATTCGAATAAGTGAACGAGGCCAGAACTCATTCAAGGCACTTTCAAGTAATTAGATTGTGGAACAAATTCCAAAAATGTTGATCTATGGTATAATTGAACTGATGTTTTATGTTGTGTATGTAGCCCTGATATCCATGAATGCTACATGATAAAAAAGGAAGATGAGCATTTTTTAGACAAGAACGCAAATTTACAGATTTGTATAGTCTTATGACTTATGATGGAGCAAACTTGAAAAGAAAGGCATGCTTGGTCATGCTAAGGTCATTTGTAGTTTTCTTATCTATTAAGAATATGAACTGACATCTTCTTTGTTTTTGTTAGTCGATATATATTTTATATATATTCGACATATTTGTTATTGTAATTAGTTGATTGTATCCCTTATGTATTTCCTTATTTAGCTCTCTGTATGTTAGGAAACTTTGTATTATAAATATTGGTGATATAGAATGGCTGATCATCGATTGATACAGCACTTTACATGGTATCGAGCAACCCTAGCCCTAGCCGCCACCAGCTCTGACTTCGGTCCCTGGTCTGCCGCTAGCCCTCCCTCACCGGAATTTTTTTTCCGATCCTCCTTCCTGTCTGTCTCGTCCATCATGGGTGATGAAAAATCCTCCACTAGCAAGTCGTCCTCCAGCCTTCATCCTGCATATACTGTTACGAACCTACACCAAAAACTTCGCACTCTTGATGGAGTGAAACTATCATACTCCAACTGGGTCAGCCTCTTCCTGGTGCAGGCTCGGGCTCACCGGGTCATGTCTCACATCGATGGGACTGATCCCCCTACCAAGGACTCTACTGAATATAGTACTTGGCTGAGATCGATGCCCTCGTTCTCTAGTGGATTTACGGTTCTATGTCTGATGAACTGCTGGCACGTGTTCTTACTTCGGAATCCACCGCTTATGAGGCATGGATTCGTGTGAAAAACATCTTCCTTAACAATAAAGACTCTCGGGCTGCTGCTCTTGAGGAAGAATTCACCAATCTCCGTCTCACGGCGTGTCCGTCACTTGAAGCTTACTGTCAAAAGCTCAAGGAAATTTCTGATCAATTAAATTGTGTTGATCACCAGGTCACGGAGAAGCGTTTGGTTCTGACCCTTGTTCGCGGCTTTCCTACGGAGTATGATATGGTTGCTTCCTACATAACTCAGAGTTTACCTACGTGGGAAACCGCCTGCAACATGCTGCGCCGTGAACATCATCGCCAAACTGCTCGGGAATCTGCGCACCCACAGATTGCTGCCACAATTGGTCGTGACCCCCCTCCTGTCGCCACTCGCGAAGATCACAGCCGGCCTCCTGTTGCCCGGTCGAATGCCTCTCAGCGCCGAGCAACCAACCCTGGTCGCCACCCTAATCGCGGCCTGCCGCAACAGCAGTCTTCCTCCAATAGTCGCAGCGGCTCCTCTGCCTCTAATCCCAGCCGCACACATGTCCCAGCTTGGGATCCTCCCCCCTATTGGACTCCCCAAATGCCGTATCAGCTCTATTGGGCTCCCCCATGGGCCACTCCGCCCCCATGCCCCTACCCCACACAAGCCGGTTGGGCTCAGCCCTATCAACACCCCAATAACCGTCTTACCCGGTCCACAACTCAGGCTGCCCAAGCTCCCCAGGTTCATCTTTCAGAGATTAATCCGATGGACCCTCAAGATCTTGGCTATGCTTTTGAAACTCTGACTGTCCAACCTGATGCAGAACCAAAGTGGATTATGGACTTTGTAGCATCATGTCACCTCACTGCTGACCCAGGTATGGTTACTTTTTCTCCGAGTGCTACGTCCATTAAGACCATATTCGTTGGCAACGGAAACCCGTTGCCAATTGAAGGATCCGGCAACGCCGTCTTCCCAACTCCAACCAAAAATCTGAACCTTAACAATTTATTATACACACCCACCATTATCAAAACCTAATTTCAGTCCGTCAAGTAGTGCGATAACTCTGGATCCATTCAATTTGACCCTTTTGGTTTCTCTGTTAAGGATTTGAAGACTGGGACCCTCCTGAGCAGACATGATAGTACCGGTCACCTCTACCCATTCACCGCCACTTCCAAAGAATCTTCTCAGGTCCACCTTGCTACTACCTCCTCCATCCCTTGGCATGATCGACTTGGACACCCGGGACGACATGTTTTGGACCATCTTAGTTCATTTAAATTTATTTCCAGTAATAAAGCTTGTTCTTCATTTACCTGCAATTCGTGTCAATTGTCGAAACACAAACGTTTACCATTTAATGATTCCACTTCTTTTACTATTTTACCTTTTGATATTATACACTGTGATCTATGGACTTCCCCTCTAATTAGCAACAGTGGTTACAAGTATTATATGGTACTTATTGATGATTTTACCAATTACACATGGATTTACCCTCTCAAATATAAATCCGAAACTGTTTCGAAATTCAAACAGTTTCATGCTTTTGTCCACACCCAATTCAACCGTTTCATCAAAACCTTTCAATGCGACATGGGTGGAGAATTTGACAACACCCAATTTAAAAACTTCGCTCAAACCACCGGACTCCAATTTCGCTTTGCCTGTCCTCAAACATCCCAACAGAATGGTAAAGCTGAACGCATGATTCGACGCCTTAACGAACTCATGCTTTGTCTGCTCACCCATGCCTCTGTCCCTCCATCCTATTGGGTTGAGGCCCTGCATGTCTCTGTTTACCTTCACAACATACTTCCCACCAAAGCTCTTCAAAATACCACACCTACCGCTGCTCTCTACCTTCGTCATCCCACCTATGACCATCTTCGTGTCTTCGGGTGCGCCTGCTACCCTAATCAAAGTGCCACTCGACCTCATAAACTCTCCCTCCGATCCACCCGGTGCGTCTTCTTGGGATACCCCGCCAACTATCGGGGATACCGATGCCTTGACCTATCAACCAGCAAGGTCATCCTCTCTCGTCAGGTCACATTCGACGAGACTTCCTTCCCTTTTCAGTCCACTTCACCTCCTGCTTCTCCCGACTACTCTTTCCTCCACTCCGACATATCCCCCCTCTTTTTTCCACCCCCGATGGATGCACCGCCCTTCCCTTTTTGTTGGAAGTTTTATTGCATTATAAAGTGTTGTTTTGGTTAAACTAGGGAAGCCAAGACTAGTATTTTATACGCTAACTTCGATCGGAACTTGCAGATATAAAAACAACTGCTATACTATCTTATTTGACTTATCAAATTACAAAGGAACTTATCCCTATAAATAGGGATCACCATACGTACGTACAAAGCAAAAGAAATAAACCAAAGTCTATCCTAAATCAGATAGATAAACACAAGAAAACTAAACAAAATAAAAATCGACCGACTAACTTTTTATTTAATTATTTAGTTTGCATTAATCTTCTTCAAATGTCCCTATAGAGTTTACCTACCACCCTTAAATTTTGCTCATTATTACTCGTTAGACTAATTGGGATTGTGTGTATGTCGTGTGAAATAGTGCACAGACTATTTTTTTTTTGAACAGCTAATATATTGAACACCAGGGGGGCACTCAAGCAAGGAGCTAGAGAAGCCAAAAAAAACCCCAAAACTACATCCCCAGGAGGGTTACATTATTTTACAATTAGCCCAATCAATACCACCTTTACAACGATTTTCAAACCAAATTCTACTCCAAGCTTTAACCTCCTTGATGACCTTGCTAATTGAAGGATTAAACCCCTGGAAGGTAGCCGCATTTCTTTCTTTCCACAAACACCAACACGTAATAAGAACGATTCCATGAATAAACTCCCTTTTCTTTTCTTCAAAGCGAGAATCCTTGTATAAATTAAGAAGATCGTCGAAGGAAAAAACAAGCAATGGAGGGGTTTTGCACCAGGATTCAACCCAATGCCAGAGGACCGTTGCAAAGTAACAATTAGTGAACAAGTGTTCAACCGACTCATCTCCATCATTGCAGAGGCGGCAGGTCTGCGAGGGAATGTGAATATTACGCCTGGAGAGAGCATCAAAGGTAGCGATTCGATGTCTTTGAGCACGCCAAGCAAAAAGATTAACCTTTGCAGGAACCAAGCCACACCAGTGCATAATGCAGCCATGATCCGCCCCCTCCCTTTTTGAAATCAAATTGCGAATCTCCTTAACAGAAAAAGAAGAGGAGTTGGGCCCATTCCATGACCAGTTCCCGTCATTCCCAGCGATCCAGTTCTCCATCCCCAAACCACGGTTGCTCAGCCCCTTATTAACGGAAATAACAGCTTTCCAGACCCCCGAGACCGTAGCCCGACAAGGAAAAAAGTCAGCCCTTCCCCTAACACTGTGAATCCCATGGACAATCAATCTCCACAAACGATTCTCCTCAACTTTGTATCTCCAAAGCCATTTGCACAAGGAGCTTTTATTAATGTCAATAAGCTTTGCCAACCCAAGACCACCTTCCGACTTAGGGAGGCAAATATATTGTTTTAGTTTGGATTGTAAACTCCAATGTACTTTTTAAACTGTTCATTTTTTTAAATTGGGATTGTAAATCCTAATCCTACTTTCATATTGTTCAGTTTTTTATTTATTTATTTATTTTTATTTTTTATTTTTTTTTATAAAAAAATGGAATTGTGTGTGTCGGATGAAATTAATGCAAGATGTTAAGGTGTTGAAGGGACCTCACCTGAAGCAAACTTTGTAAATCAATATGGTATGTTAGACTAAAGGCAAGGCTGGTATTAAACATAATCCACTAATGTCAAATAAATTTAAAATTTCATGTGAAATCAATATGCTAGATTAAGGCCTGACATTTTTTTTAATTGGGTACTAAAACTATGTTGTTAGATCCATTTGGGTGACTAATCGTATGTTAGAATCTTATCATCAGATTGGAGTTATGGTTTTGTGGTCATATGTTTTCAACATTTTAGCTTTTTTTAGTTGATGTATTTGTAGTTGATATTTTATGGATGAATTTGTTAGAATTTGACCAAATGAACTGTTGATCTGTATGAGTGTGCGTTACGAAATTGATCAATCCATAAAGATTGATGCCCGAGAGCTCCCCTCCGCAACGCTAGAGAATCGATAAAAAAAAAAGAAAACAAGTACCGCGTTAGTTGATTGATGTCGCTCGCCGGAACGTGCGAACAAAAGACAAATAACACGCTATAAACTGCCGCCCGCCACAACGCGCGGGTACCCCCTAGTATATATATATATGTATATATATATATATATATATATATAGGGTTGGGGTATTTTGGAACCCACTTTGAGTTGAAGAATCGTTGGAACCCGGTCAAAAACGTGGTTAAAAAAATGTTTTTTTCTCTTAATTTTTTTATGGTGGTAGTTTATGTTATAAACTACTCTTAAATGAAAAAAAAATAAAAAAACCGCCTACTAGATTTTTTTTAAAAAAATATAAAAAATGTCTAGGTTACACATGTAACTTTTGCGTAACTGCAAATATATGAATAAAAGTTACAGATGTAACTTTTTTCGTAACAGAAAATCTACTAGGCGGTTTTTTGATTTTTTTTCATTTAAGGGTAGTTTATAACATAAAGAACCACCATAAAAAAATTCAGAAAAAAAAAACATTTTTTTTACCGCGTTTTTGACCGGGTTTCAACGATTCTCCAACTCAAGGTGGGTTCCAATTTATCTTTTCCCTATATATATATATATATATATATATATATCTATAATACCTTATAATGCATATATGAGAGAGATGGTTGAAAATTAAGATGTACAAGTTTTCATGCATGGTGTACAATTTTCTAAAGCAATATCTTTAAGAGGTACTACCCTTGAAGCATGATGTACAAGAAAATGAAGCATAATGTACAAGATTTGTTCCTTTTGAACCAGATTTGGCTGGACCCGAGATCACGCCTGCAAAGATTTGTACCTTTTTCCTTTTTCTTCTTCACAGCAGACCTAATCTCACAGCTAGCCCCTTCAGCTCATTCCTCTTTCAAAACACAGATTTGAAATTTGAAAACCTAGAATCATCTTTACGCATCTGTCTCTCTCTCAATTTCATCATAACACCCATTCCTCTTTCAAAACACAGATCTGAAAACCTAGGATCCTCTCGCCTCCGTCCTAAACCACCAAACCCTCGCTTCAATCGGTTCTGTTGTCATCAAGATATCGATGAAGGCTAAAGGGGACGGCGATTGGTGGTGGCGTTACGAGTCAACGAGAGCGGCGGTGACGAACCCATCAACACAGCAAAAACCCTAATCCCACTCCCAAAATTCAAACGCCTTCGTTCATCCAGATCTGCTTGGTTGCTCTCATCGTCCTCTCTCCCTCTTCTCGCTTCGTTCATCCACATCTGCTCCCATTGATGTCAAAATACCTCCATTATATTCTCCTCGCCTGCAATTAAGGGCTTCCACGCGACACGTCAGTTTAGTTGCACAGAGTAAGGGGTTGATTGTCATACGAGATCTGTTTATAGATTTTCACTCGAGATGCTTATAGATTTTATTTTCTTTTTGACGTTTCAGGCTTAGATCGATGATTTGTTCTAAGTACACGATGAAATCCATATTCCAGGTTTGTTTCACCATGCTCATATATTTTCTAGGGTTTTCGGTTTTTTTACGTGGTTGTTAGCCCTAACTCTCTTCAAATTAGCTCGTTATGGATTTTATATCAGAAATTGTACATGTTGATGGATTTCATTTAATGAAAGTTTAGTTCTCATGTTAGTATTAATGGTTATTCTTTATCATCACGAATCAGAAGCATTCAAGTTTAATTGATTACAAAGTAATTCACCCTAAATTTATTGAAGTTTGTTGCGGTCAATTTCTCCATCACTATAAAAGCAGAAGCAACTCAAGATTACCTTCCGTCTGCTGGTATGATATCATTTTTTCGGATTATTTAGCGTTTGGTTGAATTTATCATTGTAATTACTGCAATTTTTGAAGGATGTGGACTGTTCTAGGAGATTACGGTTTGGTTCATTACCTTTTACTTGTTTTTGTCCATATTTTATCTAATCGTATCCATCTTCTGAATTCCTCACGTTTGTTTCTTTAGATCGTAAGATGGCTGAAATTTGCTTATCAGTATGAGATGGTTTTGCTGCAGAACCATTGGCATTTTGGGTTGTACTCTTCAGAAGCTTAAATTCCTTAGATGAATAGGAGTGTTTCGTGACAATTTGTTTGGGTAATGCCTCTGGATTGAACAATCCTCCTGGTTCAACTTTTGTCTACTTATTGCTATACCTATTTTAACTTATGCTATTGTTTGTAGGCCTGGTTCAACAAGGTGTGTAGGCCTGCTGCTCAAGATCACTTTATGTGGATGGTACACCTGTTGTTCATGTTGCTGGTTTGAGTGAGTAGTGAGTTAGTGTTTTTGACAGGTTAAAGGGGGTGCAATGGTCCTAAACCTGTGGCTAAATCGCAGCCTCTTATTGGTTCTGATCAGAGTGGTTCTGTGGAGGCTGCAGCTAAGCAGGACAAGATTAGTCAATAAGCAATTAGTATATAATCTTTGTGAATCATTATTTACCAATTGCTATCGTTATTTTCTGCAGGGTACTACTTCAAAACTCCACTAAAACTCGAAACATGTCTTTGAGGCTCAAGCGTGTCATTATTGATCACAGATAAGTAAGTATTCCTACATGGTTTACTGTCTCCTATTTAGTTTTATCTTTATAGTTTTTCTGTAGTTATTTGGAGCTTATTAGTTTATACAAAAGGAGTGAGTTAGTGGTTTATTTTGTGAAGGCATGTTCTTTTTATTGATTTATAGATGTTAGTGTTTTTTTGAGGTATGCTCTTTTATTGTTTTGTAGTTTGGAGGTTATTTGGGAATTGGGATAACTCCACAATAACATTTCGTATGCAATGAAAATTTCATGTTTCGTTGCTAAACATTATACAGCTTTAGGGAGTCTAGATGTAAACTTATTAGTTAATATAATGCTAAAAATTATATAACTAAATAGTTTCTTATACATGGGCAGCTAATACTTTTTGCAAATGGTAAGTGGTTGTTTTTTTTATTTTACTTTTGGTGCTTCTCAATGGTAAACTTGTAATTTTGAAATTTATTAACACCTTATCAGATTGGAACTTGGGAATGCTCTGCGTGTTTCTGTACTTGAATTAGACGCAACATGTTTTGGTATATTATTATGCGAGCTTAGCATCTTATTTTCAACATATCAGATCACTAATGATTGTGTGTGACTTGTATTGGACACATATGTTAATGCTTTGAATTCTGCAACAGTGATGGGTCATCTCCAAATTTCTTAGTATATGATGGGTCATAGCAACAAACAGGTTTTTAGATGTACGAGAGCTTTGCCGGGGTGATCATGAAGGACATCAAAGAGTGCACGTGTTTCTGGGTTAACAATATAGCGGGTCGTAGTGTTCTTTTGTTGTAGTTTTGTGTTCTCTGTTCATGGTGGTTGGCAAGTTTCTTGCTTGCTCTGCTGTTATTGGTAAATCTGTTCCAATATTTTAATTTATTTTTTGCCCTAAATTTTTGAGATTTTACCTGTTTATCATCACCTGCTTAAACTGCAATTCTGTATGATATTTGGTGTTAATTTATTTGAAATTGATGAACTTCTTGGTCAAATATGAACATTGATTGTCATATACAAGAATCATGCGAGATACTCCTGTAATATTTTTTAATAAATATTATTATATATCAAATTAATAAAAAATAAATGAATGATTACCCTAACTAATAATAGTACGGATGCTTAAGTTATTCTTCTATTTGTACCAACAGTTATGTTTTTTTTTAATTATAGTTGGTCTCTATATATTATTAACTTGTGGTAACAAAATACAAGTTTATCAAATATAAAATCTGATATTTTTTATAATTGGTCTCTATATATCTTTTTAACTTAAAGTAACAAAATACAATTAAGAATAAAAGTTCAACATATAGAGACCATTGATATGTAACGGAAGTAACCTGTTGTAACATAGAAAAACAAACAAAACCGATGCTCATTATATATTCTGTTTTTATTTAAGAACAAAACATTAGTAGATTTGGAGTATGTTTATGGTTTCCGTTTCTTCATGTCCTTAGACACTTATAAAATTTATAGATACTATTAAATATTTAGTGAATCAACACTTAGGAAATTATCGCTAATAAAAAACTAGCAGATGTACAATAATACAGTATATCATGTGAGAAATGATAAAGTAGCAGAAAACAAGTATCGTGCTGTTTGATTGTCGACGAACCCGCATCTCCCCATATCATTGGTCTTGTAAATTTTCTTTGTCGCCAAACATGCATGTACAACATTATAAATTGCCATCGTGTTGCATTACACTAACAAAAACGAATATCACGTTGTAATTGTCGTTGCTGCCGTATGCGCGAATAGAAGGGCAAATAACGCACTATAAACTGGCGCCCGCCGCAACGCGCGGGTACCCTACTATATATATATATATATATATATATATATATATATATAGATTTAGGGTAAAATACATCCAGCAAAAACGCTACATCCATTGCGGATTGATCTGGGGCGTCCATCAAGATCATCCAACAGCCAGGATCTATGGTGTTTTCCGCCTATGGTGTTTTTTTTCCCCCGAAAACGCCATAGGCGGAAAACACCATAGATCTTGGCTGTTGGATGATCTTGATGGATGCTCCAGATCAATCCGCAATGGATGTAGTGTTTTTGCTGGATGTAGGATAACTCAACTCTATATATATATATATAAGGGAGGGTTCCAGAGAAAACCATCATCTTTTAGAAAACCAAGAAAACCACCTGGTGACAATTGATCTAAAATTTAATGGACCAGATTAATTGTGATATTTTTAAAGAAAAGAAATCTTTAATTGATTACATTAATAGTAGTAAGGGTAAATCGGTAAGTTGCAACCCAAAAGATTTTGAAAATGGAATTAATTTCCCTCATTACGTATCAAATTTCCTAAAATCACTCATTCTCTCTCTTCTTTCTCAAATTACATAAAAATATCATTTAAAAATAATTTGAACATTTTAATGGAAGTACGTAATTGAAATCGATGATGGAGAACACAATGAGATGAATTATATTGAGATTACATATGTGTAATCATTAATCATATGTTTGATACATATATGTAATCATATGTAGTCTTGAATTGACGAAGAAGAATACAATGAGATTAATTATACGTAGGTTACATATGTGTAATCACATGTTACATACATATGTGTAATCACATGTTACATACATATGTTTAATCATAGGTAGACTTGAAATTGATGATGAGGAACATAATAAGATCAATTATACGGAGGTTACATATACGTAATCACATGTTACATACATATGTGTAATCATAGGAAGACTTGAAATCAACGAGGAAGAACATGACGAAAGGAACTATACTATGGTTACATATGTGTAATCCTTAGTTACATCTGTGTAATAATATGAAACGAATATAGATGAAATCAATAATCGAATGCGATTCATAGCTCTAAAATCGTTTTTGGTGAAATCGCATATAGAGGGTGCTGAGATCGTGTTTGATGTTGCGAATCAAATGCGCATCCTTGGCTTTCTATTTGATTAAGAATCAAATTGATAATTAAATCAAATGCACGTTAATCAAATTGATAATGAAATCAAATGCACTTCATATGTTAGATGATTACATATGTGTAATCATATGTTAGATACATATATGTAATCATATGTAGTCTTAAATGCACTTCATAAGTGATGTTGCGATTGTGGAAATAAAAAAAACGTGGGCAGCAATGGAGGAATAGAATGCGCAAGTTTTAGGAAAAGAAAGGACGTGATTAATGGAGATTTTTGTTATATTAAACCTGATCACGAAATAAAGGAAAGATGTAACCGATGGAAGAGAAAGTAGGATTGAATAATTGATTTATTAATTAATTAGAGTAATGGTAAAATTACATTACTAACCTTTTCTAATTTAAATAAATACAAATACAAAGAATTTTTGTGATTGGCTGAAAGTGGTTTTCTTGGTTTTCTAGATTTAGACTGGTTTTCTCTTGAACCACCCCATATATATATATATATATATATATATATATATATATATATATAGGATTAGGTTCAAATGAGAACTTTTTATTTTGAGAACTTTTGAGAACTAAATCTCAACCACTAATTTCAGGTGGGGACCACTATAATTCATGGGGGGGTTTTCCATATATATAAACTAGTGGCTGAGATTAGTTCTTTTTAGTTCTCAAACCTAATTGGTTCTCAAATGATCCTCTCCATATATATATATATATATATATATATATATATATATATATATATATATATATACCTGTGCATTTACTTGAATTATTTATAATTATTGATAACACTATAAGCATGATAAACCAATCACTTGACTAATCCCCGCGTTTGTATTGGAAAAATATACCACTAACAAATAAGGAAATTCATTAATGACGTATAAAATTTCAACAATGAGAAACCATATTTAAAAATAACTTTTTATATAATTTTCTTACCCGGTATTAAAAAATAACATATTGAACATCGTTAACCATTTTAGACGATTGATGAACCAAAACTTTTATTAGTTTTATTATATTTAAAACAATCGAGTCTAAAACGTATAACCGACGAATTATTTAAAACTTTATTCGCGTATAAAAATCGTTAAACGTTAAACCTATATAAATAATTTACCGTCATTATTTTATTGTTATTATAACCAAGCCTAAAACAATTATCAATATTTCACCGACGGAAATTATTTATAAGCTCGTCGCAATTAAAAATGAATCGTTGCATTGCTCTCGAGTCCGTATCCTGAATTGGGCCCGACAAAGCCCAATAACCCAAAACACATTAGCCGAGCCCGTAACTCGATCGAATGATCCAACCTGACACCCATAAGACCCGACCAAACCCCCGGCCCAGTCCCGCGCCCCAATAAGCCGACCCATAACGTATTCTCTTTTTGGGCCTAACCGCCGACCCAAATGAATAAACTGCCCATTTCTCTCATTTGGTGATTTTCGGCCCAATCAACCAAGGCCCATCACCTTTGCATTATATTTTTATAAAATTTTCATGCTAAGCATTCACCTCTATGTGTAGATTTTATAATATAAGTTTAGGATTTATAACATTTATAAAATTTCAAAGAATCTAGATATTTTTTTCTTAGACCACATGCCTAATAATAATAAGAATGCTTGCAAGTTTTCCTTTATTCTTTCTCACACTCAACCCCAACCTCCCATATTTCCTAAACCACTACACATACCATCCACCTTATAATTACCAAATGAATCCTTAGCACATAACAGCCTACATTATCTCTCTTCTCCTCTCCTCTCTTCTTGTTCGGTCGAGAACACCACCGCCACTCCACCCTACAACCACCAAATTCCCATCGTCAAAAACCACCTCCACAGCCCGTAACACCATTCAACCGCCACCAACAAAACCGTAGCTATCCACCCCCACCATCATCCTCATCTCATTTTCCTTAAGATTCAGATGTGTTTTTAAAAAAGTCAAGAATAACAAGTAACATCTTAGCTACTAAAAAGCTTCTAGTAAACATTCTTGTTAATCTTCTATCTTGTTTTCTTTTTTCTAAACACCCAAAAGATCCATGAAAAGTCTTGATGAACTGCTCTTTCTTTCACTTTAAAAAAATCTAAAAAAGATAAACATAAAATGATGAAAATATAAAGGATGATGGAAAACAAAACCTTAAGACTTTATCTAGAAAGCTTACTTGGATAAGCAAGGTTCTTGCACCCAAGACAATATAAATTATATTCGTTATATAAAATGTTAGTCCTAACACATAATGTGTTAGTTGATAGGTATAAAAGAAAAGGAAGTTTAATTGTTGTTATTCTTTTTAATATTGTCTAAAAACTCATAAATATGAGTTTATAGTAACCTATCTACAATTTGGATTATATGACAC
The DNA here is from genome assembly GCA_039602395.1 of Deinandra increscens subsp. villosa. Classification (NCBI taxonomy): domain Eukaryota; kingdom Viridiplantae; phylum Streptophyta; class Magnoliopsida; order Asterales; family Asteraceae; genus Deinandra; species Deinandra increscens. The sequence continues at coordinate 74,078,546 of JBCNJP010000010.1, read as the reverse complement.
TTTTTTGGACCTTAACATCATGGGTAAATGGATGTCATACAAAGCTTGGTAAAAGCCTTGAACTTGGGTTTAAAACACTAGACATTAAAGTAAGTTTTGACTTGTTTTAAAACTCAATTTTTATCAAAATAACAAACTATATTAGATCTGTTCTTAGGACAAAAAATCAGATATTTTGAGTATTTTTATGAACCATAGTAACCAAAATAGAGAAACATTGCATTAGGAAGAAAACGGGATCAAAACGGAGTTTTACGCAATGAGGAAGCACAAACATACCCAAACAGACCAATCTAAAATATAATTTCAAATATTTGTTAAAATATTTTGGATACCCATTGTATCATATGATAAGTTGTAGAAACGAAACCGGGTAAAAATGACGTTACCGAAAAACCGACAAACAAAACTCTAAAAATATAAAGACTATTATTTTGGGTCTTGAAAATATTAAAATGGTATTTATTTCATTTAATCCTAATTATTTTTAAAGGGAAAACTAATTATAACGCGTATCTATGGATTAATTAAAAAAATACATATTTACGAACACTTAAATAATAAAAATGCCTTATTATTTACAAATGTTCAAGACTTGATTTAAATATATATTTTTATAAATTTAGTAATTAATTTCTTACATCCATTTTATAAGTTACAAGTTGGTCGATCCGCGCTTCGCAGCGGAAGCCAAACCATTTAATATTCTAGCCATGTGAAAATCATGTTCTGAATATAGCCAATTCAAATACGTGAGAAAGAAATAATGTGTATATGCAATTCATGAAGAAATCTCACCAGAAATTGATGCATGAAATAATAAAAACCACTTGCCTATTCAAGGAATAAGAGATTAATATGTGTATATACATAAGAACACCATAAATTAAAATTTTGCATCCAAATCCAACTCAGAGACATGTAATCATATTTCAATAAAAAAAATGCACATTGGTCATCCCCATTTGCAAATCAGGGGACATTTTTGCATTGTATACTTTCGCGATGGAGTTGGACCGTTTTAGGAAGCCGTTTTAAGAAGCCGGTTACAAACTCTAAATCAAGAAACACCCATAAAATTGACTTCCAGAAGTCAAAATACAACTCTGAAGGAGTTCTCGAACTTTTTCTTTCTCTCCTGCTTCTTGGCTCCAAGATGGCCTCAAACTAATTTGGCTTTTGGCATACAAAAATATCATAACCATCATGGAACCCATTTTTTTAACCTTAACTGTTGTATTATACACCTATGAAGTGTGATTGAAACCATTAAATCTACACAGCCACTACCATTTTTAAAGTAATGCCATAATAGGTCAACCTAATTACATAGGTATATTTATAAATGCAAAAAAGTATGGGAGCCAAAACTTCACATCGGAGTTTTTGCATGTTGAATATGTTAATTTTAACCAAGACACAAAATGTCCCAACATATACTTCGAATCCTTCTTCCTAGCTACGACATACCACCACCACAACCATTTTTAATATACAAAAGTGATTTTAAGCAACAATTAAAGTGTAGCAAATTTTCAATCAAATAGTACAAATATTGTACACTGAAGTTGATTCTTTAAAGGGTTCTTGAGAGCTATGACATACCACCAACACTACTTTGTACATCCTTCCTTATTAGGATTGCCATAGTCATTCACTTTCCAAAATCCAAATAGAAAGGTTAGTCACTATGATTTTGTAGCTATAATTTAGTGCATGATCAAATCACTATAATTGATGGCCGCCAAAAAAAAAAGCCATTTGACATTTGCCTAGCCAAACGAACACCAAATAAATACCTACCAAACGATAACCAAATACATACCTACGATCACCACAACCAAAATGTTACTTTCCTCTTCATCAATGTCTTCGTAATCTACCGATCTAAAGCAAAACTTTATCATTAGCACAACCAGACAACACCATAAATTTCAAACAAAAATGAGCACCAACTCAGGTAAACCCAACCTAAATCCCCAAAAATGAATAATTAACATGGTGGTGTGGGGGTGTCATTCTCATTCTCATGTACTCCTTACTGAGCAACCATGCCCCATATACGTAACAAAACTAAGCAAGAAAAAAATCAAAAGTCAAACCTGGTTAGTGGCCAACCAATTCGCTCACATTATGCATTTAACACGCACATAGTTTTCGATTTCACATTCCAACAAACTTGAGTTCAAATAAAATATGCAAGTAAAGTTGTACTAAAAAACGCAATGTATGAAATTCGGTAGAGTGCTAATATCATTAGTCAAAGTTTATGAGTAATTCCAATCTAAAGCTCCGACTGGGCTAGCTTCACTACAAACATTGCAAGCACATAAGCATAAGTAGGGAAAACAAATTTTGTGTTCAAAAGTGAATAGGAGTAAAATCAAAATGAAACTAAAAAATATGAAGAATCCTAAACCCCTATTCTAGAAAATTGCAATGCATAAGCAAAATTAATGATTAACAACATTAACTTAAACCCGCATCCATATGCAACATAATATCAACGGTTGTAATTGATGCTAAATCCAACACATGTGAGGAAGATAAGAAACAAACCTGGTGAATTTGGAGATGCAAAAAATCTTTGATGGCCACCGCTCATGCTAAATCGAACACATACAGATGTTGAGAAAAAAGTGTGAATCTAACAATCACCACCACATACAACAACCACCATCACTTTTTGATTAACTATATGGGATTTCCAGATCTGGAAACAACCTCAGGGAGGCAAGCGATGACGGTGTTGGATAATGGAACTTAGAAGATCGTCGGACAAAACCATCAAACACCGTCAAAATAACCATGAATTTCACTTCACATTCAGAGTCAACCACCACCGCTTCAACGCCGTGGACGGAGCAATGGCGGAAAGAACTACTAACCCATCAGAAAAAACGACCACCATCACAATAGCCATCAATTTCACAGATCTGACCGACGACGGTTTCGGGCAATGGAACTGAGCAGATCAACATAAAAAATCATCAACGAAACCACCAAACAACATCACAATAACCATCAATTTTATATGTTTGGGTTAACCACTGCTGCTTCTACGCCATAGGCGGAGCAACGGCGGCAAGAACTCAACGGAAGCATGCTTCACCCTGCTTCATCCTAGATTTATCCGGTTCAAATTAGAGGCGATATAGAGAGACAAAGCGAAGAGATAAATTCATAATGTGTTTATGAAAGTGACAACCGAAGCATGCGACATTATCTCCTCCTCTCCTAGCTGTCATTTTAGTCAAGGAAATGTATATTGAAATTGTGTGGTGGTTAAAGAAACCCGTGTATTATAAAATGATGCAATACATGCTTGTACCAAAAAAAGTAAGTGTGTTTGTAACCTAAGCAATAGAAATGGTACATTATGAATTAAAGTTTGTACTATTGGTTGCATTTTGTATATAGGGTTAATATATACTTATTTGCATAAATATTTCTATGACTTATATATAACTATTTGTCTATAATTATAAACTTAAGCCTAAGATATATATCGTGAACTTTAAATAATAAAGTAAATAATAGAATACTTTATTATTTGTGTCAATGTTCAAGACTTGATTATATATATATATATATATATATATATATATATATATATATATATATATATATATATATAGGGGAAGGATCAAATAAAAACAAGATGTTATTGCGAAAACAAGAAAACAAATATTAAAACCTCTATAACTTCCTCATAGGATAATATTTTTTAAAAAAATTTGCACCAAAAGTCTTAAAATTATGTCACCTTCAATTCTGGGAAAAAAATTAAAAATATAAAATTTCGTGATTTTTTTTATTATTGCACATGTGCAATAATACGTATTAATTATATTACACATGTGCAATATTAACAAAAAAACGTTAATTTTTTTTATTTTTTCCAGAATTAAAGATAACAAAATTATAAGATCTATGGTATAATTTTTTATCAAAAATATTAACGTATGAAAAAGTTATAGAGGTTTTAATATTATTGCACATGTGCAATAATAAATTTTTATTGCACATGTGCAATAATAAAAAATAAAAAAACGTTGAATTTTTTTTAATTTTCTCCAGTATTAAAGGTAACAGAATTATAAGATTTATGATGCAATTTTTTATAAAAAATTTTAACATATGAAAAAAGTTATAAAGGTTTTAATATTATTGCATATGTGCAATAATAATAATAATAAAAATTATTGCACCTGTGCAATAAAGTTTTTAAAAAAAATTTGATTATTTTTTAAATTTTTTCCCATAACTAAAGATAACATAATTTTAACGATTTTGGTGCAAAATTTTTATAAAAATATTAACATATGAATAAGTTATAGAGGTTTTAATATTTGTTTTCGTGTTTTCGCAATAAAAGTTGTTTTCACATGATCCTTACCCTATATATATATTTTCATAACTTTTAGTAATTAATTTCCTTACCATCATTTCTATAAGTTATATATATATTTATTTGCATAAATATTTCAATGTGTATGGATCAATCTAGTCCATCACACAATATTAAATCCTATAATCACCATGTGGAATCCGGTGATTAGAGGTGATTCAAAAAATACTTCAAAGAAATCAATTGCAAACACTTGAATAAGCTAAAGCCTAAGAAACTGAATAACGATTGAAACATATAAAGTAAAGCACAAACCGATTGATGAACACTTGAATACTTGAAAGAAATTAATTGCAAACACTTGAATAAACCGAAATCCTATAGATTTCATATTACACTTATTATCCACACCTTGTGCCACTTTCAACCACCTTTTCTATAGTTATGAGGTTCCTATTTATTGGGATTCTCCAACTTGGAGGACAAGCCACCCTAAAAACCCTAAAAGCCCTCTACTTCCCGTATTTAACCTCATAAGCCCACTAAACTCCCCCTAAACACTTTCTAATTGAGCCCAAACACATCTAAAATGGCCCAATGACCCAATATAACAATAAGCCAATTATTTTTCACCTATTTTAATGCATAGGCCTTCATAATAGTCCACCAATAGATGATTTAATAATCAAGGTACAAATTATTCCCTTACAATCTTCCCCTTGACTTGTGATATTAAATATCTTCTACTTTCAATCTTCAGATTTCAGTCTTCTCCTTTGCTTGAACATGGGTTGATGAAGGTTCTTTATCTTGGACAATCTTCATTGGGCAACATGAGAGATGTTTGATGGTTTTTTCTCTTTATCAGCATCAGCTTGAACTGCAAATAACGAGAGAAGGATTCTCAAATACTTGCTCCTTTTTGAAACATGTTGAGTCCTTGCTGAATCATCAGTAACTTTCTTGACATGCTTGTGACTTCAGAGGGTAAAACTTTTAAGACCCCCGTCTTGACATTCTTGAATTTCTTGGCTTGAAAATTTTCTTGTTCTGACTGCTCTGCATGTTTTCTTCATTAACTTCACTGATACCTATTGCTTCCCCTCAACATGTGAACAGTATCTTCTCAAATCTTTGGAAGCTTTTCTTGAACCAACAAAATTCCTGTGAGCATAGGGTAAGTCCTTTTCCGGCTGGTTCTTTAACTATATCAGTAGCAGCATCAGTGCTTTGATCAACTGAGTCCTTGACTTTCTTTTTCTGACTTAACCTATCAAGCACAAATTGGAATAGACACTAACCTGACAATGATGACTGGTTATCGGGTTAGCATATTATAACCAAAAACCCTAACATAGGTTACGGGTTTCTTATAAATACTTCCCCTGAACCCGAGGACTCTTCACATTATCTCCCCCCCCCTGAGATTCTGGGGGGTCATATTTTCTTGCATAAAACCCATAAAACTTATTTAAACTTCTCAAATCAACCTGGCCAATTCATGTACTTAAGAAAGAAAATTTGAACACTCACACCAGAAACATTAAGATCAAACAAATATAAAACAATTCACACATGAGAAGGTAAATTAGGGATCATACCAGACATTCTGTGACTGAGGAACCCTTTTCAGCTTCCGCTACTTCACACGTTCAGTTGATTTCCGGTATATTTGTCCAACTTAAACTCTTGTTACTTTCGCTTACTAAGGCAGTTTGTCACTTAAATTATCTTTTAAAGTTTATTATTTATAAACATCTATCCATGTCACACTCACAAGTCCTAGGTAAAAGTGTACATTCTATCAAGTGTACCTGTTTTCCCTACCACATATTTTCATGACACCTTTCCTTAAGCCTAACGCCATGCTCCAGACTGGGTTGAGAAAAGAAAGAACAGATCACAGGGATTTTTGGGATAATATACAACGTCAACTGAATTTTTGAAACATTTTGGTAATGCTCTCATCAGTGACAAAGGTTGAGGGTTTTGGATTCTTGAGGGTCTCTTTTGGTTGTGCACATTGGCATATTTTGGGTTTTTATCATAATGTAAAATGTGATCTTTAGTGGTATGTGGATCAGGGAGGCTCCAGGTCTCTTCCATCACAGAACAGAGGAGGCCTGACTCACGTACAACATCCCTAGGTCATTGCTCACCAAAGCAGAGGGGATGGGATTTTTGAGCATGACACCAAATAACTCAGAAACGGGCTTGTGTCTCAGGAACCCAAGTACACAGTCAAAGAGCGGTTGTACTAACCTAAGTGTGTGTTCCCTATCAAGCATCATAATTTATCTTTAGGTGTTGTGAGAAAGCATACCTTTTGATTGATCGACAGCAGACTCTACCAAGCATATCAACCATGAATCACTGCTTTTCACATCCGCCTTACGCATGGCAGTCAACAAAAAAATGGAAATTTATATCACTTCCCACCTTCTCAAACACATAAACAAAAGATTAAAAATTAAAAAGCACAATTTTGTGAGATATTTTTTTGAGGGGTCAACTAATTTTTTTTTCTATTCTTCCCCTTGCTTTTTTATTTTTAATACCAACACACTCGTTTCCTTTTTTTTATAATTTTTTTAACTTTTTTTTTAATTTTTTATGAACACACCGACACATCACTAAATATCTACACCCCTGTAGGCTGGTAAAACTGGTTTACCACCTTTGGCACATTCCACATTTCTTCCTCACACCTTGAACTTGTTTTTGAATAACCAACTGATTTTGTAAACCTGACAGGTTTTGGAAAACTGACTGGTTTTGGAAAGGAGTGACATACTTTATCAGTTTTAAAATTAGTTTTTGTTGGTTTTTTAGGTAACTTGGGCTTTTGATTCACCTTCTGTACCTTTGGTTGTGTAGGTACAGACTTCTGCACCCTAGGGTTTGAAGGTGCAGGTTTTTGTTTTGAACTACCATGAGTGTGACGTGGGACCGGATTTTGCAAAAGTTTCCTAGGGTAATAGGGCTCATATGGTCTGTGTAAGCAATTTCTTTCCAAGTGTACATGTTTTCCGCACACATGGCAAGATTGCTTCTTGGGATACACGAGAGTCTGAGATTGGTTTCGCCTAGTGGATTGCCAAGAGGGTTTTGAGCAATTTTTGGGAATCCAGTGGGTTCGGCCTTTAGGTTTGGTGGTTAAAATGTACTTCTGCTGTATCGGTCTATACTGGTCATATGCAGAAATAACTTCTGTGTACGGGATGAAATCATGAGGTTTTGCTTCCTGTACTTTCTGCACATTTTTCACGACATTTTCATTCTCATATTCACAGTTTTCCACACCAAACACACAAGCATTTGAGGGTTTAGGACCAGCAACGTGTGGTCCCTTACCTCTTCTTAAAGTTTTAACACTTCTAAAAGGTTTCAAAGTTCTTGCATCACACTTGCCCAAATTAAAATCACCACACACAGGAGTTTTGTTTAAAACATCAGACTCAGACAGTTTTAAACATCAGACTCAGACAGTTTTAAACCTGACTCAACCACTGGAAATTTAAGTTTGTCCCAATCAAAATTTTCAAAAGGAGACGTTGTTTGACTCTTAAGACTTTGCTTTTCATCCTTTACCCCTGTCTTATTGCTAACTTTATATGCACAACAGGTTGATTTGTCAGTAGAGTTGGAAAGAGGAGCAGAAATTCTAATGGGACACGAGGCAAGTTTCTTAACAATTTCAGCTTTGCCTTCTAATGTGGTTTGAGAAGTCTAGTGTTCAGGTATGATTTCATGCATTAATGGCATTGGGACAGTGTGTGTAGATTTTAGATCTTTTTCATCTATTCTAAATCCTAAACCTGAGTTATTTTTAACATGCCTCATTCGAACATCAGTGTTATAGAATAATGAGCTAGCTTCTAACATTTTAGAAACAATTTTATCATTACGCTCTATTTTGGTTTGAGATGTTCCTAGTTTACCTCTCAGTTCCTTAAACTCCTTGGTTAGCTCTTCAACTTTAGGGTTAGCAAGCCTAAGATATGTGTTCTTATCACTTAGCTGAAGTTCTATGCTCCTAACTTCTAATTTGATAGCCTCTCGTTTCTCTCTAAAAGTTCTAGCCTTATCTTGATATTCCCTAACGTCTCTATTAGTAGATTCATGATTTAAAGTTTCATTTGTGAACTTACGTTCCCATTCTTTACATTCTTTAAGAATAACCTGACACTTAGGGTTTAAGCATATCTCATTGTTGCTAGAGCTTGCTTGAGAACCTGGTAGGATGTTGGCCATGAAAGGATTAATCGGTAAGTTAGGTTTGGCAAGGAGGTTTTCGATCGAAAAGAGGGTTTTCCATCAAAAAGCTTGGTTTTCGATCAAAAGGCTGGGTTTTCGATCAAAAAGCTGGGTTTTTGATCAAAAAGCAGGGTTTTCGATCAAAAGCAGGGTTTTCGATCGAAAAGTCTACTTTTCGGTCTGGCAGAGTGATTGCTCGATCGAAAAGCTTATGACGGATCAAAAAGTTTACTTTTCGATCTGATTAAAACAGGGACTAGCCACAATATCTGATTGAAAAGCCTTGGTCGAAAAGTAGAGGCTGACTGAAAAGCTGGACAGGATCGAGAAGTACTTTCTGATCGAAAAGCTTTGAATCAAACGAAAAGCCTTGAAGACTGATCGAAAAGTACTAGAATTGATCGAAAAGCTATTCGATTGAAACAGGGACTAAGCCACATATTTCAACCGAAAAGATTTAGAACAATTAAACTCATTCTTCTGACTTGCTTGAAACCTGCAAAAATTGCACAGAATCCTCCTTTTTTCGAGCTAAAGAATTGAAAACACAAAACCTCAAACCGTTAGTTCAATAAAGTTTGAATCTGATATCGCGAGAGCTTCGAAACGAAGTTTCTTGGCTCTGATATGAATTGTACGGATCAATCTAGTCCCTCATGCGATATCAAATCCTATAATCACCGTGCGAAATCCGGTGATTAGAGGTGATTCTAGAAATAATAAGCAAGAAACTAAACACAGATTGAAACATATAAAGTAAAGCACAAACTGATTGATGAACACTTGAATACTTGAAAAAATTGATTGTAAACACTTGAATAAACCGAAATCCTATAGATTTCAGATTACACTTGTTATCCACACTTTGTGCACACTTTCAACCACCTTTTCTATAGTTATGAGGGTCCTATTTATAGGGATTCTCCAACTTGGAAAAGAAGCCACCCTAAAAACCCTAAAAGCCCTCTAATTCCCGTATTTGACCTCATAAGCCCACTAAACTCCCCCTAAACACTTTCTAATTGAGCCCAAACACATCTAAAATGGCCCAATGACCCAATATAATAGTATCCCAACTATTTTTCACCTATCTAATGCATAGGCTTTTAAAATAGTCCGCCAATAGATGATTTAATACACAAGCCACAAATTATTCCCCTACACAATGACTTGTATATCATTATCCGCTTATAATTATAAACTCGAACTTAAATATATAATGAGAACTTCAAATAACAAAATGCATTATTATTTGTCTCTATATTCAAAAGTTGGTGGAATATATATTTTCACAACTTTAGATAATTATTTGATATATAATTATTTCTACAAGTTATATATTTATTAGACTATAAATAAATCATCAATATAAATATTTATTTGAACTATAAATATTCCAATCGGGCTTTCCAACCATACAAACGAGAATGTTTTATTAAGACTTGATCGGGATCACTTGGGTGACTAATCGTTACACAATTGAACCATAACATTAAAGCTGTCTTATTATTAATTATTAGGACATTGTTTACTTTCTACATCCAACGCGATACAACTTTCATCATCACCTTGATCATGTGAGTTTCACGGCCCCTTTTCCTTTAGTGTTTTATCATGGGGAAGAAATCATGAAACACTAAACTTTATACATTATTTTTATGTATACAATGCCCCTTTCTTTTAAACTGTTTTAAAATACTTTGGTGGAGAAACCATGAAACAAACTAACTTTTACTTGATATTATGGCTAATTGTACAAAAGTATGATTACGTGTTCTTTTCATGTCCTAAACTAGAGTACAATTCATTACATAACGTTTCGTCACAAAATCCCACTATTAGTTAAATTCGAGTAAATCTGGTGTGAAACGATTGTTAGTGAATAGTTCTATTTGGGTTGACAACCCTGCTTATGATTGGTCGCTCCATTCATGACTCCATGCTTTTTAGTCAATAAGTACATGCCAGTTATTCTGTTCCATTCGGTATCCTTATGAAAGGTACCATGAGTGGGTAAATCTGTTAGTGTTCGAATTTAAGGTTCATGTGACACCATTACAAAACGGTAACCAAGAATTGTTATCATGTATGTCTTAAATGGTACAAAAACTTGACTTGCACAAGTTTATCATCAAACCGTGTAAAACTTGACTTTCACAATGTCTATTTACTTAAGACCGTTATAATATCTTGTATGTTATAAACTGTTTACAAATTTACTTGTAAGAGTCTTAAACCTTTGAACTCGCCAACATTATGTTGACCTTTAAACTCATGTATTTCTCAGGTAACCAAACTAAACCGTATGCAAATGGGACGTCAAAGGTTCATTCATCATCATGAAATAACTTATGAAACTCTTGTCATTTATCTATATATCCTTGGCTGAAATAATTTCAAGACTTAACTATCTTATCATATTTCCTATCTTAATATTTTTGTAACAATTTCTATTTCAGTATTATAAAACAATGTCGTCTTAATATATTTCCGCCGCAACTTTGATGACATACTTGGTTTTCAAACCTATATTATCCCGATAGAGGTCGTTCTATGTATCCACGACTATGACCCCATGACGTCACACGCCTCTATTCTCAAAAGTTCAGGGTGTGACATGACATATCTTTAGAAAAACAGGATTTCCGGTTTCATAAAGTACCCATTTTTAAGCCGGTTTTCCCCAATTTGATCCCTTTTCAAGGGGCATCCTTTTACTAAGGTTTTCACACTAAAAATATGCTCGTTATCCACTGTTAATAAGTCCAAATTTTCTGTCCAAATTCGAGTCAAAGCTAGGGTCAAAATTAGGGTTTTTAACTTGATATTTTGGTGATTTAGGGCCTCTTTACATGTCTTTAAGCAAAGTGCTTCTACCAAATATTTTCTAAAGTGCCAAAACTAGTTCCTAAGAGGTCAAAATGAGTCATTGGGAATTTGGTAGTTAACCCACAAAACCATGTTATTTATGTACACATACTAGTAAAATAGAGAAGTGTTATGTCTAGATCTAAACAATGTAGTATATGGGGGTTTCAAAATGTATGAAATCACTAGAGAAAACACTAACTATGATAGATCTTGCAAAAACATGAAGTATAAACAAGTTGCTTGAACTAAACGTTAGAGTTTTTATAAAAAAAAATGTTTTTATCACCATTATACACCAAGAATTGTTAAAGGATTGTTAGAATGCTTAGATGAACAAGATACAAGTATGTAAGCTAGAATTCTTGAAAGAAAAGTTAGAGAAATGCCCACTAACTTGAAGGGGAACTCGAATATAGAGCAAAGAAGGGTGAAGGGTGCTTCCTCTAGCTTGAATTTTCAAGATATGTGGTGTTTAATGGAGAAAACAGAGAGAGAGAGAGAGAGAGAGAGAGATAGAGAGAGAGAGAGAGAGAGAGAAAGAGAGAGACGCTGACAGTTGCGGAAAAGAGAGGAGAGAAAGTGTGTGTTTTCTTTTAGAGCTCCTTGTGTTCTTAGGGTTAGAATGAAGACATAATGTGGATTTTATATGGAGTGTAAGTAAGTTTAAGGGTGTCTTGTTGTGGGTTTAGAGGGGGTGGGGGGGGGGGGGTGGGGTCAGGTTTGTTAAAGCATAATCTGTATAGATTAGGGTGTCTGTGTGTTGTATCTAGATAGTGGTAAATGTTGAGTTTGAATGTCAACCTACCAAGCAACGAACTAAGGGTTCATGAGCAACAAACCAACAGTTCATTGCTAGCTCGATTAGCTGGGCAGTCAACACTATATATAGTGAGTCTTGTGCTTTGGTTAAGAAGCTTCTGTCATATTCCGAGTGATTAAGTGTATGTGTTTTAGGTGTGAACCAGAGAGTCTTTGTATTGTTGTTTATACAAGTGATCCAGTAAATAAAGCATTAATTACCTTCTTGTGTTCTTTGATTTGATCGATTATACCAGTAGTAAGATTCCTCCCAGGTCTTTATAAGTGGTATCAAAGCCAGGTTGCTCTACTGGTCATTTTTGGTCAAAATTCAAAAACCTTGTAAAAAACAAGTGGGTTTTCATCAAATTTTCATCATTCTCAGTGTTTTCTGCTTCAAACTTGCTCTCTAAGTGTTCGAAAAGTGTTGTTCTTCCTTACTGCTGCAAATCTCATTAAAAAATCTTCAAATTCATCAAAATCAGAAAGTTTCAGTTCGGTGTCCGTTGGTTAAATGTATTGGTTTGTCGAGTGTAGTTTCGCTCTAATTTTCTTCAAGATTTTTGATTCGTCGTTATTCAGTTCGTTTATTGAATCTTCAAGACCGGTTCATGACAATTATTCTTTGGTTCATGACGGTTACCGGAACGAACCATCAGCTGTTTGAAATATTTCGTCTGGTCTATTGACTTTTCTGGTTCGTTGATCATCTTTTGGTTAGTTGGTGGTTCGTTGATATCTTTGGTTCGTTGAATTAGCTGGTTCGTTGAGTAGAATTTTACAAATTTCAAGATGAGTGATTTTTACGCGTTTTCAACCATTCAAAATTCCGTTCAAGCGATGCTCAATTTCAAAAGCCGAAATTGGTACAAGTCAGAAAGTATCTAAGTTATTGAAATCGGAAGATTATCATCATTGGGTGAAAAGATTTGAAGCTTACACTGACACAAGTCATTGTGCAGGTTCATCTAGAAACTGCCTCGGAATTAGCAGGGGATGGTCTTTATGTCTTCCGCGAAATGCTGACTTATTTAAATCTAGGTTAGAAAAAGTCTTCTCATTGAGAAGTTTTTGATGCAAAATTGAACCACCCCAATTTATTTGAGGGTATTCTTCCCTAAGAATGCAAGTCAGAAACCTAGGATATATGTAAAAGTAGGATGGTGTGGCATTCATTTTTAGGGCATGAAAAATAAGTTTGGAAAAATTAAAATTTTGACCCATTACCACCGCATAAAATGCTGAAGCTTGTTCAGCGGCTAGTTCATCGAATCCTCCTTTCTTCGGAGTGAGGCACACCAAAATTATATGGGCAAGGAATCTCCATTTGTATGGAAGTTACCCCTTTTTGATCGTCTTGCTTGTTGGTGAACCGCCACAGCCAATGGATATGAACAGTGGCAGGTACTTCTTAGAATCCACACATATATACCCATCTTCATCCCTCAGTTTCAGGACCTTTCTAACCTTTCTCTCATCAATTTCCATTGTTGTGCCTTGTACAGTTGACACAATTGTTTCACCACCATCGCTATCTTCGACTACCTTGGCGATTGACCAAAATTCATCCATAATTTCTTCAAAAATCACCACTTTAACTGTCAGTGTGTGATGAAGATGGGAATTATTCAAGAACTCGATCATGTTGGTGTAAACATCAGTTTTACTAGGTACTTCGAGATAGGCCACCAGATTGTGTTCCACAGGGAACTTGGAATCACTGGCAGGCTTCTTACCACTCGTGCTCGCTTTAGGAGCCATCGATTGTTGGATTTGGAGAGAAAATTTGACGGTTTTTTGGAGGTTATGGAGAGTTTGGAGAGAATCTGGGTGTGGGTTTGTGAGAAATGAAGAAATGACGGTAATCTAGGGTTTTTTTACCTTTTTTGTTGGTGACGTGGATGAAGAGGTTTTAACGCAACCGTTCAGTAACTGATGTGACTTATGCTTAGCGGTTTATACGGTACAACTCTTTAAAGCATGTCATTATCTAGAAGGATATTTACTGAAACCTCGGATATTTAATGGTTAAAACTTAATGGGTGATTAAATGTGTATCCGCTTAAAAATTTGTGCCTTCCGGGTAATTAAATGAAAAGTGACTTATGACATTTTGACCCGGAAGTTCAAGCGGACCCATTTTCTCCTTTTTTTTTAAAACCAAATTTTTTCCGTTTGAACTTCAAGCGGATAATTTTTCCGTTTGTTAGAGTTGTTTTCAAAATCATTTTCCACGATTGTTATAAAGCATTTTTCCGGTTGATGTTCACCCGAAGATTTTCAAAATTTTGTTTTTCTCACCAGGTGAACCGGAACTTGAAACGAAAAACTAAAAACTAAAAACTTGAATTTTGAAAATGACTTGTGTTAATTTTCATAGTTTGACAGAAGTTACTGACTATGAACTGAAATGATTTCTAATTAACACAAAGAGTTTCCTTTTCTTTTTCTTTTTCTTTTTCTTTTTCTTTTTGTATCAAGAGATGGACTCTTTCACACAAAGGTTTCTTTTATATATATTTTCTGAAAAATTGATTTTAATCAAAGTTCATCATACCGGTTGCTGTAATAAGGTAGAAAATATTGTCTCATCAAAAGCCTTAGTGAATAAATCAGCTAATTGGTTATCAGTATGAACTTTGAGCAGTTTGATCAAATTCTTTTAAGCACAATCTCTAATAAAATGGTACATGATATCAATGTGCTTTGTTTTGGTGTGCTTCACTGGGTTGCTGGTGATTGAGATGACACTTTTGTTGTCAGCAAAGCTGGGAGTCTCCATGAATATGATTCCATTATCTAGCATTTGATTCTGAATCCATAGAACTTGACCACAACAGCTTGAAGCAGCAATGTGAAAACACCTGAGCGTGGGATCGGTCTAGTTCGATAACAATCGTGTATACGAGAATGTAAATAAAACAGTGTAAATAACTCAATCTCTCATTAATACTTTGATTACAAGAGACTCAGAGTACAAACACACACTCTCACACAGAAGTTCGCTCAACTCTCAAAAACTAGTTACACAGACACACACAAAAACTATATATAGACCTACGGATGTCCGAACTCCCAAGCTTGTCCGAACTTGAGGTTCGGCCAAGGTTCGGCCAGAGTTCGGCCACCAGAACATAAGTTGAAGTCTTCGTGTCTTTGTAGCTTTGTCTGATCCAGCTCATTGCCATATCGTGTATCAACAAACTCCCCCTTGGCAACAGCTGGACCGTTCTTCTCAGCCTTGAACATCTGCAGCAACCCCATCATCCTTCCTGACCAAATCATGGTTATTTCCAGCATAGATATCGAATGCAAAACAAACCTGTATCACCCTCTGGAACTTCAGCGCTTGCTCCATGTAATCAGGATGATACAAGATCGGATTGTGATAAAGCTCGTCTATATCAGTCTTCGACAAATTCGATTAGCCACATAGGATCGTAAATATTCACGACTTGGTTGTTTTCCTTCAACACAATGACTGCTTCACTTGTTCTTTCGTTGTAGTACCACCATCTCAGATCCTTGATGAAATCAAGCTTCATTTTCATCAAAGGAATCTTCTTCATTACATTTGGTTTCTTCGGAAACACCAAGATTATCAGTTTCTTGCCAGTTCTTTCGTGAACTCTTGTTCGGGATCGACGTCTTTTTGGCTTTTGAGGATCCAAAAACTGAAATCCTTCTCGACATTCCCTCTCAAGTGTCTTCTTAAAGTGCATTCCCAACGCATCATCGCCATAACAGCAAAATGGCTTTCTGGTCAGCTCACGAATATCCCAAACCGGCAAACTGCTAAAATCTTTGGCACACTTGAAGTACTGGATTCCCTGTTCACGTTTAATCCCGTAGCACTTCAAACTTGAAGCATACATCCAACTAATTATTTCACCTGAAACTTGACCCTTGAATTTGAACAACGCTCTTTGTTTGATTGGCTTCGGAGGTGGAACATAGTTAGCATGAAAAGCTTTCATGAACTCGTCAAATGTCTGACGCTGTTTCTGAACTTTAGCCTCCTTAACCATTGGGTCTTCAGGTTTTTCCGATTCTTTCTTTCTCAACCTTTCCTCAACCCCAGCATCTTTTTCCTTCGGAAATACCTTGAACTCATCACCAGATTGATTATTGTTGAAGTTGGAGTACAAATCTGGATATTCTTCTTCTGTGATATCCTCTATCTCAATCTCCTCTTCAAAAATACCCTCTTCGTCTTCATCAGACTCTGGTTCAGGATCTTCATATTTCTCTTGAACTTTCTCAGATGCTTTTCTCATCTCTTTGTCATTTAGATCAAACACTCTTTGCAACTCTTCAGCCGTCAAATCACCAACAAACTCACCTTCTTGGAGCGTCTACAACATTTGTGCAAAATCACTCATACTCGTTGCAGCTTGATTAGATGGAATCAAAGTGATTGGCACAACTTCTCGTGAGTCTTTCTCCCCCTGGGAAGTAGACGTCCCAGCACCCGAACTCGCGGTTCCAGATGGGCCTGGTCCTCCACCAACGTTCCCCTGAGAATCATCTTCAGTGTAAATAACTCAATCTCTCATAATACTTTGATTACAAGAGACTCAGAGTACAAACACACACTCTCACACAGAAGTTCGCTCAACTCTCAAAAACTAGTTACAAAGACACACATAAAAACTATATATAGACCTACGGATGTCCGAACTCCCAAGCTAGTCCGAACTTGAGGTTCGGCCAAGGCTCGGCCAAGGTTCGGCCGGAGTTCGGCCACCAGAACATAAGTTGAAGTCTTCGTTTCTTTGTAGCTTTGTCTGATCCAGCTCATTGCCATATCGTGTATCAACACAATGTACTCAACTTCAGCAGTAGAAGTAGAAACACAGGTTTGTTTCTTGCATTGCCATGAGACAAGTCTCTCCCCCAAAAACTAACATCCGCCTGAAGTTGATTTCTTGCCCAAATTGCAGCCTCCATAATCGCTATCAGTGAATGCTTTGAAGGTGAAATCAAAATTCTTAAGGCACTGTTGGTCCCAAAACAACAATCGAGCACGATATCGTAAACACAAACAAGTGCGGAAACCTTGTTTGTGAGTGATTCGAGAAGAAGATGATGAAAAAGACAAGATTTAGATGAAGAATAAGCAACACAATCACGTCTTGAATGGAGAACAATCAATCTTCTTGAACACCGAGGTTGCAATCGTAAATATGAAGAGAAAAACTGATAATTGTAAACAACAAGACTTGCATTAATCATAAACACTCGGGGTATTTATATAACCCTTACAAAAGCCCTAGTAGAAATCGTAAACCCACTAGCCCAACAAGCCCAAACCGTAAACATACTAAGCCCACAACAAGTAAGCCCAATCTAATGTTCATGCCTCATAATGTATAGCCCAACAATCTTTCCCTAGGCACGAACCATTAGAGCGTCTACGGAAGCAGCAAATTAAATCTGAATGTATTAGGCTTCTTGCTTAACCACCATTCACGTTCCACGATCCGGTTCGCTGTTCCATGAAAGATTGAATCCTTCAACAGTGTCTTGTTAAGATGAACATGACCAACAAGCCCAGCATCATCTGTTACAGCATCAGCTGTTCCTTGCTGTCTTCTATATTCTATTAAAAATTCCACAGCCACGTCCTTAAGGCTGACTTTTTGCAGATGATTTTTAACCTTATATGCTGCTTTCTCATGACAATGTTCCTTCCCACAATCACATTCTTTCAAATAAGGCACAACTCGTCGATCATTATGAACATTCTTAAAATTCACTCCACATTGCAGAATCTCCAACATCATATTCCATGAGTTGTTGCTACTTGGAGAAGAATCAAGAACCACCATATATGTAGTGACCCTTGTTTTATCTGCACTTGCTCTTGCAGTTCCCCAGAATTCTCAGAAAAGTGTTCATCGATCAGCATGTTTGCCATGAGAGCATGACTGATTTTGCACACGTTCAATCCTGCTACTAAAGAGTAGAACAACTGCATGTGTCTCTCAGGAGGGTCATCAAGATAGGCAGGTATGCAGTGATCCCTCTCAAAGTGAATTTCTTCATCAATCATATCTTCTTCCATCTGAGAAAACGAGACTAATGCATCAGGATTAATCTCATCAAAGAGCAATTATGTTTGTTAACATCATCTTGAAGTTCAATTGAATATCACATTTTACTCGTTAAGTTCAGAAATCTCAATTGATACTCTCAAGGAAAGAATTTGATTTTGAAACACAAATTAACAAAACACATTCAATTTTATCTTAAAACGATTAAGTTTGGTAAGAAAATAAAATCATTTTTGGATTCATTCAATTGTTTACGATTGAAATTCGGGGTTACGATCCAGTATTTGGGTTCACGATCGGGGCAAAACTAGTTCAATCATGATCATTAAGCCCAATCGTAAACACCCTTTGTCGTAAACACACGGAGTCGTGAACACCATCTGATCGTAAATGGCATCGGAAACTCCGATCGTAAACTCGAAACGTCGTCTTCTACATCTCGACGATCGTAAACGCAGAGGTCCACCATTTTTGTACCTGCAACATCTCGTAAACACATCAAAACACATCATTTATGCATAATAAACAACTATCACTACCTTTAACGATCAACAACCACAACGACGACTTCTAATCACGAGAAATCGACTCGAAACACAACAAAAAAATGAAGATGATCACCGAGTGAAAAAAAAACACAAAATCTGTGAATACACCGCCGAAACCACGAGGAAACAGTCGATTGACAAGGGTTTTATGGTCGGAAAAAGAAGGCAAAGGTAGTGGTGTGCTCGGTTTACACAGTAGACGGCCGGAGGTGGTCGGAAAGGTTTTCCGGCGAGGTGGGCGGCGATGGTTAGGGTTTCTGGGGAGCGGGTCGTAAACGTAGAGTGAGAGAGAGAAGGGTGAGTCGTAAAAAGGGATCGGAAATGAGGGTTTTGATGATATAAATTTTCAAAATGCCCCTCAAGTTTTGAAAATCATACTAAAACTCCCAAACCTCTAATAAATGATAAAACACAAAAAAAAACGTTAATTTTTGAAAGTTTGAGAATTGCAAAACTTCCCCTAAGACTAATACCCCGAGTATCTGATCATGATCATAAAAAATATTAACTTTAAACATTCAAAGACTTAAAAAATGAATATAAAAAGCATAAAATTAAGATAACCTGAAGCCGAGATAAAAACAAACTTGCCTTGAAGCTGATGTTTTTCATAGATCAAACTAGACTTATCTTTGACTGAGGAACCTTTTTCAGCTTCTGTTACTCGACGCTCTAGACAATTACCAGAAATTTTTGACCACACAAACTCACATCAAGTTGTCTTGAAGTGCTTAATTATGGTATAATATTACCGCCATGTTTAACCGTCCCCATACCCAATTGTTCAAAGCAAAACCTACCCAACCTCAGAGTTTATTGAGGATTCACAAACCCCCAACTTGAGGAACCATGCAACACCGTCATGACAAACACTTATTTCTTTAATTATCAGTTGGTGATCAGGTCGGCCGCATAAGCACGCAAAGAAGACCGAACAAAATAATTGTTTTATTATTATTATTATTATTATTTTTTCTTTTCATTTTTTTTTCATTTTTTCTTTTCTGAGGTGTTGTCATAACAGCAGAACATGGCGTGTGAAAGAGTGAATACTAGGTAGATACCACTCTCAACCCATTTTTGCTGGGACTCAGTTTTTTAAACCATGTAAACTAGGATGGGAAACTAAACATATATAGAGGTTATGTTTACTGCACTTACATTGATGATCATAGTTTTGGGTTGAGCTTACCGACAAATCATCTTTGAGCAATCTTTCACTTCAGCCTTACACGTGTCAGTCTCCGATTGTCTTGGACATTTATATCACTTCCTACCAACTCAAGGCAAACAAAAGACTTCATAAAAACCTCAAACAGATTTTTCAGATTTTCTGAAACAATGACATTTCTTCCCCTGTTTTTATGAGGCTTTTGAAATATAAAACACCCCATTTTTTTAAAGGAAAACAACTATGTACAAATAGTTCTGATCAGATCATTCCTCGAAGGCAATCATCCTTAGGCCTTCAACACACATTTCAAAATTTTGTCGAGGAAGGGTTTTTGTGGAAAGGTCAGAAACATTTTGATCTGAGCTTACCTTTTCCAACTGAATCAACTTCCTATCATAGCAATCACGAATGAAATGTACCTTGATATCTATATGCTTTGTTTTGGAATGTTGAACAGGATTCTTGACAATTTGCAGAGCAGCAGCATTATCACAAAAAATTAGAGTATTAATGAATTCCATACCGTAGTCAGTGAGCTGATTTTGAATCCATACTACCTGCGAGCATCCAGCTGATGCTGCCACATATTCAGCTTCTGCAGTTGACTTAGACACGGTATGCTGCTTCTTACTCTGCCATGAGATGAGTCTGTCTCCCAAGTACTGACATCCACCAGTTGTTGATTTCCTGTCAAGATCACTACCTCCATAATCACTATCAGTAAATGCAAATAATTGGAAATCAGTATTCTTTGGGTACCAAAGTCCAAGCCGAGGCCTGCCTTTCAGATACCTAAAAATACGTTTAACAGCAGCTAAATGAGAGAGTTTAGGATTAGCCTGGTAACGTGCACACACACAAACTGCATGCATGATATCTGGCTTGCTTGCTGTTAGGTACATGAGTGACCCGATCATTGAACGATACATCAATTCACTCACTGGTTCTCCATCTGCATCTGCTGTCAGTAGAGGTCGGGATTCCATGGGAGTGGAGATGGGCTTGGAGTCCTGCATCTTGTACTTTGTCAGAATCTCATTCACATATTTTGCTTGATGAATGAGAATCCTAGATTCATCTTGTTTAACTTGCAATGCCAGGAAAAAGTTCATCTCCCCTTGATCACTCATCTCAAATTTCATTCTCATGATTTCCTCAAATTCGGTGCATAATTCTTCATTTGTTGACACGTAGATGATTTCATCCACATACACTTGCACCATGATGATGTCATCATTCACCTTCTTTCTGAACAGAGTTTGATCAACCACTCCCCTTGTATAACCATTTTCCACCAAATGCTTTGACAGAGTCTCAAACCACGTGCGGGGAGCTTGATGGAAACCATATAAAGCTTTATCCAGAAGATACACATGATCTGGATGCTCTTCATCCACAAACCCTGGCGGCTGAGCCACATAAACTTCTTCATTCATTTCAACATAAAGGAAGGCTGTCTTCACATCCATCTGATGCACAGTAAAATTGAGATATGTTGCAACAGCAAGGAATATTCGAATTGCTTCCAATCTCGCCACTGGTGCATACACCTCATCATAATCCACCCCATAAACATGACTGTGACCTTGAACAATCAATCTGGCTTTGTTTCTTACAATCACTCCCGTATCATCTTTCTTGTTCTTATACAGCCATCTTGTGGGTATAACCTTTTTATCTTCTGGTCTTTCCACTAGACGCCACACTCCCAATTTTGAGAATTGATTCAGTTCATTATGCATAGCCTCCATCCAACTCGGATCTTTAAGTGCTACCATCACGTTTGGAGGCTCTATTTGGGAGATGAAACATGAGTACATGCAGTGCTTGATGTCACCCGTGCGGCTTCTAGTGGTGACCCCTGCTGACACTGGTCCAACCACATTGCTGAGAGGATGATCTCTGTTGATTCTTGTCGTTTGAACATCTGGTACTGAAATAGAAACAGGCAGGTTAGTATCATTAGCATTATTATTCATACCTTGGATTTCTGACTCCTTCTGATCATCATGAGTTCTTGAAGATTCTGGAACATCCACAACATCATCATTAGGAGCTGTTGCTGATACACTGTCTTTAACATTTTCAATAGATGGCCTTACTTCAGGAGCTGGAGCAATGATGTCTTCTTCTTCTTCCAGACCAGGAAACATGCTTGAGTAGTTGAAACCTTCAAACAATGATCCATAATCAAAAATCCAGTCTGGTCCAGTTCCTGCATCAGTTGGATTGTCTTCCAACCAGTCAACATTGAATGCCTCAATTATCATTTTGGTGGTTTTGTTGTAGAAGCGCTAAGCACTATTTGCAGAATACCCAACAAAGTAGCATTCATCAGCCTTTGCTTCGAATTTCCCCACATCAGACTGAATTAGAACTATGCAAGGACACCCGAAGGTCTTGAAGTACCCCACCCTTGGTTTTTCTCCATAAATAATTTCATAAGGTGTCTTTTCATGTCGCTTGTTCAAAAGTACCCAATTCTGCACATAACAAGCGGTGTTGACTACTTCGGCCCAAAAGAAATTTGGTAATCTTGCTTCACACAACATAGTTCTGGCAGCTTCAATGAGTGTTCTGTTTCTTCTTTCAGCAACACCATTCTGTTGAGGTGTGTATGGTGCAATATACTGCCTTTCTATACCTTTCTCTCCACATAACATATTCAATTCAGCATTCTTAAACTCTGTTCCATTGTCTAATCTTATCGCCTTCACTTTCTTGCTTATCTGATTTTCTATGAGAGTAACAAACTGTTTCACCAGTTCTGGAGTTTCATACTTGTTTGACAAAAAGAAAACCCAAGTAAATCGAGAGAAGTCATCCACTATCACCAGAAAATATGCGAACTTGCTGATACTTAGTACTTGCATCGGGCCGAAAAGATCTATATGAAGTAGTTGCAACACAGACGAAATAGAGTTTGTCATTTTTGAACGATGAGGTAACTTGTGCTGCTTCCCCTTAGCACATGCAACACACTTCTCAATTGATGTGAGCTCCTTGATCGGGAGATTTCTAACATGCTCTCCCTTTGCCAGCTTGGTCAGATTCTTCATGTTAGCAGTCCCAAACGACGATGCCATAACAATGCCAGATTTTCATTTTGCTTTGAAATAAGACAGGCCACATCAGATGGCGGAGGATTACCGATGTTGAGCAGATAAGAATTTGCTCGTCTTGGTGTACGCATCAAGATACACTCCTCAGGAATCTTGACTCCAGGCTTGAGGATGATACATTCCTTCTTATTGAACAACACAGAATATTCTCGATCACAAATCTGCGAAACACTGAGCAGACTATGTGATAATTCTTCTACATAATGCACATCTGTGAACGTCAAGCTGCCATTCTTCACCACACCTTTCTTGCTGATCCTGCCACCTACTCCACCAGCAAAAGATACACCTCCACCATTGAAATCTTGAACCTCTTCCAAAAGCGATAAATCTCCGGTCATATGTCGAGAGCAACCATTATCAACGTACCAGAGATTGTTGATAGTTCTTCTCGGCTGTCCCTACATGAATCAAAGATCAGTTAGAGTCAGGTACCCAGGCCATAACTGATCTGGGCACACCCTTGGAATCAATGTAGTTGACTAACTGAAAGGACATTCCTGATTTTGATTCACTTACACTCAAACTTTGAGCGTTGACTTTTGGTTTCCACAAAGTGTATTTATGAGGTTTTGACACATTGGTTGAATGTTTAACAGTTGCAGGTTTCTTCTGTGGAGATGTGACCTTTTTATCTGCATGTTTCTTGACAGGTGTCCATTCAAGTTTTAATTTTGTTTGAACAACTTGTTTTGTTTGAGAAACATCTTTTGATTTTGAAATCTGTTTCTTAACCTTAGTTTTACCTTTAGGTTGAGAACACCCTTTTGTTTTGGATACCTGTTTTTCAACAAGTTCAGATTTTATCTTATCTTTTCTTTGATAAACTCCTTTAGGTGTGTAGGTCGGTTTTGGAGTTTTGGCCACATTCCATTTTTCATCAACAGGCTTTGTCACTGGAGTTTTAGTGTTTAAAACCTTAGACTGTTGAGTCTTCATTGGTTTCGAACTTTGCTTCCCCTGAGACAAAGCTTGTTGTTTCTGATTTTTGTTTCCACCTGTCATCATTTTCTGCAACATACTAGTCTGTGGGTTTTGCGGATAGTATGGTTGATAAGGTCCATTTAAACAATTTGCAGCAAAATGCCCTGGTTTTCCACACTGAAAACAATTCATAATTCTTGGCCCATTCACATGACTACAGACATATGAACGCCTTGGGTAAGATGACTCCCATTCAGGCTTATCATCCCATTTGTGTATCAAATGTTTTGGAACTTTCTCAGGTTGCGTAATTAAACAAAATTGTTCCGATTTGGATTTGTTGGTTCTGTTAAAGGTAGACACAACCTGGGGATAAGGAACAAATTCCTTGGGTTTGGACTCACGACCAACTTTAGTATTTGGCACACGAATTTTAAAACCATTAACTACTTCATTAGAATTAGAAACATGTTTTGAAGACATAGACATCATTAATTGTTTTGACTTGGACGCATTAAGTTCAGACACAGATGCCAAAACATCGTCCTTAGGTAAACCAAAACTTGAACTACTAGACTCATGACACTCTTTAACTCTCAAACATTCAGCATCCTTCTCAGAAACATCTTTGATCCCTACTTCATCTGCACAAGAAACAAAAACATCAGAAGAACTAACATTATCGTTTAATGATTCCTGAGATGAACTCGATTCACAAGTGAATGTCACTGATCGATTCTGATTACCCGAACCATAGGTCATATGTTTCTCATTTTCTAACTCCTCTTCAGTCATGGGTTTCACACCAATCAAAACACTATCCATGGGAGGTCCTGCTTCATGCATTTCTGATTCAGATCTATCTACCTGATCCTCCTCATAGATCATGCCTATTATATCTCTAGGCACAGGTTTAGGAACCATTATTCATTATTCTTTTCAGAAAAACTAATTCCTATTCCTCCTTTATCCTTACCAAATCTAACATCGGTTATGCAGTTGGACAAGGCCTTACCAGCTTTAAGCATTCTTTTGTTTCTCATTTGATTCACATCTAATTTTACTTGCAACTCATTGTTCTGATGTGTAAGTTCATCTACCTGCTTCCTAAGCTCAGCAATTTCTAACTTAGCATTGTCATACAGGACAGACTTCTCAGAGACAAGGGCTTGGTATTTCTCTATATCCAATTTCTGAGCTTTAACTTTCTCCTCACTCTTTTCCCATCTACCCTTAAACGAACTTCTAGAACATTGCATATCAAATAATTCTATCTCACTATTCTTCGAAAGTTGTCTAAGGCCAGGAATTAAACGTGCACAAGTGGGATTAGTACATACCTTTGTGTTGTCGACCTCGGCTGCAAAAGCTTCCTTGTCTTCAACCAGGTTCTGTTCTTTCTCTTCTGACTTTTCATCTGTGACCATAAATGCATGCTCCTCCTCATCATTATTCTCCATCTGAGCAATCATAGTACCTGTCAGACTGAGTTCCCTTACCTGCGAAGCCCATTGATACTCTCCACAGTCCTGCACAACCAAAGCCTTTGTCTCTGCTTTCCCTTTACCATCTCCAGCTTTCTTCTCTTCTGGTTTCTCCCTCTTTGGCTTGGTACATTCTCTTGCAAAGTGCCCGTACTCATCACAATTGAAACATCTAAGCTCGCTCTTATCAAAACCCATCCTTATCTTGTCCTGATCCTTCCATACATTCCTTCCAGTTTTTGCCATAAACTTCTTAGCGCGGAAAACTGCCATTGCCATTTGCCAGGAAACATCAAGCATTTCCACATCTTCAGGATTGATCTGGTTCAGCTCTCCTGACAGCATATCAGTAGGCACCAATGTTCCAGCCATAAATGCATGGTAACTGTTCATAAATCCCATTCCAAGGGCAAAGTTGGGATCATTGGTAGCATTAGCCTCATCTGCGTTGACCATTCCACTAGAACTTGCTTGAGATCGTGCCACGAATGCAGTTGACTTTCTGTTAGCACTTGAATCATTTCCAGATGAACTTCCAGCTTGCTTTGACCCCACTTCTTCAGATAGGAGAGCTGTTTTCCTGCCATACTGAGTGAACTTAAATAATTCAGATCTCTCTGTTTATCATCAATCAGCTTTGACTTCAGTTTGTTAATAAGCTCATAAATAGTTAACTCAACACTCCTATCTTGTTATTATCTTTAATGATTGATAATGTTGGTATTCCAGTTCTTGGGTAAACTGTTCAAAAGTTTCAGATTCTTATCCTCCTGTTCGGGTTCAACGTCGTAGCTTGACATCTCAGTAATTAAGGACACAAATCTTTGAACTTGAGCTTCAAAGGACTCTCCTTGAATGTGATTGAACAAGTTGAACTTCTGCTTCAGCATCCGTTTACGGCTCGCCTTGATATCGGGATTTCCTTCATATGCAACCACCAGAGCATCCCAGAGCTTCTTTGCAGTCTTGTACTTCTTAAATCCTTGAGCAATCTCTGGAGTCAACGCCATTGTCATGATAGCATACGCTCTTTCATCCTTGTTACACTTTTCCCAATCATTATCTGAGTATTCTGCTTCAGTTTTCACCACTCCAACCTTTCCTGCTTCAGTGTGAGTAGGTATGAATGGTCCATTGACGACTGATCTCCAAAGTCTCAGATCAACACTTTTCAAATGGTTTTGAAATCTGTATTTCCACTCTAGAAAGTTATCAGCAGATGTGAGTCTGAGAGGACGAGTAGTTGATCCAATCTCAAAGTCCAGTTTCTGATACATGCTAGGTTCAAAGTCCATGACGAAAGTTTAGGAAAACTTAAAACTAATTGTCCAAATATGAGTTTCCGATTGTAAACACCAGTTTACGATTGAGACAAATAGCTGATCGTAAACGAAAATCGTAAACAACTCCGGATCGTAATCCCGATCGTAAACAGCTCCGGATCGTAATCTCGATCGTAAACAGCTCCGGATCGTAATCGAGATCGTAAACACTCAAAGATTGTATCTTGAAGTCGTAAACACAGTACAGAATCGTAATCGCGATCGTAAACACTTAAAAATGCAGTCTTAAGTCGTAAACACCCTTTTGATAAAGAACACCGATCGTAATCTTCAAGTACAGCCCAAACACGATCGTAAATACCAAGAACAGCAATCATAAACTTCAATGGCAGCTCAGAACTGATCGTAAACGCCAAGAACAACAGCAAGCAAATACTTTTTCCAGCCAAACACTCGAATCCAATATCGTGGAACCTCGAATCACATGATTCTTGGCTCTGATACCAATTGTTGGTCCCAAAACAACAATCGAGCACGATATCATAAACACAAACAAGTGCGGAAACCTTGTTTATGAGTGATTCGAGAAGAAGATGATGAAAAATACAAGATTTAAGATGAAGAACAAGCAACACAATCAATTCTTGAATGGAGAACAATCAATCTTCTTGAACACCGAGTTTGCGATCGTAAATATGAAGAGAAAAACTGATAATCGTAAGCAGCAAGACTTACATTAATCATAAACACTTGGGGAATTTATATAACCCTTACAAAAGCCCTAGTAGAAATCATAAACCCACTAGCCCAACAAGCCCAAACCGTAAACATACTAAGCCCACAACAAGTAAGCCCAATCTAATGTTCATGCCTCATAATGTATAGCCCAACAGGTACCACAAGACTAATTTAGGTTGACCCTTCAAAAATCTGAATATCCTTTTGACTACTAACATGTGCGATTCCTTTGGTGATGCTTGATATCTAGCACATAGGCAAACACTAAACATAATGTCTGGCCTACTTGCTGTGAGATACATCAGTGATCCAATCATTGCTCTATAGAGATGCTCATCCATAGGTTCACCACTACAGTCACTTGTGAGCTTGTGGGATGTGGAAATGGGAGTCTTGGTACTTGAAACTGACTGCATATCAAAACGTTTTAGCATATCTTGAATGTATTTAGATTGATTCAAGAAAATACCAAAGTCAGTTTGCTTCACTTGCAGCCCCATGAAGAAACTGAGTTCTCCCATTGAGCTCATTTTGAACTTTGCTTGTAGAAGAGCCTCAAACTCCTTGCAAAGAGCAGAATTTGATGAACCAAAGATGATGTCATCCACATAAATTTTAACCATCAACATGTCTTCACCAACCTTCTTGATGAACAGTGTTTTGTCAATTGATCCTCTCCTATACCCATTCTCTAAGAGATAATTGGAAAGGGTTTTAAACAAAGTCCTAGGAGCTTGTTTGTTACCATACAAAGCTTTGATAAGCTTACACACCTTGTTAGGATGGTGTGGGTCCTCAAAACCTAGAGGTTGATACACATACACTTCTTGATCCAACAGCCGATAGAGAAAAGCACTCTTGACATCCATTTGAAATACTTGGAAGTTCTTGAATGCAACATAGGCTAAAAAAGATTCTGATGGCTTATAGCCTTGCTACAGGGGAAAAAACTTCATCATAGTCAATTCCTTCCTCTTGAGCATACCCTTGCACTACAATTCTTGCTTTGTTCTTCACCACAATTCCTCTGTCATCCTTCTTATTTCTTAAAAACCCATTTAGTACCATTTGTTTCTGCCCCCTTTGGCAAATCAACCAATACCCAAACTTTCTGCCCGTTGATCTGAAACAGTTCTTCTTGTATAGCTTCCACCCAGCTGTTGTCTTTTAGAGCATCCTTTACCTTGGTAGGAACCTCTTGTGACAGAAAGGCAGCATGCAAGCAAATGTTTGCATCAATAGATTAATCCTTGTCAACACAGGAGCTGACATATCTCCAATAACATTTTCCAACAGATGATACTTGCTGACTCTTCTATCTTGGAATATTGGGAATTGATGGCTTCTTCTATTTGTGGGATGTGCAATGATCACAACAGATTCAATATTACTCGTAGGTGAAATGGGATCAGGTGTTGTATTCAACTCTTGGGAACTAGGCATTGACCCGTAGAATTCATGGTCAAAACTGAGCTCATATGATGCCAAATCATTTGAGTTTGAAGGCTCAGTGATCCTAGAGTCAGAGTTCTCCAAAGACTCTGAACTGTCATTTTTCGGTTGAACTTGGGTTGGAGTTTCAGTAGGTTCCGTTTGAACTTGAACAAGAAATTCTTCCGCTTGATTTTGAACCGGAACAACATCTGCTTTAATTTAAATGACATCACAAGTATTGTTCACAAGAGTTGGCTTCAATGGCATCATGATGATAGAAGAAAAGAATGGAGGGTCAACAAAAAAGTTCTTTGTATTGTTCCTCCAATGTTCACCAGCAGAAGTGTTGATTTCATGTACCTACACAGAATTACTAACATGCTTCTCAACAGTTACGTTGAAGGCAGTGGTTAGTGAATCAATATCATATAACCAAGTGGGCTCAGAAGTAAAGTTGTTCTTTAATTTCTCACTAAAGAACACATTCAGTGTTTCTTCAACAACCTTAGTTCTCTTGTTGTATACTCTATATGCTTTAGACACACTAGAGTATCCAACAAAATATCCATCATCTGCCTTTTCAGCAAACTTTGGCAATAGCTCGTTGGTTATCAAAATTGTAATAGGGCACACAAAAGATTTAAAGAAATAAATGTTTGGTTTTTTATTTCTCCAAAGCTCATATGGTGTGTTGTTTTTCCCTTTGACAATTAAAATTCTGTTTTGGACATAACAGGTAGTGTTTACTGCTTCAGCCCAAAAGATCACAAGTAATTTACAGTCAGCTAACATTGCCCAGGCAGCTTCAATTAAGGTTTTGTTTCTCCTTTCAGCAACTCCATTTTGTTGTGAAGTTTTTGGAGCACTGAACTGCCTGGTTATCCCTTTCTCTTCACAGAATGAACTTAAGACATGATTTTTAAATTTAGTGCCATTGTCACATCTGATTGTTTTGACTGATTTTCTATCTTGACAACAAGTGTTTACAACAATTCAGTAGTTTCATCTTTTGTTGTTAGAAAGAAAACCCAAGTATATCTAGTGAAATCATCAATTATTACAAAATAATATGACCTTTTTCCCAAACTCATTACCCTAGTTGGCCCAAATAGATCCATGTGCAACAACTCTAAGGGTTGAGAGATAGAACTTTCAAGTTTTGGCTTGACGGAAGACTTGTGTTGATTACCCTTGAGGCAAGGCACACAGTGCTCAGAATATATAAATTGTTTAGCAGGAAGACCCTTGACTAAACCAAGATTGACAATTCTGTTCATGTTCTTGTAGTTTACATGTCTTAGCCTTCTATGCCAAAGATCAGACTCGTCAAGTGAGGCCTTGGATATGAAACAGGCAGTGCCACTTGTAGGTGTAGCAACTGACATATCCACTACATACAATCCTTCTTTCCTGGGTGTTCTAAGCATAATCATTTCCTCAGGAACTTTGACTTCAGATTTCAGTATGATTGTGTCTTTCTCATTAAACACAACATTTAACCTCTTGTCACACATTTATGAGACACTGAGTAGGTTAAAATTTAATGTACCAACAAGATTAACTCTATCAAAACTTACTGAACCATTTGTAACATCTCCTCTAGCTGAGATGTACCCCTTATTACTTCCAAAGGCAACAACTCCTCCATTGAATGTTTTTGTGTTTTTCTAGGATATTTTTATTTCCTGTCATGTGACTGGTGCATCCACTGTTAACGATCCACAGTCAATCTTGACTCTTATTTTGCACCTGCACATGTCACAAACTTATTAATTTGTGTAAGGGACCCGAGCCTTTGTAGTCTTAGGTCTTCCTAATGCATCATTATACTTGTACTCTTTTAGTACTAAAGTATTTAAAATAGGTTGCTCAGTGAGCAAGTCATCATTCTCAAGGTCTAAATTTTGATACGAACGTTGTTGATGAAATTTCGCACTTCCTATTTTTGATTTTCTTTCCAGTGCTTTTTTGTCTCTGAACTCTCTAAACTTCCTCTGTTTGGTTGATTCAGTTTTCACATATTCATTGGTTGGAGATTAGTTATGACTTTGGACTCTAGTTCTTTCTGGTGAAGCAGCATACTTATGTGATGCAAAGCTGTTTTTGACAAATTTTCCACTTTGAAGCGGAACAGTGAAACTTCCGCTTGAACTAGCTACAAACTCATTTTGACCAAAATTTCTTTTAGTTTGGAAAAAGTTTCGAGGATTGACTTTTCCTCTTGAAGGGTTTCTCCTTCCTTGACTTTCAAACACCTCATAATTCTCACTGAACTTCACAGATGGTCTTTGTTTTAAAGCATTAACAAACCTGAAGTTTTTCCTGTTTTCCGGTTGAACTTGAGTTCGAGCGGAGAAGTGTTCCGCTTAAACTTCAGCCGGAAATTTGTTTCGTTTGAAAACTAAGAAACTTCCATTTCTTTCATACCAATTAAAAACTAGTTTAAATTTGACTTAAAATGTTTAACTATATGATTTTTAATAGGTGAAACTTTTCCTGTTAGCTTCTTAGCCAAATTTTGACTTTTCACAGTTTTAGGTTTTACAGCTTGGTTTCTGTTCAGAGGGTTAATATAACAGCCAGCAGCTAAATGACCCATTTTACCACAAACTATACACTCTGGGATTCTAGGAGAATCATATGACTGAGGTGTACCTAGGGGATTTCTCATTTGTTTCTTGACTAAAAACAGTTCTACGAATAGTTTGACCCTTGCCAGTTTTAACATTTTCAACATGTTTCCCTCCAACCTTTGGCTCTTTAGGTTCATAAAAGATGGGTGGACGCACTTCAGGTCTTGGTTTCAAAATCTTTGATTGATCAACTGTTGCAGAGGTGCTTGCAGCAGTGATTTCAGTTTTAACAATTTCACATTTTTCTTTAACAACTGTTTCAGAAGCAGTGTTATAAAAAACTAAGCTGACTGTGCTATCAGTTTGTAGGGCAGGAATTGGCTCAATTACAGGTAATTAATCACCTGGTGGTTTAACAGAGTTGTAACCAATCCCATTTTTGCCACATATAGCACCTTTCCAAAGTTTTTCTGCCTTTTCATTTGCTTTTTGGAATTTATCACAAGTGAATTGAGCTCCAGTTAGCTTTACCTCAAGAGCACCCACATCTGCCTTAGCATGTTGGGTCTCCTTTCTTGAGGCATTTAGCTTGGAGATTAGATCATCAGTCTGAGTTTCCAGATTTGACTTTGTTTGTTTCAGTTTCTCAATTTCTTCATTTAAAGCAGTTACTTTAGAAATGTATGAATTTTCTGTCTTTCTAAAGCATTCTCTTAATTCCAAGGTGTGTTAACACTTTCTCAGGAATAGGTATTACCTGAGATGATGACTCTTCCTTGGCCATGAGTGCATGATTGATTGACTCAAAATCTGTAATAACATCTTCCCATTAAACAAACTCCGTTTGGTTAGCCACAGATGTAGTTGAGTTACTGTTGTTTCCACTTCCACTTGGTTTTGGCGGTGATGGTTGCGAGTTTGAGGAACCATTGGTGTTGTTGTTCTTGTAGATGTTGTTGTTGTGATGATTGCTTCCTTGACTCTTCCCATGAGTTTGAGTTTGATACTGACCTTCCTTTCTTGAACTTGAACACTCTCTTGCAAAATGACCCAATTGGTGAAAGTTATAACACTTGACCTTACTTTTGTCAAGACCAATAGGTGCATTTTTTTGGCTCCTTTGTAAGTTCTCCCAGTTCGTTTATAGAAACGTTGGGCTCTTACTAAGACCATAGCAAGTTGTGTCATAATATCCATCTCTTCTAAGTCATCTGCTCCAATACACTAAAGATCTTCACGTGTGAAGTTGGAGTGTGAGTGAGAGACTACAAACGCATGATGGTTGTTCTCAAAGTTATGAGACACAGTTTCAGAAAAAAATGAGTTTATGCTTCTTTGAGTTTGAAATTCAGTGGTTACAAGAGCAGTGGATTGAGGCTGAGTTGGTTCAGATACTGAGTTTTGTTTAAGGTTAATTTCCATCTCATAGGCACATAAAATACCATGGAGTTCACTCAGTTTCATTTTCTTTAGGTTTTTGCACTCTCTTATGCTTATTGAATAAACATTCCATATAGAAGGTAGTGACCTAAGAAACTTTCTGTTAACATCAGCCTGCTTAAGAGTTACACCAGCTCTCTGAAGCTCATTAAGTAGAGAAACAAATCGAAGGTACTGGTTGGTCATGATTTCACCAGATTTGCAACTGAAATTTTTGTATTTTTGTTTCAAAAAGTTCTTTTTATTTTCTTTCTCACATCTCATTAAGAGTATTCCACACTTCAGATACCGTTTCGTACCCCTGAAAACCATTTAATATGGAGTTAGGTAGTGCAGCTTGCAAGGTCTAGTAGGCCTTGAAATTAAGCTCAAGTTGTTTGTGGTCTATGTTGGTAAATTTTTCAAGTGGTTTAAGAATACGAACTTCTTCATCATCTGCTGCTGAGCAGTTACAACAATGGGACCTTCAGTTATAGATTTCCAAATACGGTGATCTAAGATATGAACAAACCCTTCCATACGGAGCTTCCATGTGTCGAAGTCCTCTAGAGTGAACATGGGAGGTTTGTTGGTGCTACCGTTTGAAGTTACGAGACTGAGATCGTTCATTTTGTAAATCTTTTAGAAAGAAAATCTTAAAACAATAAAGTAGACAAGTAAATATCAACTTTGAAGAGCTAGAAGTCTTCAAAGTGAGAGCCAATGCTCTGATATCATTTGTAGGATCAAAATTACTTAACACCTAATTAAGTTACAAGAATTACTTGCAATATTAACCTTGCGGAATTAAGTTAACCTTCACTTTACTCTAGTGACTAACACTTGTGAATAATAGTTGTTTGCATGAATATAGTAACACACGAAGTAAATTATACTTGGCACTATTTGCATTAACTCAACAATATTACATAGTGATAAGGATCAAATATCTGTGTACAAAGTTGTAGACGAGCTATGTTATATATAGTGCTAAGGGAAATCAATGATAGCCATTGATTTCCATACTATCATCTAGACCGTTATATAAAAAAGTCAAATACTACTACGAAAAGAATAATCTTCGACAGATGGGATATCTTGCGTGTGATCAGCAACTCTCTACTTTGGGAGAGCGGCTTTGATAGATATAGAAGCAACCAAGAAGCTTTTGCTGGGATTAGACGACTGAAAAGACTTCTCAGGAAAAGTCCGGTTGAACTCATTATCTGGTGGATAATCGAGTTCACCCGGAATATTCACTATAGGACAAAACTGCTTCTTTCCGCTTGAACTATAAAATTCCGCTTAGACTCTGTTCAGTCGGAATTTCTCCAAAATAAGACTTTAGCCGGAATCATCAAAGTGGTATTCCTTACAATCTCCCCCTAAGCTGATGCTGTCAAATTTATTCACTATCATCGAAGCTATCTTCAAAAATGGACATGTACAAAAATTCTTCTCCTTGACCTACTTGTCTAAGGACCCGATGCTTGCATCCACTCTTGGGCTAGATCTTTCATGCTAGTTTTGGTCACTTTCACATGTTTAAGTGCTTCCCAATCTCTTTCATTCCACTGATCTTGAACAGAGATGGATTCATGAGTGGTGAAAGTGCCATCAGCCCTGTGAACATAGAATAGCTTATCCTCTTCTTCCCATATGACCAATTTGATCTCACTGATAGGTTCTTCTTCTTCGTGATCAGTATTACCTTGAGATCTGTAAAGCAACCCATACTTAAGCACTGTAGTTTCTATGCAGATTCTCAAAAGTTGCTCGGCTCTGGTTGGGCTCATGATTTCTCTCAGCCTTAAATAAATGTCAGTTAACTGGAAGATGTCAAGCATTCTAGTGGCTTGATGAGCATTTACAACTCTAGATGTGCCATCTTAAAGTTGGAGAGTGAAATCAAAAGTGTCTTCATTGGTTGTCCACCCAATAACTTTGTTCTTTCTCAGTGGGCCTTTCTTCTTTTACTTCTTATCTCTCTTTCTTTTTGTATGCATCAATCTCCTCTTTTTCTTCTTTTTCTCCTCATCAGAATCATTTTCTGAATCTTACTCAATAGGGGCTTTCCCTTTTGATGAGGGAGAAGAGGGAACAGGTAAGTCAATTTGTTTGGTTGGAGGTGTGAGAGCAATGATGGACGAAGGTTCTCTTATAGTAAGAGGTGGAAGAGGTTTGGGTTTTTGAGTGGGTGGTTTAATGGCTTCTAGTGTAGGGCTTCTAGGAGGTGATGGTGGAAAAATATCTGGCAAATCTTGGTTAGAGGTGGGTTTCCTTTTGAAAGGGATGATTGGGGTGAAGTTGTCAATTCTGTATTTTGGGTTTGAGAGCTTCGTGGCAACCTTTTTGGATATGGAGGGAGGTTTTTATGGAACTAAGGTAAGGGATGATGATGAAAGGGTTATAGGGTTAGGGTTTGGCTCATATATAAAAGAAGGTGGAGGTAGAATATCTGCAAAGTCATCCAATTTTGGTTTAATAAGCACATTTGTTGCCATACTTGAGATTAACTCTGAAGGTAAGGGCAGCACCAGGTTTGGGTTAATAGCAAAACTATCTCCTCGGAGCTCTTGATAAATGGAGTCAATCAAGAAAATTCGTAGAAGTGACCTTTTGTCCACGTCACGACCCGTGATGGTCATCACGGCCCGTTTCAAGGATCACCAAAGAAACCCTAATTCGTTAATTCATGGCGGCGCTTATAGCCCGTAACCACGTAACGAGTCGTTACGACCGACTTCTGAAACCCTAAATTTGGTCATTTCAAGGGATACACGTGCGAGACCAGTATAGTTTAGTTCCAGAGGAGTCCAGAGGCTAGAAGTCGCAGAATTCAAGGCCAGAAGTGTTCGATTGATCAATATATCAAGTTATTCGAAGATTTAGCTATTGATCGACTTTAGTTTGCGCTTACAATCATGTTAATTCCATTTTATTTGCTGTTTTCTGTAGTTTGACTATGATAGGCTAACTCTCATGATGTCATCTGAGACAATGTGATCTATTGACAATATTTTACATAATGATTTCAGTATAATGATTATGATTCCTTTTGCATGTTGAAGATATGTTGTTGAATGAGGTGTTCATCCTTTCCTAGTAGTATTTGCTTTGGTTGGCAGGATAGACGTATTCTGCTTAATAAATTGATGATATTTCTTAGTTGGTAATTTAGCGATATCAATATGTGTTTAGGAACTCTAGCGAGCCTAGATAGGAAATGGTGAAGATGCATGTTCAATAATCTGTCTTGTTTGAAGTATGTCTTTGTGTTTGGTCGTGAATCTTAGCTTCCATGTCTTGGGTAAAGGGAATAGTGAAATGACTAAATATATTGCATATGTTATTGATGTGCTCGGAACGTATCTAAAAATGCTATAAAAACCTAGACCTAAACTAGACCTAGACACACCTAATTTTACCGAAAATACCTAAACTAGACCGAACCCTAAGGCAAGTGTACCTATCGGATAGTAGAATAGCTAGGGCAAGACCGGAATATCAAACCTAGGACACTCTATAGACAAGACTTAACCTAGACCTAGAAATTGGAAATACTGAGTAAATTGATTTGGGTTTTTGAATTGAGATTTAATTAACTACTTAACTAACTACGAGCAAACAGACGGACACAGGAAACTTCGGAGAAACTCAGATGAGAGAGGAATATACCACCTAGACCTAGACTTGCAATCGATGCTTGACTCTATCTGGGTTCTAATTAATCTGATGGTGGCTAGTTCACCTTTTAAGTCCTTCCTAGACAACGATTCTAACGCTCGAACAAGGGTTCACCTTTTAAGTCCTTCCCACTTCAATTACCCTAGCCACCCTCGGATATACCTAAGGTGCACCTAGACTAACAGGAGCTACCAATAACTACCATGAATGACACGGAATAGCAAGCTAGACAAAACCCTAGGACGCTTCCTTTTGAGACAACGCAACCCTAAGACTTTAACTAACCCAACTACCCGTTAAACCTATACCTTTTAAGTCTTCAGTTTAGCAGCACATTACAATCAAATAATCAACCAACCGAAAATGCAATAGTTCAAGGTAACCCTAAACTACACTTTAGCAATCAACCCTAAAGTTAACTACTTTGGTTAATCTACCTAAACCGAAAGACATTCGCGGGTAAATTAAGCATTAACAGTCAATTAACAATCCGATCATAACACACATATGCATCAAGCATGGCAATTATTGGAATTGAATAGAATCGTAGCATCAATCAATCAATCAAAACCAAGAATAAAGTCAAAACATCAATCACTCATCATAACGGTCTAGATGGCATAATAGGTTTAGCCTACAATCATGGTCTGGACACTAAACATAATAAAGTATGAAAATTTATCCAAATACATAATTGCAAGTAATGAAAACAAAGAAACCGAAAGAACTGAATAGCGTATGATGATGAAATCTTGGTCTTCCGATGATTCTCCTTGATCTCAGCTCTCTTCCCCTCTGAAAATCGCCCTTGGTCGCTCTGGAATTCGTCTGGAAGTCGAAGGATGACGAATAGAAACCCTAATATCGAATTTATATCGATTAAGCAATTTCTGCGGGTTTTGAGCTTCTACGCGTATCGCCTAGAGACTAGAAACTCCCAGGCGATACGCCTGGGTCTTGCAAGCGACAAGATAGTCGGGTCAAACCGACTTAACCCCTCCGTTGACTCTCCTTTCCGCGCGTATCGCGTACAACTCCTAAGGTCCCAGGCGATACGCCTGGGACTGCTTGTTCAGCTCCCTTTTTTTCTTCTTTTCTCCTTAACTTACAACTTCTTCTCGAGGCCTCGGGAATCTAACAAAAACCTACAAAACTTGCACAAACATAAATAAAAGACTCAAGGACTCTAACTTTAATTAATCAACTAAAACAAAAGCAAAACCGACACAATTAGACTCAAATAGACACGCAAAAGACCTCGGAAATGGGATGTGTTTGCAACACATCAAACATCCCCACACTGACTCTTTTTTCGTCCTCGAAAAATACCGCAATGGAATCATAACCAGGAAATTGACTTCTAAAACATTTCACAATTCAAAATGCAATAACCACCATACAATTCCACATTCCATAATGTAATAACACACTAGCTACGATTATCGATATTTCTATCCGATTAAACCCAACCACCAACCTTTTCTTTCGCCCCCATGTGTTTATAAATTTACCAGATATAAGTTCAGTCGCAATGGATCCCACTAAAGAAAGGTCAAGTTCAACCTACTACCGAATCATATTCAGTCAAAGCAAAGGGTAATAATGATTTACATTTATATATTTCCAACCCCCCTTAAACCAGATACTAGGATGTCCAAAGAATAACTATTTATTTATATGTAATTATTGAGCATTTATTCCCTAAGTTATCATCATTTTTTTTTTCTTTTTTTTAATTGGTTACTTTTACCTACAATTACCAACGGACATCACCAGAGGTATTCTTCCACAAGGTCTTACCCCCGAAATCATACATGAGTATTTTGCCCGCGAGATCAGGAACATCATCAGAGGTACTTACCACGGGATACTATCCCTAGTTTGTACATGAGTATTCTGCCCCTTCACTCTAATTCATTAGCCAAATTATTAACTACATGCTCATTTGAAATTCTAAGGACATAGGAGTATCTAGCCTAAAGCGGTCTCTTCCCTCCTAATCATCAGATTCAGCATCCCTATCACTCCTAAAATGGGAACCCACTAACAGACTGATTAGCATATTTATACAACAATAAACACATAGGCAATTTAAGCTACTCCTAGGTCAGCTGGGCCTACCGACACATCATAGACTAGTAATGTTTTCCATTCATCCAAACTTATCCACTTTTCCCACATTATTAATTCATTAATTAACATTCAAGCACAAATTAGACAATCAATTCCCAGTTTCCTATCATTTCCCATTTAAGTGCAGCCAGAATCTCGGACATTTTTGAACAATTTTTTCAATTTTTTTTCAAATTTTCAAATTTTCTGACTCAATAACACACCAAAAATAAAAGACTCAAGACTCAATACGAAAGTATCCCATCCCCACACTTGAATCACACATTGCCCTCAATGTGGAATGGAACAAAAATAAAGCAGAAGTAAAATAAATAAAATAAAACAAGTAGAAACGTGTTCACCTGAAACTCCAGAGACTCAGCACATCAGCCGCAAACAAACCACCGCAACTCCGGTAACCAGAAATAATAAAAATAAAAAAAAATAAAATTTTTTTCTGACTTACCTCTCCTAGGCGTATCGCCTACATCCTTGCATCTCCCAGGCGATACGCCTAGAACTGCAACCATCCGGACCCGCATGAATTCTCCAGGCGTATCGCCTAAAACCTTCCAACCTCCAAGCGATACGCCTGGAACGAAATTTCCAGAGAGTTTTGGAAACTTTTCAACCCCAAAATTTTTCTATCTTTTTTTTTTCACAGCAGGCCTATAGTCGACTTTTGCAGCACAACCCTGCATTTTTGACCTGCACAACTCACAATAGCCAAGTTCCGAATCTCCAGAATAACCTGCAAACACTAAAACACAAAACCAACAGACGCAAAAGGCACAAAAACTAAAAATTGCAGAAAATGAAAACACAACTACAAAAAATATACAAACCGGGAATTTCTCCAATTAGCACAAAAATGAACCAAAACCTCCCAAACCATCCGGAGGCTTCGATTTCACATCCCTCAACACGAAACTACCGGATTCCACCCGGTTCCTATCAGCACAACCATCAACTAACATCTTAACCCATAAAGCAACCAACTTTAACAAATGTAACAACTTTTTAACCTTCCAATGCTTAAACCGACCCGGGAGAAATCTGATCTTCTCTAGAAAACTTACCTCCGGGTCATTCTCACTAACAACCACAACTAACCTCCCCACACTTGGCCTAAACACAACCCTATCCTTAAATTCACCTATGTCACCAAGTGTGGCTTTCCTCAAACTATCCTCAACCCTCAAACACTCTCCGATCACTAAATTCTCATTAACGGGTTCTACTAACGGGTCAAAAATCTCATGTCTATCCATTAACTCATTTAACCCCCCGAGATCCTCCCCACACTTATCCTCAACTACTAATTCACCTTCCAACCTATTTCCAACTACCAAGTCCTCACCAGTGACATAACTAACACAACTATCCACCAAAGATATGAAAGATCCTAGAAAGCATACGGACTCGCTGTTCTTGTCACCCGATTTACCAACCCTGAATTCAACCGACTCATCATCTACCCTCAAAGTGATCGTGCCCGCGAAAACATCAACTAACGCCCGGGCGGTCCTAAGGAAAGGCCTACCTAAAATCAACGGGCAGCTAGCATCATATGCGGTATCAACCACCACAAAGTCTATAGGGAACAAGAATTTATCAACTTGAACAAGAACATTTTCCACTATTCCTTTGGGTCTAACTACCGACCTATCCGCTAAGGAAATCGTCATCCTAGTCGGCTCTAACTCTCCTAATCCTAGGTGCATGAAAACAGAATAAGGCATCACATTAATAGAGGCACCTAGATCAGCTAAAGCACAAGTAACAGACAAGTCACCAAACGAGCAAGGAATTGTAAATGTACCCGGATCAGTCAGTTTTTCAGGCAACCTATTCTGAACCACAGCAGAACACTGGGCATCAAGTGTAACATCAGAAAAGTTTTCAAGCTTCTTCTTATTAGTTAACATATCTTTCAAAAATTTAGCATACTTAGGCATCTGTCTAATAACATCAGTAAAAGGTAAAGTGACCCTAAGCTGCTTAAGAAGCTCTAAAAACTGCCCATACTCTCGCGCATTCTTCTGCTGGACCAACCTCTCAGGATAAGGAACACGCTTCAGATCATCAGCAGTGATTGGTTTCGGCGCGAACCTCACTCTCTTCTTCTCCTTCACCGCTTCCCACTTCAGCGGCTTCTCTTTAACTCCTTCAGCCTCGACGATCGGTGCGGTACTTGCTGGCGTTACGCTCTCGTGCACCCTCCCGTCCGGCGTCTCCAACTCAATCTCCTCATCGACCGGCTCCTCATCATCAACCGCCGGCGATGGACTCTGGACAACTCTCCCGCTTCTAGTAGTGATCGCGTTGACATTAACATTGGGGTTCTTAAAGGGACTACCAGAAAACTGACCCCCACGGGTGTTGAGCTCTTTAAGCTGCTTCGCAATGTCACCGACTGAACGCTGCAAGTCAAGGAACGAAGCCTGTTGATTCCTCAGTAAAGTATCGTGCTCCGCTAGCTTCTTCTGTGTGGCCTCATCCCTCGCGTTCATCTGCTGCAGAATCTGCGTTTGGTTCATGACCAACTCTGTAAGCTCCTTCATAGTCGGCCCCTCGTTTCCTCCACCATTCTGATTATACCTCGGCTGAAAACCAGGTGGATTTCCTCCCTCTCGCCATCCTGAATTTTGGCCACTCCTCCACCCAGACTGGAACGAATTACCGAACTGGTTTCGGTTTCCAATATAATCCACTTGCTCAGCGGGAGCAAGCGGGCAGTCTCGGGTGTCGTGAGCGCCTCTGCACAGCTCACATTTGGCTTTGATATAGAGTTTGATTTCCTCTAAGGTCTTATAAATGTTTTCTAACTCCCTAGGCGGTATGGTCTCTGAGCCAATGTGATTGACACCCCGGGTAGATGTAGATGGAGCGAGTGATCTAGTCGGGGCCAAAGTGGCTCTCCGACCTCCGGGTGCCTGCTGTTCAGCAAGGGCGAAGCTCTCAAAAAGTGATTTGCATTCATCTACTGTGAGCTTCTCCATCATATGTCCTCCAGCCGAAATGTTAAACTCTTTCTGAACAGAATATGGAAGTCCGTTGTAGAACTTCTCGATGATAGCCCATTCCGTCAACCCGTGTTGCGGACATCTGCTCAGAAGAGTGTTGAATCGTTCATATGCAACCGAATAAGGCTCATCGGGGTCCATTTTGAAGGAATGAATTTCCTCCCGAGTACGCGCAGCCTTCGCTGGAGGATGGTACTTCTTCAGGAATTTTGCGGTGAGATCGTCCCAGGTGGCGATCGAATTCGGCGGAAGCGTCTCAAGCCACTCGGCGGCTCGAGACGTAAGGGAGAATGGAAATAGACGCAGATAGATGATTTCGTTCGCGACTCCGGTGAGTCCGAACGTGTTGCATATGCGAATAAACCGAGAAATATGCGTCGGTGCATCTTCGTCCTCACGTCCATGGAACTGGATGGAATGCGTCAAAGCGTTGATGACGTGGGACGGAACTTGCCAATTCGTGGTGTTGGCAATAACAGGTTGTGCAATAGCAAACCGGGCCTCGGTGACTCCGGCGCTAGCCTGCTCGTGGACGGTGCGACGTGCCGCCATGGATGAAAGATCGGGGAATGGGATAGGTTTGGTGTCGCGTGTGGTTTGTGTGGAAGAAGATGGTTTGGAATGAGCGGTGGAAATGATGAATGCCTCTAGCTCGGTGCGTAGGAGGCGGAATCGTTCACGGATATCCGCGTCGGGATCAGAAAGTGGCGACAGCTCAGGTGGACCCCGTGAACGAGTGTGTGGCATAAAACGATGGAATGACTCGAAGAAAACTAAGAAAAAATTAAACCTAAAAATCTAGACTCGAAAGCAGAAAATCCTAAGACTCTAGACACGGAAAGACCAAAAAGACTCAAAAATTTCCTAACGACGACCTAACTTAATCTTGCCAATTGCCAAGTGTCCCCGGCAACGGCGCCAAAAACTTGATGTGCTCGGAACGTATCTAAAAATGCTATAAAAACCTAGACCTAAACTAGACCTAGACACACCTAATTTTACCGAAAATACCTAAACTAGACCGAACCCTAAGGCAAGTGTACCTATCGGATAGTAGAATAGCTAGGGCAAGACCGGAATATCGAACCTAGGACACTCTATAGACAAGACTTAACCTAGACCTAGAAATTGGAAATACTGAGTAAATTGATTTGGGTTTTTGAATTGAGATTTAATTAACTACTTAACTAACTACGAGCAAACAGACGGACACAGGAAACTTCGGAGAAACTCAGATGAGAGAGGAATATACCACCTAGAC
The DNA here is from genome assembly GCA_039602395.1 of Deinandra increscens subsp. villosa. Lineage (NCBI taxonomy): Eukaryota > Viridiplantae > Streptophyta > Magnoliopsida > Asterales > Asteraceae > Deinandra > Deinandra increscens. The sequence goes on along the minus strand of JBCNJP010000010.1, from coordinate 74,035,428 downwards.
CTAGACTTGCAATCGATGCTTGACTCTATCTCGGTTCTAATTAATCTGATGGTGGCTAGTTCACCTTTTAAGTCCTTCCTAGACAACGATTCTAACGCTCAAACAAGGGTTCACCTTTTAAGTCCTTCCCACTTCAATTACCCTAGCCACCCTCGGATATACCTAAGGTGCACCTAGACTAACAGGAGCTACCAATAACTACCATGAATGACACGGAATAGCAAGCTAGACAAAACCCTAGGACGCTTCCTTTTGAGACAACGCAACCCTAAGACTTTAACTAACCCAACTACCCGTTAAACCTATACCTTTTAAGTCTTCAGTTTAGCAGCACATTACAATCAAATAATCAACCAACCGAAAATGCAATAGTTCAAGGCAACCCTAAACTACACTTTAGCAATCAACCCTAAAGTTAACTACTTTGGTTAATCTACCTAAACCGAAAGACATTCGCGGGTAAATTAAGCATTAACAGTCAATTAACAATCTGATCATAACACACATATGCATCAAGCATGGCAATTATTGGAATTGAATAGAATCGTAGCATCAATCAATCAATCAAAACCAAGAATAAAGTCAAAACATCAATCACTCATCATAACGGTCTAGATGGCATAATAGGTTTAGCCTACAATCATGGTCTGGACACTAAACATAATAAAGTATGAAAATTTATCCAAATACATAATTGCAAGTAATGAAAACAAAGAAACCGAAAGAACCGAATAGCGTATGATGATGAAATCTTGATCTTCCGATGATTCTCCTTGATCTCAGCTCTCTTCCCCTCTGAAAATCGCCCTTGGTCGCTCTGGAATTCGTCTGGAAGTCGAAGGATGACGAATAGAAACCCTAATATCGAATTTATATCGATTAAGCAATTTCTGCGGGTTTTGAGCTTCTACGCGTATCGCCTAGAGACTAGAAACTCCCAGGCGATACGCCTGGGTCTTGCAAGCGACAAGATAGTCGGGTCAAACCGACTTAACCCCTCCGTTGACTCTCCTTTCCGCGCGTATCGCGTACAACTCCTAAGGTCCCAGGCGATACGCCTGGGACTGCTTGTTCAGCTCCCTTTTTTTCTTCTTTTCTCCTTAACTTACAACTTCTTCTCGAGGCCTCGGGAATCTAACAAAAACCTACAAAACTTGCACAAACATAAATAAAAGACTCAAGGACTCTAACTTTAATAAATCAACTAAAACAAAAGCAAAACCGACACAATTAGACTCAAATAGACACGCAAAAGACCTCGGAAATGGGATGTGTTTGCAACACATCAGTTATTGCATGTAATTGGGTTATAAGTTATTAGTCTATCATGGTTAATCATAATAGGATTGGTCTATGGTCCTAGGTCTTAAATCATGTGTTCAGTGTCCTATAGCCAGGTCATTAATTTGTGGATACTTCATTATGGTTGTGGTTTCATTTGCTGGTTTATGAGTTTAGCAACTATAAATCTATTAGAATATTACATACAAATGTCAATGTTAGGTCTAGGTAATGCATGAATAGTGATCAGTCTTAGATGATATCTGATCTTTATTCTAATTTTACATCTACTTCGTTATTGCTACCTTAAATATGTTTTCTTATTTACTTCTAACAGTTATTAAGAATTGTGACAGAATCCTGATGATGATAACTAGGTTTAGATTGATTACACCATTGCTTCCTTAGGTCGACCCTGAGTTTCTTTTTGTGCTACCATACGATAGGTCTGCTTTCCTATATGTGCATGCGCAGTCATAAGCTAATTTAGGTTTATAAATTTAAAGGTCATATTTGCATATTTATATATACATATATAGAGTTAAGTTAGGCTACATCCACCAAATTCCCTACATCCACTACATCAACCTTCTTTTTCACAAAAACACCAAAAAACACTTTCTAACAAAATTTTTTTTTTTGAAAACACTATACCTCTAATCGCTATGTTAGCTTCCTAGAACACTCTTTTTTTTTTAAATTTTTGTGGTTTTTTTTTGGTGTTTTTTTTCGGTTTTTTTTTCTTCATAAAAAATACTTTTTGTTAATTAATTTTTTTTCTAAACACACCATTCTTCTAGACGCACCAAAACACACATTTTTTTGAAAAAAAAATTGTATTTTTTGGCGTTTTTTTTTAAATAATAAAAACGCCATAAAAATTAAAAAAAAAAGGTGTTCCAGAAAGAATATATATCGATTTGACTTATGATGTTTTTTTTTTAATTTTTTTTAAAAGAAAGTGTTTTTTTTTAAAGGGGGTTGATGTAGAGGATGTAGGGATTTTGGTTGATGTATTCTACCCCAAATCTATATATATATATATATATATATATATATATATATATATATATATACTCGTGTGCATCAAAGGTTTTTTGGCGCCATTGCCGGGTTAGCAAGTCGTCATTCTGGACCTCGTTAGGTTAGTTAGTTCAGGTAGTCTTTCTTTTCTGTTTTGTGTTTCTGCTTTCAAAATTTCAAAAAAACCAATAAATCTATAAATCCAAAAAGCCCAAAAAAAATTCTTTGGCTATTTCCACTCGTGCGAGTCGTCCGCTTCTGATTCAAGCTTTCAAAGATCCTGAACGCGTTATCCACCAAACACGGAGGATGGGGGATGCAGCGCAACGTTCAATCGCTGATTACACCAAGCCTACACTAGAAGGAGGGCAGTCGAGCATCACAAGACCCGTCATTCAAGGGAATTTCGAGATCAAGCCTGGAATCATCCAGATGTTTCAGAACGCGTCGCAATTCCATGGATTAGCGGATTGGTGTCCACACGCACACCTTGACACCTTTCTCGAGATGTGTGACACCTTTAAACTCGATGGTCTCACTAATGATGCAGTCTTGGTTCGTTTGTTTCCATTCACTCTGGCAGGCAATGCCAAAACTCGGATTAAGACCTACCTGCAGGTTCCATCACTACATGGAACCAGTTGGCAGAGAAGTTCTTAGTTAAGTACTTCCCTCTCTCAAAAACTACTCGTCTTCGCAACAATATTACAACATTTTCCCAAGACGAGGGGGAAGGTCTTCATGAAGCCTGGGAAAGATATAAGAGGTTACTACGCAAATGTCCTTACCACAATATGGATTCGTGGCTCCAAGTGCAGTATTTTTACAACGGGTTGAGCAATCCCACCCGTCTGCATGTTGATTCCTCATCGGGAGGATCAATGTTCAATGAAACTCTAGGTGATGCCATAACATTGATTGAAAGTCTAGCAGCCACAAGCTATGACCGGCAACCTTTAAGAGGTCGCCAAAGCTCTAATTCTAAGCAGCCTGGCATTCATGCCATAGATGATGTCACCTCACTAAACGCAAGGATCGAACCTCTAACGAGCCAGGTGAATCGTCTAACTACTAGATCCAATGGTTGTGATGCATGTGGTAGTGCTCATACCTTGGATAAGTGTCCTGTTTTCGCAACTACGTTAATTGAGCAGGTTGAATCTACTCAAAACTTCTATGGTCGCTCATACGACCAATCTAATCGTCAACTATTCAACTCAGATAACAGGAACCAGTCAAGTAGCTCCTGGTGAAATCCAAACTCGAATTCTAATTTCAATAACTCCAATCAACCCTATCGACCACCTCACTATAACCAAGGTGAGCCATCTAAATGGGATAAATTGGAAAAAGCTGTCCAAAGTCTAGTGAATGTTGATAATAAACACGATACCAAAATCAAAAATCAACAAACTAGTATCCAGAATATGGAGAGACACCTAGGACAAATAGCTAATCTTTTGTCTGAAAGAAATAAGGGTGAATTGCCAGGCAACACTGAGGTAAGCCCTAATTCCAGTGTCAACATGATCTCCATCACTGAATTGGAAAAAGACTCTCTTGAGAGGAAGCATGCCCAATTGAGAGACCACACTCGTGTACTTCAGAAGATGCATTTGGAGGAATACTATGATGAAAACAAGGAAGACATCGAAGAAGAACGCAAGTATCAACAATTCCTCGATCTCATTCTTGAACGTGACGCTAATGGAGAAGATATCTCAGCTTTGTACGAATTCTATCTTCTAATCAATGCTTTTCTTAAGTTTCTTTCATCTAATCGTAAAAGTTCATTTCGGGCCGCTTTGCTCAAAACTGCTTTTGAATTACCAGACAAGCGAAAGGATCTGGGCAGTTTTATCATTCCCTACGGATTTGGATCTTCATCCATCGTAGATGCATTAGAAGACTTAGGCTCTAGAATAAGCATTATGCCTTATTCCATTTATAAAGAGCTAGAGTTAGGTCTATTGCAGCCAATAAGTCTCAGTATTCAACTGGCTGACCAAAAGTGAAGTGTTATAAATGTTCAAACTTTGGTCATTTTGCTAATGAATGTACAAAGCCAAAACATCGAAATAATTATGCTACAAGTTCAGTAAATGAAAAAGTTCAAAAGGAATTAGTATCTCAACTCGATGAAGGCTATGAATGGGGTAAACACTTCGGTAATCAATCAACTTTTATAGTTGAAATTGAAAGTGGTACTAAATCTGAATCAGAGATAAGTGGATATGAATCAACGTGTGAATTTTGTTATTTCAAAGACAAAAAGTATCAGGTATTGGTTAATCAATTTGATTTTTTGATTGAAGAATGCAACAGATTAAAAGAAGATCTGGATATGTTTAAGAAGAAGTTTGACGATATGATTGTGAAAGAAGTCAACTTGCAAAGTACTAACACCGAGTTAGTCAAAAAGATTTCAAAGCTGACTGCTGAGAATGATTGTTTAACAAATGATGTGGAAAAGTGGGAAAAAGAAGCAAAAGAAGTTGAAGGAGATTCCAATGATCTTTTTGCTTCCAAGAATAAGGTTGATGTGCGTGCTTCAAAAGACAACTGATGAACTTGCTGAAAAGTTAGTACTTCTCCAAAATGATTAAATAAAATTGCTTGAAGCTAAAACAAAATTAACAGATGAAAATAAACTTTTATAGCGAAATGTTGAAATTTACAAGGAACAATGGCAGAAGGTAACTAAAAATGTCTTAAAGGCTCATGATAATATGATTAGAGAGAAATCAGCAACAAATAAAGCTTCAGAAAAGTATATCACTTCTCAGAGAGAATTAGATGAAATTCAATCTCAAATATCCACCATCAAGATTGAGAATTTAGATTTGAAAAGGCAGTTACACAATTTGAAAAATTCACATTCTTTTACAAGTTATATGTGTAACGATGCAAATTTCAAGAAGGTTTTTGCTAGTGAAGACCTCAATCAAATTCCTGCTCCAGTGATTCATTGCAATATTCTAATGAAAAAAATGATTATACTGAATTTGTTGTTGAGAAGCTTGCAAAAAAGAAAAATCAAAATTCAAAGCAATTCAACAAGAAAATCTAGAAGGAGAAAAGTTTGTTTGAGCCAACAAAGTATACATTTGTTTCTGGTAGCACGTTGTTAGATGGTGAAGAGATTTTACTGTCAAGGTGGTTGTGAAAGATGAGAAGAAGTTGGATGAAGAAAAGCATGCTGCATAGCTGGTCGAATCTAACAATCTAAAGGAAATCAAAGCTTTGCTTACCCAGGTTGCTAAAACAAGATATTCTGGTTCTCATGTGGAAATTTCTAAGTGACCAGGTTATAAGAGAACGTGTTTGAGTTATGCGAAGAATGAGGTTGAAGAGAAATGTTTGGGTAAAAATCAAAAGAGATTGAAGAAAGTAAATTCGAATCAGGTTAAGAAGGATGTTTTCAACGCTAACAAGGTTAAAGATGAGAGATTGTATAAACTTAAAGGATCTGAGCAAATCTTTTCTGATAAAGAGTTTCTGTTACACTACGTTGAAGCTAGCAAAATTGCCCAAGTGTTTGTCATGGAGGGAGGTGAACAGACCAGGAAGAAAATCTTTTCAAATTCATCTAGAATTGGTCAAAGGTCATTAAGATTTTCTTCTCATGGTTCAAATTGAACGCCAAGGAGTCCTACTTCTCAATGGGTTCATACTCATCGTAATCAGGTTTATGATAGTTTCTATGATTGTTTTGAATCTAATCATCTTCTTGAAGCTATGCAGGGTGCCAAACAAAAGAAGATAGCAATCGTCTATGCTATCAGTGTAAAGAAAAGGACATTTGACATGAGATTGTCCTGCCAATATTGCTTTTACAAGTGGAAAGACAAAATACCATCTGTTGGTAAAACTGCCAAGTAGAAGTTTATGGATTCAAATGGCAGAGTTTTTGAATCTAAAATTGATAAACATGTAGGCGGTGCATTCAATTCAAAAGTGGTTGGTTCATTCAAAGATGACATACCAGATGCAATGGAAACCTAAGGTGGTTCCGAAAATCAATGCATAAACTGGACAACTAGAAGCTATATGCTTCGGGTCAAACTAATGTCTTTGTTAAGTGTGCAGGTTTTTCAAGAAGACCTATCGGTGGCTGTGAAGTTGCTGGTAGTGGAAGATCTACTTAACTTAAACTTCAATGATTTAAGTTTCAAATCTAAAAATTTTCAAAAGTTCAAACGGAAAGGTATCAGCGTTGGTTAGTCAATTTTCTTTCTTTACATTTTGTTTGTAGTTTAGGAGGAGAAAATTGACAAAAACCAAAAATAGTTTCTTTGTGCTTGTAAAATGAAAAATCCAAAAATAGAGTTTTTTTATTTTAGGGGGAGAAAAAGGCATGACAAATTAAAAACATGGAAAAAGGAGAAATTGATCCAAAAAAATTAGGAAATGATGGTACATTGGCACACCTGTCTGACTCATGGATAAAATAGATGAAAAAGCCATAAGACCATTGCTTGATGTGCTAGGTAGGCTCGGAAAATAAGAAAGTATTCAAATGTGATATACATTAAATGTTTATGCTTGACTTAGTGGA